>JAGFMF010011796.1:5933232-5966713 GCA_019455555.1 Galemys pyrenaicus
TCTGCTCCCCGCTCTCTGTGGTGAATCCTCTCACCCCCCCACACCTCTGGCCTGTACCCCAGTGCTTGTATGCATAAATAAGTAAATCTTTAAAAAAAACCAATTAATGGCCAATTACTAAACTTCACCTTGTGTCAGCTCTTCTTTGGTCTTGGATGGGCTATTTAAATACTTTGTTGTCATAATTTATTAGGCGCTTTTGTCATCTCTCCCCAAACAGAAAATAATCTCCTTGAAGGCAAAGGCAAGATCCTGACCATGACCGTGAACCCTGCAGATCTCAGCCTGACGCCCTGCTCATACTCAGTACACACCAGGGTCTTTTCAACAGTCCAGAATTTTAATACTTTCATATCTAATACTTTACTATCATTTTCACCCACTAAGGACTGTCTTTTAAAAATGAGCTTTTCAGTTTCTCTGATTACCACATGTCAATCACAATTTTCTACCTTATATTCTCTTAATTCTTTTTCAACAACTATATGGAAGTTTGAAGAAAAAATAAAACAAAATACCACCACCATCATCTTCATCACCACCACCACCATCATCATATTTGTCTTCATTACCATTATCTTCACCACCATCATCGTCACCTTCACCCTCATCAGCCACCAGGTGTCTGCTGGCTGCTGGCACCATGCTACAAGCAGGCAGCATCACAACAGTCCCCATCTTTCCTCACCCCGTTGTTACCATCACGCCGTCACCAGCCAGGCCAGACGTGCTCTCGCTGGATCGCCACGCCAGCCCTGCCACTGCTCACAGACGTGAAGTCTCACGGCCCTGCGGGCCCCATCCCCACACACGACACGAGAAACAGCATCTGACCCTCAGCACTGACTTATAAAGTTAGCACGTTTGCTTCTATTTCATGCATAAAAAAACCCGAGCAACTCCCCTGAGCTCTCCTTCCAGTGCTGTGTAATTGTTTCATCTACGCCTAGAAGCTGTGTCTGAATGCTTAATACTTACTGAAACTGGGTGATTATTAAGGGGGGGGGAGGGTTAGCGAAACCTCTTCTTCTGTGTCTATTGGATGTTTCTCATAGCAAAAATTTAAAATGAAAAGTTACCTCTCCAAGCATGAAAAAAAAGATAATTATTAAAATGGGTATCAGCCCTAACTCCCTGGTGTATCCTAAGTATTCAGTGCATTGATGGTGCACAGTAAATAGGTAAAGTCAGTGGCTGAGGCTGGGGTCAAACCAGCCGTGTCTTCTCCAGAGCCTAGTGCCTATCACTTGCCAAGCTGCTTTGTCTCTTTTTTAGGAAGGGGGTGTAAATTGCCACCCTGTGGGAAGTCCTTAAAAGAGATTTCAGAGGCCTCTGGAAAAAAGTTCCCCTCCCGCCCCACACATTGAAATCTTACCTGTGTCCTCTCCCTCAAAATTGACTACAGCCACCCAGCTGGCCAGCACATCTGACTTCTGGCAGGAAGATTCCTTTCTATTTGATTTTAATGCTCAGAGATCAATAGTGGGGTTGCAGAGTTCACAGAAAGAAACTGATGAAGTCTTGATCGATACTAGCAGCATGCCATGGTCATCCGCTTACTCAGCTACTCCACTCTCCACCTTCTTCTCTGTCTCCCTCCCCCTCAGTCTTTCATTCTCTTTAACTCCCAACAGTGTCAGCAGGTCCCCAAACAAGGACATAGGAGCGATGGAGTAATGGCAGCTAGAAAGCCAGAGCCTGCTCTGCCATCAACTGCATCTAAGTCTCTGAGCTCCAGGCTGAGGAGAACCTGTGGTGGGGAAAGTGTTCTCCCGAGGTTAACTCAACAGGAAGAGCCCAGCACAGTGCCTGGCTCAACATCTTCTTCCTGCTGCCAGCCCTAATTTTCCACTGCCCATTTTGCCTCCGGAAATGGTCCCTGGGCATACAAATTGAAAGCCCCTGCTAAGTGCAAAAGTGTTAAAAAGCTATTAGAGTGAATCTTACGTATTCCCACCATTGGCCCCCAGTTCTTAGAACAAAGGAGCTTATGATAATAATCCACCACATGGTGTTTCCTCTATGTTATTCTTGATCATCAGAACTTCATCAGTGATAGATAATGGCACCCCTATTTTATAGCCAAGGTTACAGAAGTTTTAAGATTAAAAGTGTGTAGAAAGATTATAAAGAGAGTAAGTGGTTGAGCCTTGGACATCTATCTAGAAGTGGAAATTTAGGTGGAGTGAAAAAGAGCAAGTTAGAGTTGGATTCTGAGCCTTGAGGAGGGCTTGGGAGAACAAGGATGTCTTGGGAAGGCATCTATGTATAAGTGATGTACTCAGACAGGTGAAAATTACTATACTAAGTCCTAGCCCTGAAACAGACACAGGTCAGTAAGAGAACTCACCCGCCTTCCAAGATCCTATCCCTAGCTGAGTGCTAGGATGGAGAGAACATGGGACCACAGCTTGGGATGAAACAAGATGGCATCTGTGACATTTGGGTGTCACCATTTGCCTCATCTGCCATTATGAGAAACTGCTAGTTGGTCCCAGCATGCTCTTTGCAGATCACTGAGAGAAGTATCACCTTTCATAGACCACATGAACAGTACAAAATAGGGACAGGAAAGAGGGCACAGAAGAGACTGGGAGAAATCATGGGACATTCCAGTTTGGTCAAGGAGCTCTGCACCTAAAAACCCCCATCCCCTCACTTAATGTTGTTAGTGTTTATTGAGCATCTACTATTTGCCTGACACGATCTTATCTCATTTTAGCAACTTCTAAGGGAAAACGCCTCAATGTAATCATACAGTTGAGGGCTTGCAGGGTACACTGAGGTCTGATGGCTTCTCTAGGTGGTTACAGTTAGCATGTGATGGAAACAGAAGCCAAACCCAGGTCACTCTCTCTCCAAAAGCTACATTCTCCCTGCTCCTCAAGTCCTGGCCACCACAGTGCTTGGCTTCACCTGACTCTGACATTTTCCTTGAAGAGTTTCCTGCATTTGGCCTGACTCTCAGAAATGTTCTCCCAGTACTTACCATGAAACTGGCAGACTAGGGTCGGAACAAACCGTCTCCCTTCCCCTGACTTTTGTCCACAGGTGTTTTAAGCAGATGAAATGTAAATCCAGACTTAGAAAAAAATTAAATTGCAGAATTAGAGGGAAGGCATTCATTTAACCAAAAGATTCCTTTGCATTTATGGGATTCCCCTAGTGTATTCAAAAATAAGACTTAATTTACAAAATTCATGTGATGATTAACTTTTCAGGAACATGATTATTGTCAATTTATAAGCAAGCAAACTAATTCTCTTTCCTGGCTTTCCTCCTCATGCTGACATGCCAAAGAAAGTCAGGGTTTGCTGAAAAATGATTTACTCTACTAAAATGTTCTGGCAACTTTGTTTAAAATGTCTTTGTGGTGCAGTGTTCAAAAAACTTTCGAGATCTCTGCATTGCAAGGGGTATATTAAATAGTGAGGGAAAAACAGCACTTTAAACATGCTCTGACAAGATCAATGAAATATACTTCAGACTTCCCCTTCTTCTGGGGGCTGAACACAATGTTTTTCTTCCTCTGGGTAATTTTTCAACTTGAAATTTTATTATCGATTTTCCTCTAGGCTATACTGACATGCCTTTTAAAAATCAAGTTTATTTTAATTTTTGTATCTTAAAGACAGGGAAAAGCTGAGACTAGAATAAGTTGCTTCTGATCTTCATTAAGTTCAATCCCTTCATACCCCCCACCTCACTACCTTTTAACAGTCAGCTAAGAGGAAGGGCATTCTCAAAATACAAGGTCAGCTTCCCTTGGGCTAATGTATCAGCTAATGAAGAGGTCCTGTGCACACCTTAGACCTAATATGCAACATGGCCATTTTCCCATAAAGGTCAGAAATGTTTTCTCCTTATCGGGATAACATAGTATTTAATCTCTAAATAATCCTGGATTAAGCACTTGGCTATTTATTATGGTTTTCAATCTTACTGATTAGTTAGATGGCAGAAAACCACAGCTCCCTGTGGAGGTTGCTGTCCCCATAGTGCAGAGCTAGGGTTCTGGACAAACTCAGAAGAGCCAAGGTCTTTCCAAGAAAAGCTCACAGGAAATGGGAAGGTAGAGAAGAAAGGGATTGGGGTGAAGTTTATGTAACTGCCTGAGTTAACTGTGAGTCTGGATTAAAGCCTGAATCTTCTGTTACTTATATAGCTCAACTTTGTCCCCAATTCCACAGAGCCAACCAGAAGTTAAATAACACTTCTAACAGTAACCATCTACATTACCTAATTGTCTGGAGACCCAGAAAGGATACGCTGCAGGAACAAACATCCTATTTGATAAATAGCTTCGTTATTCTACAGTACCTTTTCATACCATAACCCACTGCCGTTTCACAATGAAGCTGAGAAGGTGGGGGACATGATAAGTATTTTGAACTACTTGCTCCTCAAAGTGTGGTCTTAGGATCAGCAGTAACAGCCCACCTGAGTACAATTTAAACAGGGGGAACTCTGGGCTCTACCCTAGACCTATAACTCAGAATCTGCATTTCAACGGCTCCTGAGTATTTGTGTGAGAAACACTGCTCTGGTATTAATAGCCCAGAGACTGTCTTATGCATCTCCATATTCCTGATTTCAGCGTTGGCTTGAGCTGTATGAGCTGTATTTTGTTAGTTGAACAAATGATTGTTCATATCAATCATACATACATACATAGATTCATAAATACACTATCTATGCTGAGAGATGGCTAGGTAGATACATGGAAAACTGAATAAACAAATGAGATATCTTTTTATGGGACACCAAAATGTTAAGTGGTCAAAACCACAGAGATGTGGCTCCACTGGACTCCAAATCATCTCCAGACTCATTACTTCCCATTTTTTATTTCCAGGTGAAGAAAATGGGTTGTCAAGTCTAATATGAGTCCTTCCTTTTAAAACGTGCTGAATGGAGAAAGATGTATAACCATTGTCATGGTTCAGAAGCCATCCACCCTCTATCACTCAACATTTTGGATCACTGGGTCACCTTTAAAAAGCGTTTTCAATTAAAGAAACCACCAACGGATTCATGGTAATGTGTTTGTTCTTCAACCACATTGGAAGTCAAATTCTGAGTCAGGAGGAAGATCTCTGCCTACCCAAGAGAACAGAATCTATTTTTATACAAGGAAGCACGACAGGACTTGGTTTATCTGAATCTGGACTTTGCTCTGAGCATGTTCTGCAGCCTGGACACATCCTTCGTCTCCTTTCCCCTGGCATCAGCAAGAATGCCAGAATGCATTAACCCAAGAGGGCAGAGCTTCACTCAGTCTGTCCTTGCCAGCTGGAAAATCCTGGCTCCTATGCCATCCACCTTCTGTCACAAGCAATTCATCACCAACCGTAAGATGGGCTTGGATACTGCAGTCCCCGTGGATTTAGAGCCAGGATATTGTGAATCCAGAGCTCCAAAGAGGCTTTGAGAGATCTTCTTCTGAGTTTGACTCTTTTCTAGTAGCACGTGAAATTCTAATGTCAACAACTCAGGATAAAGTCTTGTTCATCAGAAGTCCATAGATGAAATTTCCATTGGGATTTCTTCTATTTTCCTCTAAATGAAAAGCCCTTATCTTTTTTATAGTCATGGACACCTTTGAGAAACTGATAAAAAATATGACCCCTTCTTCTTCTCTCAAGGAAGACACATATAAACACATTTTTTTTTTAATTTCCAGAGAGTTTCTTGGGAGCCATTGGTAGAGTCTCTATGGTCCGGACATTCAAGGTTGACAACCCCCTGTAGAAACTTGAGGTTTAAACCTTTGCTCTCGTCTTCAAAACATGACTGTATCTTATTTAATATTAACCCTTACCAGAGTTGCTTTAAATATTTTGATAAACATGACTTAGAAATTTGGAGGAGAAGCTTTATAACAGAATGGAAACTATATAGGTTATAAAAAAAACCAGGGATTGAGTCCCAATTCCTCCCTGTTGGCTCTGTATCCTTGACAAAGCCACTTAGTCTCTCTAAATCTCACTCACTCATCTGAAAAATTAATACCACCTCAGAAATTTCAGGTAATACATGAAAAGTGGCTATAATTATTGTGTCTTGGTACTTATCATACTTTTTTTCATTGTCTCTCCTCTTTTATCCTTTTCCCTAAGGAGAAAGAATAAACTCTCCAAGGAAGACTCTTACCCTAAAACACTTTGAATCCCCCTTTGACTCATTCCTTTGTATTAAGAAATTAATGGGCTCTGTTAAAAACCCACCTAGGGGTCTCCCTGGTAGCACAAGGGGTCAAGTCTCAGGGCTATGAAGCTATTCGCAGCCACAGCAGCACCGTGGCCAGGGAGGGGACCGACATGGCACAGCAGACCTCTCCTGCCTCGCCCGCTGTTCCCCTCAGCAGTGTATTTCAGTCAGTCTGCCTGTTCTGCTCCCCACTCTGTCTCTGGTGAATCCTCTCACCTTCCCACATTTCTGATCTGTACCCCCAGTTCTTGCCTAAAATAAATAAAATCCTTGTTAAAAAAAAAAAAAAAAAAACACTTAGGCCAAGAACGGTAAGACCCAAATCATGTATCAAGAGATCTGTTTAAAACATCTTTCCACATGTGACCCCCTGGTGGAAAGTCTATGGGATGTTCCACAAGTTTTGAGTCCTGCTGAAGAAACAAGCATAGCCCCACATGAGGACACTAATGACACAGGGCCGTGGACACTAAGTGCCAGATGTGACACTTCAACAACGGGTGTGGATGTTGAGGCTCCTCTGAGGGTTTAGTGACCAGAACCTGGGCTCAGGTGCCAGGCACATCTAAGTTTCCTTGTCTGAAAAAACAAGCAAGGCAACAAGATGATAACAAAACCTACTTCACAGATTTTAGGCTGTTTGTCAGACTAAATAAATGCTTGTGTGAAATGGCTGGCATAGTTGTGACTCACAGAGTGCTTAGTAACTCAAGGGCATTCTCAATACTTGTGTGGGGTACGGATGATGGGGGAGGTCTTCTGGGGGCAGGTGGACAACAGGCATTGAAGAATGGAGAGAATGCAAAGAAGGAAGGGAGGTGGAGAGCGTGAACAGAAGCAAGAGCAGAGGGACTCCACCACGGTGCCCTCATCATCACGGTCGCTGCCATGTTCATAACTGGCACCCAAGGAGACTGAATGAGTGACCAGTGCAGTTTTATCCTGGGGGTTTTCTCCCCAAAGAGCAAAAGTCCAGGAGGTCCTACTTGGAGGGCTCTAAGGCCCAGGGGGTACTGTGAGAGCCTAGAACCAGAGAGTGGACCTGGGCACACAATGAGGAAGCAAGCTCCCGTGTTGAGGGCTAGGAAGATACAAGGCCAAAAGCACCTTCAGGAATTTTCCCGGGGCTTGGACCTCTGACAAGAGTTGAGTTTCTTAAACCTATATTGCTTTATTGGCTACTTTTTTGACAGTTACAGATTATGTGCTCAATAAATCCTTATTGATGGATTGATTTCTTCTTCAGCTAATGTTGCCAGGAATGAAACTACTTGTGTACCACCCCAAGCAGAGGGTTATGAACTGCTCGTCTCCCGACCTCTAAGGGATTGGAGGGTTATGAGTCTGAGCAGGGGCTTGGCGCTGGCTGCAACGATAAAAGGCAGCTTGGCAGGAGACTCCGGCCCTAATCAACTGCAAGAATCAATGTGTCCACCATCCAGATTCTCTAGAAAATTGCCGACCCTCTGATTCACCTCTGCTACCAAGGGCAATTGATTCCACTGAAGGAGGAGACATGAGGAGGTAGACATGTTCAGGAAGAGAATGATCTAGCGCAAGGACACTCTCTTCTGACATATACCATCAAATAAAAAGACAAGACAGATACAGACAGAATCTGCTCAAACATTTATGACATAAAAGAGGGAGGAGGCAATGAGGGTAGGGTGTGGGAGGTGAGGGGAGCCTATACTCTAGATGGATACTTTAAAATTCTGCTAAGTCCCCAAAGCCCAGAGGAGCCAAATCATTAAAATCTTGTCTTTGCAGGCCAAGAATAGCTTAAGATTTATGCCCGTGTTACACAGTTCTGCTTGCCTGCGTGCTGCCGGGGAGTCTCTCCTGGCCTAAATCAGATCCACTGCTGAACTCACATGCAAATGCACCCGATCTATACAGGGGCCGGATCAGCCCTGCCTAAGAAGGTGGAAAAGTCAAGGTGGGATCTAGCGACCATTGTAAAAATGTAGCAAACAAAACAATGAACCCCTAAAAAAGCACTGAGACACCTAGATGCCAGGGCCTAGTCTAGGTGGTAGGTTGTATGGAAACTCCAGCTGTGTGATATGAACTGGCTACTCAACCTCTCTGAAGCTCAGCCACCTCATTTGAACAATGGTAATAAGAATACCTCCCTCATATAACTATTATGAGGGTAATGCAAGGAGCATTCACAGGACAATGTCAAGGACCAAACAATTTAACAGGCATTGTTTCTAAGGTAAGCATCGCTCCTAAGTAAGGGCAAAAGAGGTGTCTGCACATGAATATGAACATTCTCCAAGAGATGGCCTCTTAAGGTTGCTAGGGGGCCAAATAAGAAACTGTAAGAGGAGCAGCAGACCCGATCCACCCTTTCGTAAAATACCTGAAGCAAACTCAAGAAGGAATAAACAGATTTCCAAAACTGGGCTATAATGCACCCGACACAAACTGTAGAATACAGGTCAAATATTACCATAAGTTTGTGGACAGAATGGTCAATGAGTACAGAAAACCCCTCTACCACACCAACCTCACAAATGTGTCCTAGAAACACTGGCACAAGTGGTTAAATTACTGGAAAGATCCCCCAAACCTGTGCATTGGCAGGAAAATCAACAGGAACAAAGTCCTCTGCATGTGACTGAGGAAGGGGGCTGTCTGGGCAAGATATTCTTGGAAGAGACAGAATGACAGACACCAGCCTTTGGTTGGCATTAACTCTCAAGAAGCACAACAATGATGTGACCTGACCCGTGATGTGTGATGTGACCTATAGAGCTTTCCTTCATGTGAGGTGGTAGCTGTGCAAGTATTCGGAAGGACTGATTAGCTGATACAGGCTTTCCCCAAATCTCAAGGAACAGCATTTCCTGCAGCATGTTCTGTGCAAGTTGGTCCTACAAGGCACCCGTCGTTTGAAGCGCCACACGCAAAGTGCTTGAAAATGCTGCAGAATAGAATTATATTTACATTTGCAACGCAGAGTAAAGGCACCATGAGCTCCTGCGGGAAAGAAATGCCAGACTTTTCTGAGATTTTGTGAGTACAGTGCTTTGTTTTCTGTAGCTCCCCATGGAACACACTTTGATAACACCACTTGAGGGCACAGCCACTGAAGAAGCAGCCCGATTAGGAGCCCCGGCTTTGGTGCTAATTCAGCAGGTACTTCTTTTTTTAATATCCAAAATGGCAGGTTTATTATATAAGAAGGAAAGGGAAGAAGAAAATGCTTGCGTAGACAAAGGTGGGGTAGAAAAATTTGCTCCTGAAAGGGACAGGTCTGTTAGAGAAAGAAGATTGAAGAAGAGGCACCTGCATAGGCATAAGTGGCCAGGAGCACTGTGTTTGGAAATGGCAGGTTTAAGCAAGAAACACCTGCATAGACACAGGTGGGCAGGAGACCAGCTTCAGCAGGTGCTTAGCAGTGCCTTCATCTTTGTGTCCAAGGCTTTGCTCTTAAAGCCTAGCAGACCTCACTGAGGCCACGTCAGACACTGCAGAAATGGATGCGGGAGCAAAGCTCGCCCTGCAGACAATGAGCTCCTGGAAGGAGCACTAAGGAAGTGGCATCTGGAGGAAATGAGAGGTTTCCTCCAGACTGGGGAGGAAAGAGAGGTTCCTGGCCTCTCCCCGCTCTACTGCTTTTCTTGGTAAGTCTCATGTTGTACTTTATTAACATGCCTTCCAGAAACAGCCATTAAAATACCATTTAAAGGTATTTTCTAAACTGTATATAACTTTGTGACTGTCTGGCCAGGCATTTGGAGACTTTCAGTAGTTTGTTTTGACCAAAATGCCAGGAAACAATATGTCCTGCTTAACTGCTGGCTTTCCCCCCATGTTCACACATAATGAGCACAAACATTTTTGGCTTTTGGTAATGTTCATAGAATCTTAGCTTTGGTTGGTTAGCTGATAAATGGGCTTACTGGACCGTCACCATTTCTCCCCTTGGACTAGTCTATCACCCTTGTCAATGAGGCATCTTTGACCCCATTTTGTGGATGAAGCAACTGAGGCCAAGAAAGTTTATGTCTGTTACACACGTTGTAAGAGAAAATGAGCCCAGAAATGAGATCGAACTCCAGAAATAGTAAATAGACTATTCTCCCCTAATCCTTGTCCTGGGGTATGGATGTTTGAACCCTAGACAGTGTGGAGAGTACCAAATCCTAAAGAGACTGCGCTTTCTCTTATTTATATAACCTGTGACAGAGTTCAAACATATTAGGCCAGTAAGAGATTAACCGGTAGCTAATAATAAAGTAGAACAATAAATAACAATATCCTCTACTAATATACTGATCTCCCTTTCAAAAAAATTTATCATACACAATATTTTCAGACTGTAATTGACCACAGGTAACTGAAATTGCTGATAATGAGGGACCACTGCATTTTCTCTTTCAGGCTGTTCCAGCGAGTCTAAGGACTGACAAAGCACTCAAGGTCAGTTCCTGTTTGATCTCATTACCTAACATTAATCCCTAAGCATGAGTCTGCTTCGTGTTAAGTATCTTCTTTAAATGCAAGGGTTCCATTTTCTCCAAAAGCCTCTATCTGGTCAGATAGAATATTATTTCTCACCCTTGGATTATATGTGAGAAAACCCATGCTAAGGTTTCCATATTTAAATGCCCAGGGCACTTTAGTGGCCATTAGGGGCCACTTCCGCCTCTGTGGACTGGGAACCACCCCCTGCTGCAGCCAGGCCCCAGCCACAGTGCTGTAGACCAGATCGGCCCAACCCTCCTGTGACCTCCTGACCCACCGCTCCCTTATAAATGAAATGACCTCACATCAAAGGCTGCCTTTACTGCCTGGTAACCCCGCTCTGGCTGCCTTGTAAACAACAGCAAACCACAACCACTTCTGCTGCCATTATTGTATCATAAATAAAATAAATTGAAGAATTTAAGGAAAAGGAAGCCCCGTAGGGAGATTAGCATGGAGTGGATGAAGCAGAAGGGGAATATGGTCCCTCAGACTACCTTATCAACGTAACTAGCGCTGGCCACGGACGCAGGGGTGGGTACGTGCAGAACAAGCAGGACTGGGGACTCCATCATGCCTTTCTCTGCCTTCGTGTTGCAGAGGCCCTGAGAGCTCCCTGAGTAAAGCTGTGCCTGCATGCAGCCAGCCACCTGGATTTTTATAAAGCGTTTTCTAATGAACATCCTGAAACCGAAGCATCTCAGCTTATCCCCCAAGAGGGAGCTTGTCGCCAGCCCGGAGAGCTGACCAGTCAAACCCCAAGATACAGTGGGAACCCAGTGGGAACGGATAGACTTTCCTTTCTGCAAAGCCTTGAAGGAAGCTTGGTGCCCTTGGGGAACCTGGGTATTATGCCCCAGTCCCACCAACCCCATCGTGGCCCATTCTGGGAGGTTCTCAGTGTGATGGGCTGCAGACCTGATCTGGGCTATGTTCCAAAGAGCCTCTGGCCTCCACAAAGTCTGGGAGCTTCAGATCAATGGGTGCCAATAGCCTAATGCATCCAGCTGGGACTCACAGGCACAGACGCCCGCGCTGGAGCTAGCTGGGGTAGACGTTCCACTTGAATCTTGGCAAGAAACAAAACTCACAAGGCAAGTGAGTACTGTGTTTGTGAGGATTAGCAGATTTCACTCCTTTGGATTAAAACATTTAGAACTTGGCCAAACCCATAGGACTTGGCTTTACGGGAGGGAACAATATGGCATATTATGAAGGAACCACTAAATGACTAGCTGCAAACCTCACATTTTCAGGGGCTCTGTGAGTTCCATGGCATGGTGCCCCTGCCTTCCTCAGCTGAGGGAGTCTGAGCCGGGATTTCAAACCACTGGAGTTGATGGTCTCCTTGAAACACAGCTTTTACAGGGCGTGCCTGGGCTGAGCTGGGCCTCCTCCCACTTAATTTCTCACGAAATGCCTGGTCCATACAAGACACTCACCAGATCTCTCCTGAGATGTACACTGCTTAGCACACATACACAAAAGCTTATATCCTGCTATGCACCTCGGAGTTCCAACTCAGAGCCAGGACTCAGGAAATCATTAGTGGATGAACAAATGAACGGTGTCCCGGCTTATCCTTCAGCTGGAATTTGTGCTTCCTGGTCTCTACAGCTGTACATCTGGTCAGCCCACCCCGGACGGCCAAATGCACACACGCTACCAGAGGAGATGACACCGGGGCACCTCTATTGGACACATCTAAAGGGGAACTCACTGACTTTTTCACTGCCATCTTTTTTACTTCCCCTCCTCCCCACTCAGAGACTCCCACTTATCCCTGTGCAGACCCAGTGGGGCCTCGCAGAAGGTCACTACTTCCTTTTGCCTTTCATCACTTCCCAGCAAGATCATTCTATCCCCTCCTAACTGCCTGCAGCACCTCTCTCACCTCGCCCTGTACCTCCTCCAAAGCCACTGTGCACAGGAATCCCAGAAAATCTTTCTACAATGCAAATGTGACAGGCCATGTCTTGGGTCTCCGGTACCCTTGGCTGCAAGCTGCCTCACACCCAGCACCACAGGCCACGGGGCTCACCTCTCCTCCATGGAACACACACGGACTTTGAAAACATTCTGCTGATGCCCTTTCCGTGGCGGGTCTGAGACAAGCATGGAGTGAATGCCATCTCTTTTCTTACACGTCCTTCTCAAGGTCGTGAGCCCACCTAGTGGTAACCTGTGTTCTCTTTTGTCCCATGCCTGCGTCTTTTCCCAAGAGAAATTTTCTTTTCTTTTTTTTTTCAACTGGGTAGAATATACAGAACATGTAACTTCCCATCTTAACCACTGTTAAGTGTACAGGTCAGCGGCACTAAGTGCCTTCATACTGCTAGGCCAGTTTCACCACCATCCCGTCACAGAACTCTTTTCATCTCACCAAACTGACACTTTGTCCTCATTCAACAATAACGCCCAACCCTCCCTCCTCCAGCCCCTGGCAGACCCCATTCTACTTTCTGTCTCTATGAATTTAAGTGGAATAATTTTTGTCCTTTTCGCAAAGTAGAGTGTCTTGAAGGTTCACCCATGTGTCAGAATTTGTATCCTTTTTAAGGCTGAATAATATTCCATAATACATATGTATGAACAAGCATTTTGTTTATCCATTTGTTCATCAATGGACACTTGATTTGCTTACATGTTTCAGTCATAGTAAATTATGCTGCTTTGAGTGTGGGTGTACAGATATCTGTTCAAGACACTGTTTTTAATTCTCTGGGGTATATACTCAAAAGTGGAATCACTGGATCATGGGGTTACTTTTTAAACTTTGTTGAGTAATTGCCATGCTGTTTTTCACCTAAGTTTAATGTGCACATACATTTCTGTCATAAGGTAACTCTGAGCATGGGGACGATACACCCCAACACCAGGAGAGGCAGCTCATGCAAGTTGCTCAAAGTCCACTAAGAGGCTTAGAGAGAGAACTCTCAGGACAAGAGTCTCCAAAAGAAAAAAAAGTGCCAGTATCGACCCCCCACATAATGAGATGGTCCTCTCCCCTCTTGTCTGATGATGCACTTGTTCCAGTCTTGAAGAAGGAGTATCCATGAAGTACTGCAAAGGGAGGGGATATTTTCTCATCAATCAGCCACTTGAGAATAAGGGAAGGGACTCATACCCTGCTTCCATGGTATCCAGCTGTTCTCATACCTTCGACCAACATCTCTTACAATACTCAGAGCCAAACCTAGGGAGGCAGACTAAGGGGCTCTGGAGCTGACACTGCCGCCCCCACCTTGTGCCCTCCATCCCAGCCACACTGAATGATTCACAGCACCCAAACGGGCCACGTCCTCTGCCAGGACATGCTGTTCCTTTCCCTACCCCACTCCGAAATGTGCTCCTGTACTGCAGCCACCGTCCATCTCCTATTTATGCTCAAAGATTCCATTCAAGCATCACCTTCTGGGGAAGACTTCCTGGCTTCACAGACTGGATCCTCCCTCCTCTTGGCACCCCAAGTCACAGCACACCTCCATCAGGATGCAGCTTGCTTTTTCTTTCATTTCCCCACTGTGCTGTGTATTTTTTTGGTAAAATCAGTGTTTCTCATACATGTGTCTCCAGTACTAGCATGGTACAAGACACAGAGTTGAATATCTGCAAATATTTCTGGACAGGTGAATGATAATTCCAAAGCAGGTTTTGATGCCACTGCCGTAGGATGAAGACACGGTTTCTCTACCTCGGCGCTGTTGACATTTGGGACCAGATAATTCTTTGCTGGATGCATGGAGTTGGTGGGGGGCAGCTGTCCTATGCACTCTAGGATATTTAGCAGCATCGGGCTTCTCCCCACTATATGCCAGGAGCACCCCTCCTCCAAATGCAACAAGCTAAATGTCTAGTTTGCCAAGCATTCCTGGTGAGGTGGGAAGGGGAGGCAAAATCACTCCAAGCTCAGCGCCACTGCACCAAGATGATGTATGATCATTCAGACAGAGTTTGTCCTCTCAGGGACCTTCTGGAAGCACAAGGTCTGAATGCAGATTCCAGACAGTGTATGATGTCTCATCAGAAATGTTCACAACACTTTTTATCATCTTGTGAATGATTTATACCTTTCTACATCTTGTAAATAATGAAGAAACAGACCTGGGAACCTCTTTCAGCAGATCATCTGGTAGGAATCTTAAATCACAAGTGACTGGCCCCAGTCATTATTTACAAACCTCACCTAAGCCTAGGAGAGGAAGTGCCGCATCAAACCATCCCATTCAAGAAAAAATTTTTAAAGAGTTTAGAAACTGTGGGATGAGGGGAGTAAGAACCCGAAACAAAGTTTAGAGAGGTTATTCAAATTTGCAGATGGGAAAAATTTCAACCAGTACTATTTAACAAAAGGCAAACGGATAGGCAAGGGGGTGCTCTGAGAGGGAGGAAACGGGATGACCCAGATTTCAGCACCAGGTAAAGTCTGTCCTAACCAGAGGCGAGCAGGGGGAATAGCCACCTTGACATAGGCCTGCTCTTTGGAGAGTCAATGAGATGAAAGGCATATAAAGGAAAAGCTCAAGCCATGAAGCTCTCTTTCCTCATCAAAACTTCCTGTGCTGAGAAAGGAGAGGAATCACAAGTCCAGAGGGCGAGTCTGTTTCCAATCTCTAAAAATGTGCAGTTGGACAGAGTAGCCCCATCCCCTCCATCTATGACATTTGGACGTAAGACTAAGAGGGACCCCGCCCCCACCTTATGCCACCCCACGGTCTTAAGCAGAAAGGGAGGTGAGGGTTGGGATCTTCAGTGCTGCTAAGCAGGAGAATCCTCACAGATCCTGCCAAGAGCGCACATTTGGAGACCCCACTCTCAGAGATCTTAATTCAGTCAGGCCCGAAGCACGACGAGATGTGGCATTTCTCACGCTGCGGCCTGTGCACCCTCACGGGTTAGGCGAGGCCAGGCTGAGGAAGGCTGCTTAAGGAAGAGAGTGGCCAGAGAGCTGCCCCCACCGAGGTCTGGGGTGCTTCCCAGCACCTAGATACGCTGCAGGCTACGTCAGCTAAGATGAGGTTTGGACTGGGGACAAGGGACAAACAGCAGACGCTGTTCAGCCAAATGGTAACTAGGAGTTACAACTATTTCTCATATTGCCGCAGATGAAAAGTTCAGCAACTTAGCAATACGGCTGCTCCTCCGTGCAGTAGCTCGCAAACTCCAGTGCACAGAACACTTAGCTAAGAAAGGATTAAAAATACAGTCTTGGCCTCCCTTGTGGCGCAGTGGGTTGAGCGCCACGTGTGAACCATCTATGGCACAGCTGCGCCAGTTCGTTCCCCAGCCACTCCATCTCTGGTGAATCCTCTCACTTCCCACGACTCTGGCCTGTGCCCCAGCTCCTGTGTGCATCAGTAAATAAATCTTTAAAAAAAATACAGTCTTGAGGTATATCTACCTACCTCTAAAGAATCCAAGTCAAGGATGAGGGGGTCAGGCCTCCGAGAGATTAAAATCACTAGATAACTGGGGTTCACATGTAGAAAAGACCGTGCTACAAAAGCGACAGCACAGTCACCTGAGCAGGGTCCCCCCTTCATGTCCTGCACGTGAGGAATGAGAGGCTGAGAGGCCCAGAGTCAAGAGAAATCAGCTCATCCCTCTCAAACCCGCCATTCTTCCCCCATGACCCTGAGGCCTGTGGTGAAGGAGGGTAGGGTAAGAATGGGTGCTAAGGTTTCTGCTTGAAAAAACAAACTTGGAGATTTTGATAAGCACCTTCTCTGTATGCAAATCTACCCTCAGTCCCTTCTGAAAACAAGGCAGAGTCACCTTCCCCATTATTCACTCACCTTTAGTCAGTCCAGCCACATATACTGAGCTCCAATCACACGTCTCGCCTGGGTTGGGGACCAATGCCACAAGTGCCACGCCGTCTTCAAGAACTCCCTTTGCCTCCACTGCTGCCACTCAACGATTGCTGGCCCCCCAATATCAAGGGGTTTCTCGTTAACCCCTAGCTCCATGGATCATGGAAGAGACTGCACAGAGAATTTTAAGTACTTGGCAAAAGTGACAGAGGCCCGAGGAGCAAGTGGCTGAGCAAGAACATTCCATGAGCCCATTTCTTGGAACAAGAGCAGACAGAAATGACGAAGTCGTGCAGTGAATTCCGAGCCCTCTGGAGTTGAGCTGGGTGAGGGCGAGGAGTGCTGGGTGTGGCACGCACAGCCACCGGCTTTCTTGGGCTTTTGCAGCAGCCGCCCAGTCTCAGACCCACACAGCCCTGTGTCTCATCAGTGACACCCTGACCAGAGCAGCTGGGTGCCCATAAGGGGGACTGATGGGGACAGTAGGCAGGTGCCTCCGCTAGGTAAAGTCCCTTCTAGAATCAAAAGCAAGTTGCTTCCTGGTTCGTGCATGGTCACATGACCTGGCTGTCCCCTCACATCCTCCCCTCTCATTTTTCTCTCATGTTCCAGCTACACACAGTACTCAATAAGTGGCCCTCTCAGCAGCTTTCATGCCTAATGAAACCAGTCCATCTATCTCCTTCCAGACCACACACCCAGCAAAACCAGCCCCTCCCAGCAGGCAGGCCCACAGGGTCTATGAGGCCCTCTGCCACCATTACTCACCCCTCAGGAACTTCATTAGAGACCACTATTTGCCCACTAAAGTGGACCTTAACATAACCCTTGTATTGTTCTCTGAGTCATTTATGAGTCTGAGTCTTCTCTCTCCAGCCGAATTAGAATCCACCGAAGGATAAGGCTGTGAATGTGCCATCCCAGCTTCCCCTAGAAACAGGTCAGGGCCTGGAGCCACAATAGTGCTTTCGTATCCTTATTGAGTACTCTCTCCCTTTCCCCGCTTTCCAAGCAATCATCAGATGTAAGCAGCCTCTTCGAGGGCCACGCGTGTAGAAAGGGGAGAGACTGGGCACCATGGGAGGTCCGGATTCCAGTGCCACCACCGCGGGTACAGTGCACCTGTGAGCACTTGTCTGATTCCTCAGCGCCTTCACTTTCTCATCCTTAAAGTGGGGGTGGAACTCAACCAGCAAACCAACAATTCAGTTCAAAATCAGGCAAAGGACTTGAATAGATGTTTCTCAAAGAAGATATAGGAATGGCCAGAAGTGCGAGACAAGATGTTCAGTGTCACGAATCACTGGGGAAACACAAGCCAAAGGCGCAACGAGCTACCACCTCACCCCCATGAAGATGGCGTCTATAAGACAGACAAAAGCAACAAGTGTTGGCAAGGGGAAATTAGAACCCGTGAGCAGGACTGTAATAAAAATGATGCAGTCACTGTGGGAAATAATATGGTAGACCCTCAAAAAATTAAAATATAATTGCCATATTATCCAACAATTCCATTCTGGATTTAAAATCATCTAAAGCAAGATCTCAATGAGATATTTGCACACCCAGGTCCAGAGCAGTTTAATTCATTATAGTTAAAACATGGAAGCCACGCAAGCGCCCACTGATGGATGAATGGAAACCAAACTATGGTATAAGCATACGGGGCAGATCAGCTTCAGAAGGAAAGGAACTGAGGATGACCCCTGACAATATGGTGATGAGGGAGATGTCGATCACAGAAAAGACAAGCACTGTATGATTCCACTTATGTGAGGTGCTTGGGGTAGTCAGTTCATAGACACAGAAAGTACATTGGTGGTTGCCGGGACTGAGGGGAGAGACAGGAATTATTATTTATGAGACGGTGTTTTAGTTTTGCAAGATGAAAAGGTTCTGTGACTGGATAGCAGTGGTGGTTGCACAATAAGTGAATGTACTTGATGCTCTGACTGTATGTACACTCAGAGATAGTTAGGAGGGTATGTTTTGATGTGTATTTTTCATATAACATACCGTTTCTTTAGTGTGTGCTAATAAAAAAAAAAAGATGAAGGAGAACAGTGAAGATGGTCATATCCAGCACAGATGTTCTCATAAACAGGAACTGAGCGGTGAAAGTTCCTGGCACACTCTGAATATCTCCCTCCCCGCTCCTCTTCCTGCTCCATTCATAGAAATAGGTGCCCTGGCCCCTACCAGCTTGAGCAGGGGAGGCATGGGTTGCAGTGGTCAGTCAATGGCCCTGGATTTAGGTAGTTGGGGTCCTGCTTCAGGGGATCCCCCTTTTCAGATTGGTGAGTGAGAGGAGAACTCTCTGGTCTGAAAGTCCGAGCTTCCAGAGGTCAGGGCCCTTCTGCAAGGAGGCTCAAGGGTTTCTGGGTGACTCTGTCCACACCTTGCAACTTCAGGGCATGGAAGTTGGGCCCGTGATTACTCACATGCTACGTGCCCTTCCCTTCCAAAGAAGATACCTTGAAGTCCTGCACCCCAATACCTTCAATTGAAAGCTTCTCTGGGAATAAGGTCCCAAAGGAAATCAGGGTTTTAACCTAGTCATTGGCTTCAGTCTTAGTCCAGTATAACTGGGGTCCTCATACAGAGGAGAAATATGGACACGGAGACAACACCCTGGTGACAATGAAGCACAGGTTGAGGTGATATGTCTACGAACCAGGGAACCGCAAGACAGCCAGCAAACCACCAGAACCCTGGAGAGATTCTCCCACAGCCCTCAGAAGGAACCAACACTCATGATACCTTAATCTTGGACTTCCAGCCTCCAAAACTGGGAGACAAAAAATTTCTATCGTTTAAGTCACTCAGTACATGGTACTCCAGCAGCCCTAGCAAGCTAATGAGCACTATGAGTACTATTAGAAGCTAATCCTAGCACTATAAGCACTGTTAGAAAATGTGTGTTTGTAGTGGAATATTATTCAGCAATCAAAAATGACAAATTATCGAAACATGGATGGAGCTAGAAGGAATTATACTCAGTGAAACAAGTCAGAAGGCAAGAGAAAAATATTGGATGGCTTCACTATTAGGAGGAATATGAAAGAGCAACAACAACAACAAAAAGAAGAAGCTCAAGGAAATGGGCAATTACAACCAAAAGGAAACAAAACTCAACAAGACCAAAAGGTCAAAGATAAAGCAAAGGGACCATGGTGGGAGGGGAAGGAAGGGAGGGCAAAGACAGGGATGAGGGCAGAAAGAGCACAAGGGACCGAGGTGATGGTGCACGGGTGGAATGGTGGTGGGAACTCCCTGGGGACTACAAATGATGTCAAAATAATTAAATTTTTAAAAAAAGAAAGAAAGAAAACGTGTGCTTGAAATCTGTGGCATCCCCCAGAATCATAGAGCCCTGGAGCAGAGGACAGGGGCTGCAGTCGCCATGATCCACAAATCTTGGTCCGCCCAGTGCAAGAAGCTCCAGAACCCCCACCCAAGGGTCTTGGCCTGGAGGTGGGAGAGGAGGGGGCGTATCTGGGAGAAACACCTCCACTTCAAACTACAGGGCCTCTGGCAGCCATGACAGGTTTATTATTATTCATAAGCTGCAGTCATCACTTTGTCCAGTGTAGCTCACTTCAGAGAGCTTTAAATATTTCAGAAACAGACGAACTAGCATTGCCCAAGCTGATTCGTAGTCTTAGTCATAAGAACATCCTTCTTGCAAAAGGATGCTGCAAGATGACTTCAAGTTAAACAGCTTGTCCATGGTGAAGAGGAAGAAGCTGACTCCCCAGAACTTCAACTCCCCGAACCAGAGCTTAAACAGAGCACTCATAAGCGGAATCAAAGCTGAGCAGCCTGGCCGTAGGGAGCCCAGACACAGCTCCTCCTTCCATCCCCACCTGCATAGCCTAAGAAAGCACCTCATTTTTATTTGCCACTGTATGGCAGGTACTCCACCAAGCCCTCTGGGCACATTACTCCCTCCAGCCCCCATTTCAAGGATAAAGAACTTCAGGTTCGAAGAGGCTCATTAACATGTCAGAAGTTGATCTGAAGCTAGGGGTCTAATCTATTGATAGTTCTAATTCCAAGAACCCCAGCATGTCCCCATTCACTAAGCCACATTTCTGAAAGGTCATTTCAGGGGAAGATGGCAGTGAGGGCAAAAAATTCAAGGCCAGAGACCTGCAGTGATGGAGGCACAGCCAGCTGCCCCTGTGTGGTGGGGGCACCAGCAGTTTGCCAAGCAGGGTGGGCGCAGTCACGTTAAAAATCCTCATTCTGGTTTATAAAGGGATCTAGTTTACAATTTTAAACAGGGTAAATACCTGTCGAAAGGCTTAATAAAGCTGCTGAAGGCTGGGAGGTTTGCCCAGGTCTTTCCCTGGAATGATCTTTATGAGATTTGCCAGGGTGTCCCTTCCCATTGCCCTGACCTGAGAGGCAGAGACCCACAGGGCTCAGGTCCTGAAGAAAACATCTGCGTCCTATAACTGGCGAGGATGTGCTGAAAAAGGAACCCTCCTTCGTTGCTGGTGGGAATGCAAACTGGTCCACCCACTGTGGAAAGCTGTATGGAGTCTCCTTAGTCTACTAAAAGTGGAGCCACCATATGACCCAGCAATCCTGCTCCTAGGGATTTACCCAAAGGACACAAAAACATTAACTCAAAAGAATACATGCACCCCTATGTTTACTGCAGCATTATGTATAATTGGTAAGACCTGGAATCAACCCAAATGCACAACAACAGATGACTGGATCAAGAAAATGTGGTATAGAAACACAATGAATATTATTCAGCAATCAAAAAAGATAAACTAGAGACATTCATAGAAACATGAATGGAGCTTGAAGGGATTATGCTCAGTGAAATAAGCCAGAAGGAAAAAGAAATATACCTGATGGTCTCACTCAGAGGAGGAATACAGGTGGACAAGAAAAAAAAATAACAATAACATCAACAACAATGAAAAAACCACAACTAAACCAAACAAGACAAGTACAATCAGAGACATTAGGGAGGGTAGAGGAAGGGACTGGGATCAGGGCGTGGACAGGAGGAGCACAAGGGACTGGGGTGATGGTGCGCGGGAGAATTGGTGCTGGAAAGTCTAAGGGGACTACACCAAGGAAAGCAAGCAAACGTTGTAAGAAAAATAAATAAATCGATTTTTAAAAAAGCATCTGCATCCAGCACATTCCACGGGGGGAAGCCCTCAGATCCCAGCGTGAGGAGGCTTTGTTTTCCGTGACTGCGGCTTCTACCCGAGACCGCTCCCTCTGTGGCAGCTCATCTTCTTTGGGGAAACAAAAGGTACTGTTCTCCTTAAGGATTCGACTGGCTTTTGTCTTTTAAGAAATAGGTGACTAAATTTTTTTCTTCCCATGGATATAAAAATGCATTTGTATCAATATCTCTAACCACATTTGAGGTCTCTCCCGTAACCAAAAAGAATGATTTGTAAAGTCATATTTGATCCAGGACATCCTGGCAGTTCCCTATGGGATTCCTTCTTTCTTCAGGCCTTAATTTCCTCATCTGTAAAACCGAAAAAGTATCAATGCCCGGGAGTTACAGTCTGAGCCAGGCACAAGTGTTGATGACCTCAGTGAATCCTCCCAATAACCCGAAGAGCTGTGTATCGCTCTCATTCCCACAGAGCAGGTAAGAAACTTGGTAAGGTTAGAGAGCTTCCAGGTGGTGAAGTACCCCAAGCAAGCCCCACTCCCCAAACCAAGTTGGAATCACAATATGCCTTGAGGGTTAAATTAAACACGACAGGGACACTCTTAAACTGGCAATTATAAGGCCAAACTGATACTTAAAGAAGACCTCCCAACAGACCAGAAACAGCCTGAACCTGTCTGCTTCAGAGGACCTGCTGGCCTGGTCCTCAGAGGCCCTGGACACTGCGGCCACCCTTCCCTGTGTCTTTCTTGGGGTAACAGGCCATCAGCACAGCAGTAACAATGCTGCTGACTCCTTCCTGAGCCAAGGGGTACAGGGAAGAATATGCCAGGTGTTGGCTGGGAGAAGTACTCCAGAAACTGAACAGATTGAGTCAAGTTCAACACTCTCCTCTACACACACACATGCCAAGGAGAGGTGAGGCCTTGATTTTTGGACGTGCTGCTGGTAGGGTTGGGGCGGCCTCACTCTGGGGCGGAGAGGCACAGGGATCACACCAGAACGTGGAGAGGACACCCTCGTTGGACTACAGCGGCTGTAGCAGCACAGCCTCTTCCGGCTGCCTTCAAAGAAAGGCCCGTGCTCCTTCCCTATGCCTCTGTTTCCAATATTGCATTTCTCAGATCCATCACAATTTCTTTCTACTTAGAAGTGAAGTTGTACCATTGAAAGTTATATAGTTATGTATATCGGTAGCAAATCAATTTAAAACAAATAAAAATAAATTTAATATTGAAAGGTTGCGCTGGCTCAGAGAAAGGACGACAGGCTATGGTCAGAGCCGTCTGGCAGAGCGGTCATCCCTGATGTCCACCTGCCCGCAACCTGAATCCTGCCCAGCAGGCTACTGTGGAGTCAGGTGAAAACCCATCTCTCTGGGTGTCCACTGGACAGGGCTTGAAGGACACGGCACCCCTCTACCTCTCATGATGTGCTAACAAGGACGTGACGACCAGTGCCTTTTTTGCACCCCGAAGTGTCTGTAACCAAGGAGGCCCTGGGGTGCCCATCATAGCTGTTCCATTCTTCAGCTCCCGCAAAGAAAACATTTACAGCTGGGAACTGTGCTTTCTGGTTACACCTCTTTCTACTTTGCTTTGCTGTCACTTTCATGGATTCCTGCTTTGAAACCTCCATTTCTCCAATATGGCTGACCCTCCACAGGCTTTTCCTCCAGGCATTTGCATCTAAACATGAATGTCTAACTATGAAAAGAAAGCTTCATTCCAGCTGCCGGACAGTACTGGTGGGAAAATCCAATGAACTGAATGTGGGCTACCAGGACAATCTACTTCAAGAAGAAGCCTGGGGCAGTGGAGCAGAGGGTCCAGAGCTGGGCCGGAAGTGACAGGGACATGGAAGGGATGACCTGGCCCCCTCTTCCTGCTTTGCTCTCCCCTTGTTTCAACTCCAAGCCCGTCTATCCTGTTCCCCTTGTCCCTGGGTGCCCAGAACCTGGGGAGCTACAGCCCCTTGGCTCACAGTCAGCTATGCTGGGCTCCCGGTACTCAGGGGCCAGCCAGAAGCTGGCAGGAGTAGGTCTCACTTAAAAATCTGGGGCAGGGAGGAGGGCGGGGATGATGTGCAGAATGGGCCAGCTGGAGGAAGGCAGGATCCTTAGCCCCAGGAATCCTCAATTCAGAAGTCCTGGAACGAGCACTGGTGTGTGCACATCCTACCTGAGATGCAAGATCTAGATGCTGGAGAACTAACACGGTGAAGAGAGGCACAGTGACCAGGGAGAGCCCAGCCTGGTCCCCAGATCTATGTGACTCCAAAAATCTCTGCTCCTTGAAACGGTCATGCCGCTTCAAGCCACGCGCCACGGTCGACGTGCGCTACGTACACAGCGGAGGCAGACACCACCCTCTAGCCCACTTTGTCTCTGTTCTCAGCGCTCAGTGCTGCTGACAGGGAACACCAGCCTCTCCTCCTAAACACTTGGGTAGGTCAGTCACACCTGTGCTTTCCAGGGGGAAGGACTGATTCCCACAAATTACCAGTTCATCACGGGCATCCTTTCCCTCCAAGGAATTGCAAAATCTCTTTTAGCCTATTGTTGTGCTCTTTTTAGATGATTTAACGTGGTATGTGCCAGCGGCTGGGAGACAGCCGATGAGCAAAAGAAGGGAAGCCCAAGGACGCCTCCTGGTCTGCACCACTCGGTTACATCTCAGGCTCTCCGGCCGTGCCCGCGCACGCGCGCTCCCGCGCATGGGCTCTCGCCTTCGCCTTCTCTTATTAAATACATCCTTGTGCGCTGCCGGCGGGGCCTGCGGGGTGGGGACACTTTCCACTGCTGGGACCCTCCTGTGCCACCGCCTGCACCTCAGGCTGGCTGCCCAAATGCAGAAGCCCATCTCCCTTTCCGCGGGCTGGAGCCCTGCGCCCTGCTCCCGGCTCCTCCCCTGGAACTAGGCGTGTCTGAGGGCGCAAAGGGAAGGGTCAAATCCATCAGCAAGCCCTGGCTTCGCAGCACTAGCACCCAGCCACCTGCAGGTCTGCCCGCGCCGCTCCCCCGCACTGACTCCCCATCCAGATGGTGCTGGGCATTAGAGGCGGTGCCCCTTCTGCAAGGGCCCGCCCCTGGCGGCTGCCCAAAGGCCCTCTGCACCCTGTGCCCGTATGTGAAAGGAGCTGACCTTGGGCGTGCATCTTGGGGAGAGGCATTTGACAGTCTATTTCAAGCTCCCGGGCAGGGCACGCAGAAAAGTCTAGGAGAAAACTCGGGTTCAGGGTTGCTAGATGAGCACGAGGGTTAGCTCACACCAGGACCAGGGTCTGCCGTCCAACGCGGTGTTAGCATGGTGTCTTTTACACCTGGAAAGCTTTGACTTTACACCTCTAAAATTCCCTTACCTGATCTTCATTGAATCGATCTATTTTAATAAGAAACCAAAATGGCAGATTTGTTGGGTAACACTAATCCCTCCCATTTCTGTACCACTTTCAACCTCTCTGGGCAGTTTTACACACATTACCTCACATTTATGGGAGCGATACTTCAGGGCATCAGGCAGGTTTTTCTTTTTCAATAAAGGTCATCTGATCAATGTAAAATTAAATGTGGTGTAATGGAGACACTTGTATTTAGAAATTTGCAAATCAAAATAATTTGTGTCTGATCTTTTAGAAAAACAAAGATATTTTATGGCACTTCTGTGCTGTCATAGGACTCTGGGAAAGGATTCACCACTCAGAGCACAGATTGGAAAAGCCAGACTCCCCCGGGAAAAGCACACAAGGCTGCCTGCCCTGTGAACTGCAGCCTGGGGCAGGAGCAAGGGCAGAAGGGCTTAGTACTGGGGACGCCTGTGCTCTCCTGGGTGATGTGGGTGGGGTCAGCAAAAGCCCTGAGCAAAATATTGACTTGCTGTAAGGTCACAATCTCTTCATCTACAAAGTGAGACTGATGGCCTTTAATTTGCAAGAGCATGGAGAGGATTCATGATCTCATTCAATATATATTTAATAAGGACCTACTACGTGCCACACTCTTCTGACTCTAAATAGAGCAATGGACAAGACAGACAAGTTCTCTCCTCTCACAGAATTTATTTATAAAGTAGGAAAGTCAAGAGAGATAATAAACCAGAAATAGGATGATCCAGATAATGAAGAAAATTAAACAGAAGCATGTGATGCATTGAGGTTGGGGGCAATGTGGAGGAGGGCTGGGTGGTGGGAAGTGGTTACTTCCGAGCAGTCTTTTCTAAGGAAGTGCTATTTGAGCTGAGACAGACAAAAGAAGCCAGTTACCTCTGAAAGAAATACTGAAGGCAAGATAACTCCAAGCCCAAAGACCAAGGAGGGAGAGAAACTTGGGTGTGTCTGAGGAATGGAACACCAGCCAACTGACGGAGCTGTGTGAGGGAAAAGGCAGAGACCAGAGAGGTTAGGTTTGGTGGTAACGTTGGGGGGAATATATGTCCTGTATGAGCACTACAAATGAGTTTTATGGACTCCACCCCGCCCCCCTCCAGACCAACCATATTCAAGACACCAAAAACTACAAATCCCCTAAGGTCATCATCACTGGAGGGAGGATCACTGGGACCAGAGGGTGGAGTTAAGCAGCCAGGTTTGATATAAAACCAGGCAGGTGGGCCCTGGAGGTCTCTTGGGTCTTCCCAGCTCTCAAGGTCTCTTGGGTCTTCCCAGCTCTCAGCGTGCTGTTGGGTTCCAGCTTGGCAGAACTGGTAAGACACATTCACAAATTCATCTTCCTCTCTTCTCCCTGAGTTACTCATGTCTTCATTTCTCCTTCTTTTGTAAATAAACCCTTTATTAGCCTTTTTTATGTGTGCCTGCACTTGAGTCTTACTTTAAGTGCACCAGTGAGGACCCACAGTCTGCGCAGCCCATTTTATATCAGGGTTGCCCTGTAACAGTAATACTTAACACCCTGTCTGGTGCCGAGCCACCAGTCCTGCCCTACGGCTGTTTTTACTCTTGGTAATACAACACAGTTAACCAAAAACACATACACAAACATTCTGGAAAGTGCAGTACACACACCTCAAACCCATGTTAACACCTTTAAGATAATCCCTAGTGCTCTCTGGAATAATTACAAAAACTAACAGAGAATTTAGGCTGCACCAGACCTGGAGAATAGGGATGAATCTTAATTCTTGACCCCAATGGGAAGACAGTACCCAAAGATTTATTCTGCATCCAGCCTGGTGTCACAGCCACAGGCAGAAGGGTACTTCTCTGCATCCTCAGCTTCACCTCCAACTTCACCTCTGTGTGAGAATCATCCCAGGCCAACACATGGACACACATCCAGTGGCCACATGGAAGGAAGAAGAGCTGAAGGCTGACCTCCTGGCTTGCCCACCAGAAGTCACATAGGAATCGCCCCTTTAGACAGGATGGGGGTGGGGAGGGGCTGTTATTTATAAAAAAACTCCTCTAGATATCTCAGCTGTCATGGCCAAAATCAAATCACACTCAAGGTTAATTAAGATAGAAAAATACAAGTGCTCACCCATGAAGCACTATGGCCAGGACTGGCTACATAATTTGCATGGCCAAGTACAGAATGAAAATGCAAGAACTTTTGGCCAAAATTGATGAATAATTTCAAAACGGCAATCACAGACCATCCCATCAAGCATAGCACCCTTGAAGAGCAGCCACGCAGGTCACCAGCGCATGAAGCAGGCCTTGATGACAGCTTCAAATAAAGAGAGTCCAAGTTTTTAAGCTGTAGCACTAAGTGAATGGAAGCCACCTAGAAATCAGTCAAACCTGAGTTCCTGTCCCAGCTGCCAAGAGCTGAGTGACCTGAAGAATGTGACCTCCCTCCTCCAACCCCCACTGGCCCCAGGGCTGCAGCCCTTTGCCTTTGTTTTGAGAGATCAAATGAGATAATGAAGGTGGAAGTGCTGGGAATGGGGAGGCACCTCCCAGATATCAGGAATTACTATTATTCACCAAGACCAGCAGAGCAGCTTGGATTTCTGAAGAACATTGACATTCCCCAGCAATTAAGTCAAATTAACATAATTCAAACAAAACATCTAATTTTAGCTATGTGTAACAATTCCCCCTCAACAGAACAGACACTGCTGCCTCTTATTCCAGGAGCACCATGCCAAAGATGCAGGAAGGAAAGCAAAGCGATTTGACAGAGGCCTATTACCCAGGCAGGCACCAGATTGTTTCTATTTCCACACCCGAAAGACGTGCTCCTAGACGCCTTCAAGTGCACCCAGCAGCCGAGGTAGCCTGCTGGCCCAGCTCCTGGAGCTTCCCCCAGTGAGGGAGGAGGCTCAGCCCCCAGAGCAGAGTGGGAGGCCAGGACCAAAGCCACAACATCACCCTCGCTGGCAGTTAGGTGCTCCCCCACTCTGCCCTGCAGCCTCAGTTTCCCTGTCCATGAAATAGTAGGGATAATGAGTCTCCTGCCTTCTTCCTCAAAGAATCATTTAAGAAATTAATGATTGGTGCCATTAATAATATTCTTGACACTGATAATGTTAGGGGGAAAGGTAGTCCTAAATGGATTATGGGTATGTGAACTCCAACCCCCACTCCAGACCATCAGTGTTCCAGAACCACAAATCCGATAAGATGATTATCGAAGAGTGGATCACTGGGACCTGAGGGTGAGGTTAAGCAGCCAGGCTGGCTATAAAACTGAGGTGAGCCTTGGACACGCCCTCTTACTGAGGAGCCAGACCCCTTCCTTCGGAGCCAGCTCTCAACACGCCATTGCTTACATCTGGTAGAGTATTTGTGGATTTGTATCCCTTTTTTTTTTCCTTTGGTGTTATTACTATTTTATTCCCCTTTTTTTCATAAAATAAAACGTGCTAATAACTTTTACCACGTGTACCTAAAATTAAAACTTTTAAGTCTTCTAAGCACGCGGGTGGAAAACCCAGTGTGGAAAACCCATTTTATATTAGGATTGCCCTGTAACAATAATATTAGTTAGTAGTTAATAATATTGTTTAATAGTATTAATGAAGTGTGTATTTAATGCAAATCACCAGATCCATTCATTTGGCCAACATTATGAGGATGCAAAAATAACTGAGCGCCTCTGTGCACCAAGTAACAAGGGATAGAAGTATCTAACCCGAGGGCACGCGGGCTGTACTTAAGGGCCAGATGCAGGTTGCAGTGCGTTTTTTGTAAAAGTGGTTTCTATATGTTTAAATGGCTGTGGAGAAAAAAAATAACATTTTGTAACCAGGGAACATTAAATGAAATTCAAATGTCACTGTTCGTAAATAAAGTTTTATTGGGATCCTGCCATGCTCCTTCACTTGTGAACACAAGTGGCTGCTTTCGTGCCGCGATGGCAGAGCTGAATGTTTGCAGCAGAGACTGAAAAATATGCTATCTGTCCCTTTATGGTAAACATTGGCCGACCTCTGATTTAAATAAACATATCAATAAGAGCTGCAATCGATCAGCAACGGTAAAGGAACACAAAAGAAGAGGCAATTATTTCTGCTTAATAAAGTCAGGGAAGGTTTCCCATATGAAATGATATTTTTCTCTGGACTTTTAAAGATGAATAGGAGTTCCCTGGGCTTTTTGAACTTTGTATACATCATTGTTGGCGTGAATAAGGCATAGTGGGGATAGCAGCATAGAGGACACAAGCCAGCATGTATATAAAGACGAAGGGAAGGAGGAAAGAGGATAAAACCGAGAAGATAAGCTTAGGTCTAGTATGAAGAGCACAGTCTACCTGCAAAGGAGCTTTCCTTATTCCCCTTTCCCCAAGAAAGATGCACCAAAAAATAATTAAATGATTGAGAGAGAGAGAGGCAGGCAGACAGACAGATTGGAACAGACAAACAGACTGGGTAACTCAAGGGGTAACCAGACATTGCATCAAAATAGTACTAGAAGTCTCAGGTTCTGGTCCTGCTCAGCTATGAGCCTTGGGGAGGCCTCAGTTCATCTGCAGAATGGGCAGGTTGATAAATAGTCCTGTTGCCAGAGTTACACGGAACGAACTAAGCACTGTACCAGGCCATGGCTGCAATGCCTTGGGCCCCAAACACGCCGAGCAGCACATGACATCAAAGAGCACAAATTAGGGCAGTGCAATGAGGACCAGTTTGGAAGAATCTATCCAGGGCATAGCTCCTTTCACCAGGGCCCAGAGAAGATTTAGGCCTCTGTGTCTAAACCCTGTCTCCCTGGCAGCCGCCTCCTAGCAGCCTGCCCAGCAGGTCTTGAATAATTTAGCCCCTACACCCGCAGTGCAGAGGGGCACACCCCATTCCTCCAGTCTTGGTTTTGCTGCCTTTACGTTGTGGGGCTGTTCCCACGTTGAACCAAAGAACCGAAGTCCCTATTCCTTTCTCATAGTTCCTCCTACTACATTGGCCTCAAAGAATCCTAGGTCATAAGGGCTGGAATTTCTTGCCTGAGCACAGAAGAATAGAGCCTGGAGACCTGGTTCTAGCCTCTGCTTAGCTTCTAAAAAATATGTGTTATCTGTTCGTGTCTTTTCCTTTCTCCACACCACAGTTTCCCCAGGAGGGGAGAGGATGGGAGAACACCAAATTCCCCTCCACGGTGCTGTCGGCTGGCCTACTCTAGGCCCCATTCTAGAGTGAGAAGTAGAGGCCCAGAGAGGTGAGGTGATTTCTCCAAGTTAACTCAGCCTCGTTACCAGGGGCAGAGTCAGAACCAACCTCCCTAGTTCTGATGTTCCCATTCCAAGGCTCTGGTCATGTGCCACCCCGTATGTATGTCTGTGTTCACGTCTAGCCTGGTGTGTACCCCAAAGTCTATGTCTATCTCTGTCTAAGAATACCTCTACCTCTAAGTCTACGCTTCTCTCTGTCTGTGCCTCTCTATGTCCGTGTCTATCTCTACACCCAGCCCTAAGCCCATGTCTGCGTCTGTCTCATTGTCTCTGTTTGTGCTCATAGCTATGTCAGTGTCCAGCTCTATCACTCTATCCATGTCTATGGAGTGCTTCTCTCTTGGGGAATACACGCCTTCTCTCCCCAAGTGGCTGGAGGTTCACTCAGGGTGAGGATGGTACCTTATCTCACAGAGTTAAGTTCTCATGCTCTAAGCTTTGTGTGAAGTGTTCTTAAAACATGCTTCAGTTGTAGTCCTCCTGTCTCTCACCTTGTCCCTCTCGGGCTCTTCACCTATTTCATGTTGTTTAACCCTCACCGCAGCACACAGCCAGTAAGGTAGAGGTTTTTAAATCAAGGAGCTGTGTGAACCCAGGCCCTGAGTCTCATGTTTGACCTTGGACAAAGTATTTAGCCTTCCTGAGTCCTCCAAGGTCCCCCCTCTAAGAGCTGTTCTCCTGCCCCTCAGAATAAGTGGGCGAGTTAGTGTGTAGTGGGGAGTCCTTGTCTCCCCTCCTCGCCAACAGCCACAACAGCAGGGCCTCATTGTTTTCCTGCTGCTGGCTGGGTAGCAGTTGATAGACAGGAAAACAGAAAACAACACAAATTTCTATCCACAACACCCTATAGCTGCTAGTTAGTGCCTGCTTGTTATTAAAAAACAACAACAACAAACGAGGACTTCAGAGACTGCTCAAGGTTCCTGCCCCAGCTCGGGCACTTGCTGGAGCTCTGAAATGGACTCGATTTTCCTGAGCCTTACTTTCCTCCCACATGGGCTGGAAGCCTGGTACTGCGCTCCGCAGGGCTGCTGGGAGGACTGTGAGGTAAGATGCGAGCCAGGCTCGGCTCAGCCCAACCCTGGAAGGAAGGACTCTGCCCACAAGGCACAGCCTCCACCACTCCAGGGCTTCCTGAGACCAGAATACCCACACTCATTCTCCCCAGAGATACGTCATCCACTACAGGGGGTTCTAGCTCAACTACAGCCAGACGTGACAACTGCCTTTGTGGGACAGTCTCCCCTGCTTTCCCCAGCCCCGGCTGAACAGCCATTGGAGAAAAGGTGTGGGTTTTCAGCACACAGGGCTTCCATTAAAACCAGTGAGCACTGCATCACAGGGTGGGGACAGAGACCAAAGTCAGAGAAGAAACTCCTTTGAGGTTACGGTATTGACCTCTCCTGAAAACACTGACTCCTTGGAAACTCAGCACGTGAGAAGCTGGGACTTTCCAAAAATGTGCAATTCCTCTGTAAAAGACAAGTCTCTAAAGAGCCAGGATTGTCTGACAAACAGCACCATGTAGCCTGCATATCGCCTCTTCTTAGGACTGTGGGCTGGCCTATGTCTGCTTTCCAGGAAAGTGCAGGCAGTGAGGGCTGCTGAGCCCTCTCCCCCATTGGAGTCTCTCCTGCGCTCTCCCGGACTCCACGGGAGGATGTCTGCTTTGCTCATGACCTTGAAAGCAGCTCAGCGTGTGACAGACCCAGTCACCTTGCACTGAAAATAGAAGGCACTGTGCTTCCTGTGTCCTCCGCTCACCTGCGGCAGGTACTCTCTGCCCCACAGAGCTTATTCTTTGTTACAAATGTAGAAAGAGATGCCCTGTGGGTCTCAGCGAGAGCTTCACAGAGCCCCAGAGGCACCTGATTACACAGGCTCTCCAAAAACACACATCCAAAGGTCTATTGTAAGCCACCAGCACAGGAATCTTCCAACAGCTCATGTGCCCAGCGCCCTTCATCAGCCTGCCTTCCTCTCCTTGATCTGCCCGTGGTCCTGTCAGTCCTGTGGAAATGATCTGGAGGGGGAGATGGTACCAGGGAGCTGGAGCAGAAGCCTGCTCTAAGTGGTCTTTCACACTTCCGGCAACATTCCAACGCCCTGTATCTGCAACACTAGAGCTGGACCACGGCCCAGGACAGCCTTGTCCATCCCGTTCTCCCTGCCAGTCTCCTTAGGTCAGGGTAAGGCAGCTGGCATCTGGAACCATCAGTCCATGCCTTATAAATCCACATCATCACAGAATTATGGGTGCCCCCTGAGTACTCCCAGAAGCCTCTAAGCATATCGCTTTCTTTAAGGAAACTGAACTAGAGACACAGGCAAAGCTACACAAGAGAAAGGAGAATGAGGACTCACCCCAGACCTCTTGACCCTCCAGAACTGTTCTTCCACCCACAACAACACATAGTTAACACAAGTCTGAGGGTGCTAGGGAGGAAAGATGTATAATCTAGGTCATACTCAGTTTCCAGTAATTAAGAAAAGAAAGGTAACACATTGGTTTCGCTTTCTGACCGTGTCATCCTAGGAACAACTGAAAGTGTTATCAGCATTAAAACAAATCAAAAGAAAAATTGACACAGTCCTGCAACCCCCCTCAGCGCAGACACCCCTTCTAAAGGGTCTCGGACACGGGCTCAGGAGATACCACAAACCCAGGTGCTCCAGAGTTGGAGGAAAGGGAGGGAAAAGCCCCAGAGGGAGGCAGGTCGTGAAAGTCCTCGAAGCCTTTCTCCTAAAGGCGATGGAAGTAATGGGAGGCACTTATGAGAGGAAGTTAGAACTATCGAATGCGTTTGAAAATGCAGAATAAAGACTGAATGAAAGGCAAAGCCAGAGACGGTTACTGCCGGGATGAGGCTAGGGCAAGGGCAGTGGGCATCCAGCAGAGTGGAGAGCACCAAGTCATTGGAGAGGGCATTCAAAGTTCTTCCTGAAGAGTCTAATGGTGGTGTAGCTCTTACTTTGGTACAGAATCATGGGTCAGTTGTGTGGTGAAAGATAGAACTGGACTTTCAGAGGTGAATTTAAGTCATATGTACACCCAAAAACAGATGAGTGGATCGGGAAACTGTGGCACAGACACGCCGGAATACTACTCAGCAATCAAAAATGAAAAACTAGACGCATTCATAGGAACATGGATGGAACTGGAAGGGATTATGCTCAGCGAAGTAAGTCAGAAGG
>JAGFMF010011796.1:5966763-6036222 GCA_019455555.1 Galemys pyrenaicus
AAGTAAGTCAGAAGGCAAAAGAAAAATACCAGATGGTTCCTCCCCTAGGAGGAATATAAGGGAACCAAATAAGGATCAAGGAAAGGAATAAGAGCAATACTAATAATAACAATAAAGACACAAAAACCAAAGATGAAAAGACAAGGACAAACTGGGGACACTTGGTGGGGAGGGAAGAAGGGAAGGGTGGAGGGCAGACGGGAGCACGGGGGACTGAGGTGATGGTGCACTGGTGAGATGGTGATGGGGAATACATGGGGATTCCAATTGATGGCAAATATATGTAAATTTTAAAAATTTATATTAAAAAATCCCCATATTAAATATCAGCCAGAGCAGTGAAATTTCAAAATAATAAAGGATAATCTTGTCTTTTTAACTATAAAAAAATATATGTCATATGTACAAGCTGATTTACAATGAGGCACACCTGAGATTTACATTGTGTTATAATGCAATGTTATTTCAATACGGATTTTTTTAAAGGATTTTTTTTCCATCTGCCCTTCACGTTCTGTTGTATGTGGGACAATACCAACATGTGCTAAAATTCAACCATACTGCCTATTGTCCAAATGTCCTTTGAATGCAGATCTGTTCAAGAATGAGGTCAAAGACAAGATTAACCACAAAAGGTCGTCCTTGGACTGTCATTGGCTCTACTTGAAGAAGAAAGTGAGGCCACCCGCTGGGCAACCCCATCACGCTGCAGGACATCACGAGCACCAGGAGACGGGTTCACGTGCTTTCCACTGTGTGCAGACCCGTCCTAAATCTAAGGATTACGTCCATCACCCACTGGGCTGACAGCAGCCCAAGGCAGATGCGCTGTGGAAGGGCCTGCCCTGCCCAGTAGCGCCACATAACCTCAGGTCAAGAGGGCAGCCTGCTCATTGCCAGGTGGCAGAGACCAAAGCAGCTCTTTCAAGTGGCCTGAAAACGAATTTGCCAAATCTCAGCACCAAAGAGAATCTAACATCTCCATCAGTTTTTTTTTTTTAATATTTTATTTATTTACGCATACAAGAGCTGGGGTACAGGCCAGAGGCGCAGGGGGTGAGAGGATTCACCAGAGAAACAGTGGGGAGCAGAACAGGCAGATGTACTGAAACACACTGCTGAGAGGAGCAGCGGGCAAGGCAGGAGAGGTCTGCTGCGCCATGTGGGTTCCCTTCCTGGCTGGGGATGGAACTCGTGCTGCAGTGGCTGAGGAAGCGCCATAGTGCCGTGCTCAACCCCCTGCGCCACCAGGGAGGCCCATCTCCATCAATTTAATACAACCACAGACATTTCAGGCTCTAAAGTGTTTCTGACTTGGGCTCTTTCTGACTCTTCACTTCAGTTGGAATTTGGGATCAGATTCACATTTTCCAAGGTCTCCCTAATTCATTTGAGAAATTGGCAGCAATACCAGATGAGTACTACCAACCTTGGTATACAACCTTGATGGCCAGCTCTGCAAAGGAACTCAGTGTATTTAAATTATATTCAAGATGAGATCAGACTTTCACCTTTTATCTTATTTAGGTTGAAGAGGAAAACTCCAATTGTCACATTTTTAAAAAGTCTTCACGTGTCGATCCATTCAGCACTCTAGATGCAGACATGTGTGCTTCCTTCCCCTCACCCCCGTGTCCACAGCCCGTCAAAGCGCACGTCGTGGGTTTATATTGCTTGATCTGGAGTGGGAGATCGGCATGAGTGGGAACTGAGGCATTGAACTAGACATCTATAGGCATCTACTTCCTATATTAGCGGTGCTTTAGACATGAACTATTCAACCCTCCCAACACACCTGTGTGACTGCACAGTGGATATTATTCTCTCCATCTTACAGTGGCAAAACTGAGATTCGGGGACAGTGATGAAGCGAGTGACCCAAAGTTATCAACTAACAGAGATCTGAGCCAGGGCATCACACTCCATCCAATTCCAAAGTCTGCATCTCTTCATCAACCCCCTAGCAAAGATGGCTCCAGACATCCCTGTAACGTTCCGGTCACCTTGCCCATACAAGTGATAGCTCACCCTTGTCTAGGACTGGGAACACAATTTTCAACTGAATTTTGACAGAGGAATCGGAGACCAAAGCAGCAGACAAGAGGCTACAAGGGCAGGAGAAAGCACACGTGTGCGCGGTCCTGGAAATTCAGAGTGCAGTTGAGAGCCGCCCATGTTCAAGAAAGAGGTGGGAAGGGCAGCTATGGGCTACATTCAGGGGCTAGAAAGCCAGATGCCAAGCTTGGACTCCATTCGAAGGGTAGACGTCACTGAAGGCTTTAAAGGAGGACGTATTGTGGTCGGATTTGGACTTTTGGACTCTGGCTGCAGTGTGGCATATTAGACCCAGCACAACACATTTTCAAGTTGGTTTACAATGGACAACTTTACTTGCCAAGACCCAACTGCCCAGACTTTCAGGCCCATGCTCCAGCTCCACTCTGAGCCAGAATATTCTGTTACCTACTTGGCTCTGGTCCACATCACCTTGGAGTCTTTATTGGGGAATGACGTCATCTATAAATCGCAGCTTTCATCCCCAGAAAACAGGCAAAGAAGTGCTGGCCGCCACTTTGACAAGCAGCGCATCCTCACCCTTGTCCTTTCTTTTAATCACATTACATTACATCTTTTAATTACATTACAGCCAAAGCCTATTGCTACTTTTTTGTTAGAAGCATATTCTTAAAAACATATTCTTTTCAGCCTAGTTTCTGATGAGTGCATAGCCTTTCAACACATGGGTAAGGGCACCAAAGTCACTTCCTTAAGAGTCAGTTTGTCCTGCCTCCCTCCCTCTACCTCAAGCCCAGTGTTTGTTTTCCCTGCAGCCAGGAGCTTCCACCAGCTGGATGCCTTCAGTTCCAGCAGGGCTCTGTGGCTTTGTCACATGCAGATGGCACATTTAAAGCAGTCACTGAATATCCATACTCCAGGGTTTTACGGACTTAAACTGTCTGCCTCTCCTGCCCACTGCAGCCAGATAAGTTCCATGATATTTAAGAACCTCCCCTGCCACCCTGGGGCTCCTGGGGCCTCTGTTAGCTCTCACCCTGTGTCCACTGAGAGGCCTGGGAAACTACCTCTATGTCCAATAAAAGGATTCATCATTTTTGCCCCACCCTGTATCTCTCCTTCCTAAAAGGGATCACCAACAAACTACCCAAACTCCCAGTCAGAAATGAGTCTCTGTTGACATGTGTAGAATTCATACGTGATGACAATCATACACACACTCACATACTTACAAATATGTGCCAATACGTCAACATATGTCAAAGCGGAACCTACACAATCATCCCTGACTAATACTGTTCCCACTTCCTTATGCACAAAAGCCAACTTTCTTTACCACCCAAATTTGTCTCCAATTTGTCACATCCTCTCTATCCCCACTAGCCATCCCTGCTTAGGGCTACTCCTACTGGATTCTCCCTCAGCATTCAAGAAGCTTCTTATCACAGAGTCACCCACCCCACCCCATTTCCGCACTGAAAACGCAGTAATATTTCCCACTTCTTCCTATCGCCCCTCACAGCCTCTCCCACCCTTGGCCCTGGCTGGGCCTTGTCGCAGCCTCCCTCCAGTTCATCCTGCCTCACTCCTATGTTTTCTTTGCTCCTGATGGACCCGCAGCGTCTGGGTTATCTTCTCCTCTACACCCCACCTACTCATACCCACATACGCTGTTGCCTCAGCTGAACAGACAACCAACCACCCCCACACGCATCAGGCTGACCCTCATGGCCCATGACCTCAGCCTCTACTCCTGAAGACTCCCAACCCCACCTCCCCTTCCCAGGCTCAGTCCAGGGACCTGGCCATGCTTGCTTCTCCTGTAGGCCTCATCACCCTGTAAGTCAACTCTTACTGCCCACTTCTCTTGGGAACTAGATACAGAATAAATAATAAGGAAAGAAATCCTCTATTCCTTCACCTCTCGCCTTCACCTCCTGGTTTGATTCTCCCTTAACTCTTTCACATTCCATCACCTGTTCCTGTCACTCTGCTAGAACAGAGACCCCCCACTCCCCACCCCCAGTTGGCTTTAGTTAAGCTTTACCCAAGAGGAGCTGTGCAGGTCCTGGCTGCACCCATTCCTGCACCAGACACTGCTGGTGAGAGGTGGGGCAGGTTCATCTGGAACTGCTCCTCTCTTCCAATGCAGTTCTGATATGAACAATGTTGAGGGGCACTGGAAACACTTCCTGTCCCCCTCTCCCCACCTGTCTCACCTTGAGAGTCTGGGGCTTTCCCTTCAATCTCAGAATTGGTTTTAAGAGTCATGAGTGTGTGAGTCCAGAAATAAGCACCTCCTTCCCCTTTCTTGCAATGCTTCCTCTCACTCCACCCCCATTCACCCAGTTCTGCTTTCATGCTCTTCTGTGCCTCCTAACCTCCCATGCCTGCTTTCTCCCAACTAAACTACTCTCCGTGGGCATCTGCAAACTGCTGAACTCACTTGACTTCTTCAGGTCAGGAAATTAAAGCAGAGGCATGAAGGAATAAACAGGACAACTCTTGGCAAGGACTGGGTCTCCCCACCACCCCTAACACGCCAATGCCAAGTCAGGCTGCTGGCAAGCGCGTCACAAAAAGGCATGAGACCTCAGAAGTCCAGGATTCTTCTACACATCCATGTGACAACAAAAGTTGCAGACAGGAGGAGAGACTAGATGACAATGACAGCAATTACATGTATAATCTCATTAGTAAATAATTATATGGCATAGATGTGAACTACACAGTAAGTAAAGAAATCTCCAGAACAGAAAGTAAAGGGAAATCACCTGTACAAGGCGGTGAGCCACAGTAGGAGACCCCAAGAGTCAGTTCTCAGCTGCTCTTTCTTTTAGCCTCTTGTTTAACCCAGGGGCTGGACAAGGTCCTTACCATCACGTGGGCTGCTCCTCCCATCTTCAGAGGAGAACCTGGACATCCACTTTCCAACTAGAATCTGGATGCAGCACCTCTGCTTGTCCTAAGCCCAGATCAACTGCTCCCACTCTCTGCCTATGATCTCTTCCCCTGCGACTTACTAAGAGCCTAAGATAGCTTTAAACATCCTCAGGTACAATCCATTCCTGAGAAAGCGCCTAGCACAGAGCTTGTTAACCAACTTCAGAGCCAGGCAGACTTGGCGCCCCTTCTGTGGTCGCCTTCCTATTGGAGGACCCCAGGAGAAAACGCCTGTGAGGCCTAAAGCTCCCAATACTTATAGGCACCCCCTCCCCTGACGAAGGAAGAAGACTTCGCAGCAGCTATTATTGTCAATGGTACCCTGAAATGGATACAAATATATTATTGGAAGCTGAAAATGTATTACAATGTTAGCAAAACCATGGAGAGATCTTTGAGGTGATCTCACTAAAACCAGTCTCACAAAACTAGTCTCACTAAAAGCAAATGAGAACAGTTGTTTGTGTGTTTTTAAATAAATCACTGTACATTGACTCTACCTTGGTTTAGGTCTGAATTCCAAAATGCAAGTCTCCTTGGAGGGTTGCCAAGCTGGCCTGGGAAGATGCTGTCTTGGGGAGGGGGTCCGCCCACACACAGGGGTCCTCTCACCCTGATCCCTCTCACACCTTGGATGGGAAGCCATGGCCCCAGGGGTGATGGTATTCGCATGGGATTTAGGGCCCACTTTTATGTTCCCCTTGTAACAGGCAACTACAATCTCTATGTAGGTCTTTAACAGCCGATCTCAGTGACAGACTGGACCCATGAAGAACACTGAAAAGGTCTGTGATAATAAATCTTGTCAATACAGGAACTTCATTTCTTTCCTGAAAATGAAATAAATTTAAATGTGTTCAAATTTAAAATATCTTTTTCTAATTTTACCAGCACTGAAATAATAATGTGCTGGCCTTCCCAGGCAAACGGCAAGATGTCTCAGGAGCCCTGGAAGGTCAGGCATTAGATTTAGTAGAGAAAATCATTTAGTTAACCATCCCTATGTTATTGACTATAACCCCTTAAGTACCTGAGTCTAAAATTTACAAGGCACACTCTCATCTGATTCTCATCCCTTTTTTCACAGATGCAAATTGAGGCTCAGAGAAATTCAAAGTCTTACTTACATCCATATAGCTGGACAGCACAAAAGCAGACACTGGAGTCCAGTCTCTGGAAGAGGTAGACATTTGAACTGTTTTTTTGGGAACCGGAATGGACGTGAACCAAACTAAGCTTTTTCACTTTTTTCAAAAATGAAATATTGATAACAACAGATTTTACCTTAGAATAATTCAGGGAGAAAAATAGATTTACTTGGTTCCAATTCTATAGAGACAACTCTTTCAAAATCAAATAGAAAGACCAAGAAAAATATCTGAACCAGTTCAATGTATGGCTCCTGAATCAACTCAAACCAGAAATATTTATAGGGTAGTTATCTACAGACTGGGGCTTCAACCTCAAAGAGTTCACAATTCAGTAGAAGGAATGAAAACGCAAACATATCACACACACGTGCACACAGCTGTACATGCACACGTATACACATACACACACCAGCACAAAGGCCAAAGTAACAGAGTGCAGGAAAAGAGTGATGGAGATGGGTCCTTCAGTAAAGATTTCTTTAAAAAGAGAGTGATGAGCTTGACATTGAAGGAGATAGGTATGGGCAATGGATGGATCTGCCTCAATGGAGGCCTTATGGGGGCAAAGTAGGGGAATGAGCTAACATGGAAGAGCGCTTGGCAAGTGGAATCATTCACTAATGCTTGCTCATTTCTATTGGAAGGGGATGAGGCCTTAGACCAAGGTGCTTTTTTTAAAGTATTGCCCTATTGACTGGGGACACCTGGTGGGGAGGGGAGGAGGAGGGTTGAGGGAGGATGGGAACACGAGGGACTGAGGTGATGGTGCACTGGTGAGATGGTGATGGGGAATACATGGGGATTACAATTAATGGCAAGTATATGTAAATTTTAAAATATTTTAATAAAAGAAAAAAAATAAATAAAGTATTGCCCTATTGAGAAGAGACAAACAGAAGTGGAAAGCAAGCACTTTTCTGTAGTGAGCAAGGGAAGAGAAAGGTGCTGTTGGCTGCCTTCAGGGCGCTCACTTGCTTCAGGTTCTGAATTCAGCTGTTGCCCCAACCCCTTCAAACATGGCTGGGAGGAGCAAAGGATGTGCAGACCCTGTGGCGAGGGTCACAGCTGAAGGTGTAACAGCTCTGCCCACAAGTCCCTCCTCTCCTGGTCTTTGGGGGAGGAAGGGACTTGGGGAACATCCCCTCTGGCACGCTCTAGCTGTGGGTGGGAGAGACAGATACAGGACAGGTCAGGAAAATCCTGACAACTTCAGCCACCACCACTGCCGCCCACATGGGAAAGGAGCAGGGCCACTTCCACTTTTTGAGATTCCCAAGGCACTTACAGGTATGCAGGTGGTGGGCTCAGAGTAAGCCCTTAAAGTCAGGCTGAGGTGCTAGCCTCTTCCTTCCCTATCTACCTCCCTCACTCCCTCCTTCAATTCTTCCCCTTTCTTTAATTCTGTCCTTCTTCCTTCTCATCCATCCTGTCTAAAAGAGGAAAAGATTCCAAAACAGGATTTGCTCAAAGTTGGGGTATCTTTTAAAGGCTTCACTTTTAGTAATTAACATGCAATGCGATATGATTATGCTATTCAAAAGCCAGACTGAGATGCTAGGAACAAACATCAATCCCTACTGCAACATATACTAGGTTTAACAAGAGGATCTAGGTTTCAAACTATGTAACTAACATCATTTTCTTTCGATTTTGTTCATTATCTCTCAAACTCATTTTGAGATAATAGGGAAAGTTTAAATCCGAGGCATCTTACAAATATAGGTATCCTGGTTGACATGATGTTCATGCTGCACATCCTCCTCCCCCACTCCACCCTCCTTCCTGGTGAAAATCCCTGGCTAACCATGACCACCCTAGAGTCATCACATCCTCCCAAATCTTCCCTATGATTCTAATCACTGAATCATCAGAATATATCTCTGCAGTCCAGCTGTGAGGGGCAGGCCGAGGGTCTTCCTGGAGCTGCAGAGCCTGGAAAGACAGTGTCTCTGTCTGTACAGCAAAGCAGGAAGGCCACTGTGTGCTCCTAGGCTTGCATTTTTCCTATCTGCATCCTTCTCTGCTTGGCTCCTTGGGGCCCTGTGCAAACACTGTTGTTGTTCCAAATGGCTAAAACCACTTGACATTTAGTGCAGCAGGGACCCTGCAAGCAACTGATGACACGCTCTGTGGTAGAATTTACTGCACCAAAAGATTAGATGCTTCCACAAATCTCTATTACTTTGCAAATTATTAGAGAAGAAAGAAATATTAGGGTTTCTTCAGATGCCCCCAAAAGACAGTGAATTAAAGAGTATATTGTTCACCCAAGCATGTGTCTATGACCAAGACAACTAAGCAAGCATAGATTAATATCTGAATCCACTCTTTCCACACCCATTTATTGTATCCCATTGTGTGTCAGGATCTGAGCTAGGTATTGGGTTCATGGCTACCAAGAGGACATGATCTTTTCTTTGTCAGCATTACAGGATGAAGTAGGTGGACAAAACAAAGGACAAAGAGTGAGCTCCATAAACATCATCCTAGGGCACTTACAGGTATTGCAGGTGGTGGGCTCAGAGTAAGCCCTTAAAGTCAGGCTGAGGTGCTAGCCTCTTCCTTCCCTATCTATCTCCCTCACTCCTTCACTTCTTCCCCTTTCTTTAATTCTGTCCTTCTTCCTTCTCATCCATCCTGTCTCACTTTCTCTCCAACCTCCCTGTCCTCCTCTCCAAACCGCAAGCTCTGGATCAACATAAAAAGCACACACATTCTCATGCCCAAGACTCCCCCCCCCCCACTTAGAAAGCTGTCGTTCTTAATGCAATTCCTACTTTACATATGCTTTGCAATTTATTTCCCTCTCAACCTTCAGAAGGAGTGGACTTATCAGTAAATGTCATAAATACTGGGTTTTATTTTTTTTAAGCTGCAGCTCCAACAGCAAGCATCTGACGAGGATGTATGCTACACAAACAGAAAACTGAATGAAGCAGCAGAAGAATGCAGGCATTTTTAGAGCTCCTGAGTTTTAGCTCAATTCCCTGTGTCGAGGTGGTTTCTATCTGTGTCAGTCAGTGCGTCACAACATCAGCCTCCACCCCCTGGTGCACAGCACCCCTTAGCAAGCGCCTTCCCACACAATATCATCAACTGTAAAAACTGCAACCACCGTTGAAGTTACAACTGCGATTATTTCTACAAACGGGGAGGGATGCAGTTCTGCTCAGTCAGTCCCATTAAGTAGGTTACCCGTGGCACAAGCACCTTTCATTTTAGCAAATTCAGAATGCCCTTGGCTCAGCTACACATTCGCCTCAATTACCAGTTCACTGGAACGAAATGTTTATTTGCCTGGATGAAGTTCTTTCTTCATGCTGATACAGGATGGTGTCTCTCTGTAGTCTGTGGTTGCCAACTGTAAAGTCCTCAGCTGCTTGGTTTTTATACTTTGCCTTGAAAAATCACTTTATTTATGGAAGATGGGTACTAGTTAGACTTCATCTCATATGCATCGTCCAATTAGCCCCCCAGGCATTTGTTTCATCAGCCCCTGTGTGAGCCTCCTCTGTTTTCTTGTGCTCCTTCTGCATTGCCCTGCCTTGCTCACCTCTCCCTCTGGGCCTTCTACCTTCTGTGATTTTGTATTTTGCAATAAATGTTACCTCTGTTCTCTGAAATGGCTCTCAAGACCAATGGCTAAGAGAACTCACAACCATTATGAAATGCAAATGATATACCCCCACACCTTACCCCCCACCAAAGAATCCGCTTTAAGAGTTTCATCATTACCATCACTTTTTATTATTGTTGTATCAATCACTGTACCCAAGATACTGCATAAAATAAAGAAAATCAGTATGGAAGATTTTTGAACGCTTGCTGACGCAGTATGCTGTAACAAGCTAGTAAGACAAAATAACACAACCTGGGGGGAAGGGTAATATGTTATTATCTAGCATTAAAGACAGAAATAAAGTTTATTAAGAGTGTAAAGATTAAGACCAAAGAGGTGAAAAGAATGTTGAAATTTCCATTTCTATATGTGTGTACCATATGCAGTCAGGATTCAGAGTTATGTTAAAGAGAATGAAAGGAAACCAAAGAAGAGAAGAAGGGAGACTTTTGTTTTGACTATTGTTCAATAAAAGTATTTATGGTATCAGCAGAGTCAAGAAAGAAACATGAGAGCAAGAAGTGGGATAAAAACATTGAGTGAGCATTTCAAAGAGGCTCTGTGTGGCTCTCAAAGCAATAGGCAGGAATGGAAATACAGAGCACTCCCTCCTAAGAAGAAGTTTATATCCATGCCAAGAAAGTGGGTGAACACCATCAGATAGCACCAGACTCCCCCCTGACTGACTCATGGGATGGGGTCTGGTATTTCAGACCCCAGCAGAAGAGCCCTATGAGATTCCCTCTCTAAGTGGCACCAACCCAAACTCTGATTCACCATCGGTTTGGGGAAGGCCTCTTTTTTGGTCCTGCTGAAGGGGTGTTGCTTCGTGAAACTACTATTTACACACAAGATGGTAATCCCTGGGGGGAGGAGGGGCTGTCTTCTGTAGGGCTATAGGAAATTCTAGAGCGCATCAGTTACTCTGGTTAAAATCAGAGAGCATCTCTAGCCCTCAGTCTTCTCTCTAGGAAGAGACTAGATGCTGGTCTTACTGACCAACTGGGAAGCGGAGTGTGGCCATGGCAGCCTGTCCCCACACTCCACTGTCAGCCACAGTGCCAAACTTCTCTCCCAGAGATAATTTCAGGGAAAAAAAAATTCCTTCTCAACCGTAACTAATGACAGGCCCTGGAGCCCCCAGGAACCCTGCTCCCCAGTGAGGTTGCTTGCAGGCCATGTCCCACATCAATTTCCCAGGTTAAAATGGCTCTCCAGAAACTGAGCTCAGTCCCAGTTCCAATTCCCAAGATTACATCCATGTTCGCCTGGCCTCCACAGGCCAGGGTGGGGTTACAGTGGGGTGGAGGTTCTAAAACACCTCTCAGATGGAGCCCTGTGCCAAATTAACTATCTCCCTTCACAGTCAAAGGTATTCAGAATTAAAACGTAGTTCTAACCAGAGATGTTTCTAAAGGTGCTTTGAGTCCAGAGGGGAAGGCCCCAGACCCAGAAAGGAAGTGTTAAACACAGCAACAGTTGCCTTGAAGGGGGTCTGGGTCACTAGGGAGGCATGATATCTCGCTGTCACTCCACAAAAGGCAGACCTGTTCTCTGACCAGGCCCTTGGGCCAGACTGGACATAGCTAGTGTCTGGCCCGCCCAAGGAACTTTCCCTCCTGGTATCTGTCGGTCATCTTGAAAAACCCGAACATGAGATGGTGCCAAACGCCTCGGGGGCTTGCCTTTCTGCCGCTACACCCAGAAGGTTAGGAAAAAGCACTTCCTGGACTTGAAAAGGGTCGGTGAAGGACAGAAGCCCTACTTGTTCCGAGACTGGAAACGATGTTCCCCCGCTCCGGAGAGTGGGTCACCGCGGGAGGCGCCAGGCAAGGAGCCGCAATTACCCAAACCAGATTCTTTGGAAAGCCAGGCGGGGCGGCGTGCAGAGCCGAGCAGCCCACCACCCCGCCAGACCGGAAAAGTTCCTCTGAGCCAGGCTAGCGTGTCGGGTTCTGTCCGAGGTGCTGAAAGGTCTCCCTGGGCCGCGGGCGGGCCAGTTCCTGCTCGCCCTCAGCCTCCTGGTCGCCCGCTCTGTCCTTCCAGCCTCCTGCCCTGTCCTCTTCCCGGCCGCACCGAAGCCCCTTCCCTTCTCCTCTCCCGCCGCGCGCCCTCCACTCTTGGGTGGCATCAACTCCGCGGGAACCCGGGCTCCCGCGCCCCCACCTCCCTCCGGGATCTGCTGAGCCCCTTCCCCTAGCAACCAGCTCCAGGGCGCCTCAGCTGCTGGGCTGTCGCCGACGTCCCCCTCTTACCTTTTTCTTTCGGTCACGGGAGCGGTTCCTCCTCTTCCTGTTGGATTCCTCCTTCTCCTTCTCCTGGAGGGCCTGCGCCTCGCTGTCTTTTATTTTCTTCAGCTGTTTAGCCGCTTGAGCCATGGCGGGTCACGGTGCTCCGGTCCCCGCCTCCCGGACCCCTCACACTTGGCTATCCAGGTGGTGACACCCTCCCCAGGAAGAAAAAAAAAAGGAGTCTCTGCCCCTCAGAGGGGGGAGCTTCTTTCCCCGCCGCGGGAACGACGCGGCCGGGTCCGCGGGGGAGGCGGTTGCAAGACGCGCGGAGGGCGAAAAGCGCCGAGGCTACCCCGCGGCCCCGGATGCCGCCTCCCGCCGCGGCCGGAGCTCGCTCGCCGGCGCCCGGGACCGGCTCTGGGTTCGGCCCCGCCGCCTCCCTCGCTCGGTCCCTCCCTCCCTCTCCTGCGGCGGCGGCGGCGGCGGCGGCGCGGGGGGCGGGGGCGGGGAGGCGGCTCGTACTGCGGCGAGCGGCGAGCGGCGAGCGGCGAGCCGGCCGGAGAGGAGGCGGACTCCAGCAGTTAGCGCAGGAGGGCGCGGGGGCAGCTGATGGCCGGGGGACCCGGCCGTCCCGACGAGGTTCGGCGCGCGCGGCACCCGCGCTGGTGCATTGCGAGCACCCGGCTTGCAGGCGAGCGGGCCGACAGGGTTTCCACCGCTGCAGTGGAGCCGCTGCCGCCAGACGCACGGGCCCCCGCGCCGTCGGGTGGCAGGGAACAAAGCCGGCCGCCGGGTCAGGAGCTACTGAGGAACCGCGGAGAACCCTGCTGTGGAAGGCATGGCCGCGCCGGCGGAGCGAGGGCAGGCTGCGGCGGGCGGCGGGCTCCGTGCTGAGGCGACCCTGCGGACCAGCGCGGTGGCGGAAGCGACAGCACCGCGGGGCGCGGAGGCTCGGCCCGCGCAACCAGGATGGGGGCGGGGGCCGGGCCGGGCCTGGGGCGCCCCCGGGTGGCCGCGGCTGCGGGGCCGGGACAGGCCACCTCGTCTCGGCAGCCGTCCTGCCTAGGGCGCGCTGGGCCGCCACTCTGGGAAGAGCTGGTTTCCCCAAGTCGCTCCGTTAGAGCTCAGTTTGCCCCGTTTAGACCATGTGGGCCTGTCATTTGCATACTTACCAATTATAGATGGAAAATGTGTCCGAGATGAAGTGAGCGGTTTTCCTTTTAGTTCTCTTTTGACGCGGATGGAACTAGGTCTCTGCACCCAAGATCTCTCACCCCCACTCCCAGCACTCTCAGTACGCTCTCTTTGGCGGCAGCGCCTGTGCGGTGCTCAGCTGTGAAGAGCCACACACCTGGCTGCTTGGGTCGTGCAGTCACAGACCCGGGCTACAGAGCGGGAAGGAGCCTTAAACTCCTCTAACCAACCATCTCCCTAAGTGGCAGGCGGGTCAGCCGAGGATCTTTCATTCCCTCCCCTCGCATTAGGGACTGAGCAATTCCTCTACGCAAGTGCTGAACAGAGGAGTATAAAAAAGCAATATTTAAGAATTAGAGAAAAGTTATTATGAAATGGTCAGCATGCTTTGTCCCCCTAAACTTGACATTTAGCCAGTCATAGACTAGAAATTGGGAGTCTCTACTAAGTTATGGGGAAATGACTCTAAATGGACTCTGGACTGCATCCTCCCTCCTCCCCTTACATGACAAACTTGGAGAGTGATTGAATCACCCGCCACCTCTCCAGTCTCCAAGTATTCCCTTTACTGGACTCTTCCCTGCTAATCCCTCCTTCTCTCCCTCCACCTCCCTGTCCCTACAATCCTCTGAAACACAATGGGAACCGCTAACCCCAATCCTATATATATGTAGGATTTACCACTAACCCCAATCCTATATCTATATAGGATTTACATATATAAACTAAAATTTTCAAGTGGCCACATTTTTTAAAAATTAAAAGAAAATGGTAAAGTTCATTGCAGTAATATATTTTATTTAATTAATATATCCCAAAATATTATCAGTTCAACATGCAATTGATATAAAATTGTTGGTGAGATATTTCACATTCTTCTACTAAGCCTCCAAATTCCAAGTGTCGCGTACACTTAGAGCACAGGTGAATTCAGACCAGGCATATTTTAGTTACCTAAGAGCTGCACATGACTGGGGTTCATGTGTGGAACAGAGCGGTTCTAGACTTCCTGCCCAGGACAGCTCCTCCATGGCCATGGCTCTCAGCAGCCTGCCAAGAGGAATACATTTCATGTCCGGCATAGGCCTCTCCTCCAAGCACAGGGCTCTGCTCCTCTGCCTGCTGCTCAGCCCCCTTCACCCCGTTCTGTCACCTGATGACCCATGCCCCACACCACAGTCATGTGATTTTTTCAAAACACATATCTGATGATCTCTTCCCAACTTAACAGACTCCTTTCTTCTCCTCCTTGGATGAAGATGAAAATATTTTCTATGGCATAAGAAACCCCAAATAATCAGGTCCTTCTTATCACTGGCTGGTCTACCTGGTGCCAATGCTCCAAACTCAGCAGCTTCTCCCAGGTCAGTATTTTTTTTTAAAGATTTATTTATTTATGCATACAAGCACTGGAGTACAGACCAGAGGTGTGGGGGTGGTGAGAGAATCCACCAGACAGAGCAGGATGCAGACAGGCAGACTGACATAAACACAATGCTGAGGGGAGCAGCAGGCGAGGCAGGAGAGGTCTGCTGTGCCATGTGGGTCCACACCCTGGCCAGCGGCAGGGATCGAACTCGTGCTGCAGTGGCTGTGGTTTGCTTCACAGTGCGTTGCTTAACCCACTGCACCACCAGGGCAGGCCCCCAGGTCAGTATTATCTTGGCAGTAGCGCCCAGACTGCTCTGTCTCCAGTGCTCCTCACCCAGCCATGCCAGCCTGGCAGTCTAAACAATTCCACTTCATTGCCCGTACATCAAGGTAGTCTTCCTTGAGGAGACCTTCTGGAACCCAGACTGGCTCACCTCTTCATTTTATCCTCAGCTATACCTCTTCCTAGCAGCTGCCGTATAGGATGGCATTAGTGTGATTTATCTGATTGGTGCATGTCTCCCTCAGGAGACTTTACGCTCCATAAGGGGAAGGGTAACATCTGGTTTTGCTCACTGTGGTATCTTCAGTTCTTGCACAGTACCGGGCACATGGCAGTGGATCCGCAGACAAGTATTGAAGAAATTAGCAAGTCTGCTACATACTGACTTACGACATGACAAGTAATCGACACTTATTCAGCACTTCCACTGCACTAGGCATTACCAGATGGAATGAATGGGGCACAGAAAGCGTCAGTAAATTGCTTAAAATCACAAATTTGAGTAGAGCTCAAATTTGAGCCTTAGCAGCCTGGTGACACCATGATGCATACTCTAAACCATCCCAGGCTCAACTTCCATGTCAATCCACATGGCTATTGATAATACTCCCTTATAGGACTCTTGGGAGGACTAGTCTGGGAGTGACTATAACATGAGCAAGTAAAACAGAAAGTGCTGGACTGCACTGACTTTAGTTTCTTGATGGAAAGCTTAGAGAAGCTGGACAAATTGGTAACTGAGGTCCCTTCAGCTCCAGATTTATGATTTCTCTTAAATAGCTAAATCTTTACAGGAGCCTTTTGAAGATTAAAAAATACATATTTGAAACTCAAAGGAAGCATTATCATCACAAAGAGTGGGCAGTGGACTGGAGGTCCAGGTGATGACAGTGCTGGCGCTCTGTCCCTGCTTTCCAAAGAACACAAAGGGGACAAAGAGAAAGCATGTTCATGCCCAGGCTCCATTCATAGGGTAGTTTCCTTGAATCCTGTTAGATGACAGGGGGATTTTGAACTGAGAAAGTAAAAGTGGGAATGTGCTGTCTGAAGGCATTTACTCCAAAGGCTGATCTAGACACAGGCAGGGGTGAGACCAAGAATATGGGGCAGCCAGCCATCTCAGATGCCGTGGGGCCTCCTACCTCTGCTCAGAGGAGGGACCTTGTTGGGTACCCGAGGGATTCAAGAAATAGCACTTCTAGACACTCCCATGTCAACAGGCAACAATCATCAGCATTTATTGACAGTTTGTTAAGCCCTAGGTATTGCTAATTGTTGACATAACATTTTTATTTCTCATAATAAGATCACTGTTGTCCCAGTGTCCATAGGAGGGAGCTGAGTGTGTTTACCTGACTTCCCGAGGTCACACATCCAATGGCACGAGTCAGAATCCTGACTCAAGTTGTCTAACTCCACATCTGACCTACAAGAAACCATTAGGTGATGATTTTGCCAGTGACTCAACTGGCTCTCATGCAATGCAGCAGCAATAGTAATTGCTCAAGTCAGATATATACAATAACATCCCCAGCTGTCAACCTAATCCTCTGAGGTTGTAGAAACAAAACCCACAATGCCCCACACAACGTGAAAGTTGAAGAGCCTGCCCCTCTGTGGGCAGCAGGGCTATCTCAGACGCTACCACACCCGTATCTCTTCCAGATGGTGATTTTCGGGCTGAGATCACTTCTTGGGCTCTTGCCTTTTCTTCTTACACCCAAGTCCTGAATGCACTTTAATGAGGCTGGGCTGCTTGTTGGATGTACAGGGAAATGACAGTGGAAAGAAAGTTTAAACCCCAGCACAAGAGACAGTCCCTAGAAACCCCTTTACTTTCTTTCTCACCAGGTATGATGATTATGTAAGTACATGCTGTATTTCATTGGGCCTTTTTATTGCACTGATAAGTAAAAGGAAGTGGATCCATTTTCATATTTTTGCTTTTTTCCCTGAGATTTTCAACTGGTCCCCCAATCCCATTCTGTTATTATGCATTCATGCAACTAGAGCGATTTGTGTTCTTAAAAGAAACACTATTAATAATTAATAAAACTTCCCAAGATAAAAGCACCTCCTGCACTAAATAATATAAATAGCAAAGAAATATTGAATGTATCAGACATTCTTGTAAGCATATTAAGCCCTAAGAACTTCATGAGGTAGGGCCATTATCGACATTTTACAGATGAGAAAACTGAGGCACAGAGAGAATGAATAACTTGTTTGAGACCAATGGTTAGTAAATCATGGAACCTAGAATTTGAAACAAAACAGTCAGCCCTTTGGGTCTGCGCTTTCACGACACTTAGACTCGATGGTCTCCTCCGTTCCATGCCTGTCCTCTTAAACTCTTTTAGGAAGGAAGGAGCCACGAAGGTTATCCCACTGAACTTTGGGTCCCAAACATCCAGTCCAGGGCCACACCCTCCAGGTGTTCAGTTCAAGTTTGTCAGGCAGAGTCAATCATGAGATGTGAATATAGAGGGTGGAACAGAAGGCAAGTGGGAAAATCAAAGTACCTCAGAATCTGGAGTTGTCTTTCCATTTCCCAGCCAATGGAGAGCCTGATTCTTGGCTCACTCTCACAGTGCCAGCCAAGTCACTCCAGGTATCAGGTATCACCCTACCCTCCACCCCGGAACAGGGCCACATGGCCTCCCACCCACCTTCCCAGAGTGTGCACATCAGCCGGCTCTGCTCTCCTGCAAGACAGTAATTATTCAAACCCTTCTGGGTGATAACCCTTCAAATATTTGAGGAAAGCTTTCACTTCTCCCTTCTACTTGTCTAAAATAATGTCAGGAGTTCATAGCAAAGGTGAATATTGAGCTCAGAATTCATCGTTTCCTGTCCAAGGTTTACAAATGAAGGTAAAATATCATTTTAGTAATTGCATTTTGCAGGGTGGGATTTAAAGAGATAAAAGAGCATGTAAGCCAAGAAGTTCAAAGAAAACAGAAAAATAGGAAGATGTTTTACATTTGGATTCTTGAAAATGCTGTAAAAAATGTATTTGATTCAGTCTGAGGTTCTGATACTCTCCCATCTGTGCTACTAAACCTCAGGTCCTGCCCCTTTCTCTCTCCTTCTTTATTCTCCAAAGACGCCATTGTCTTCCACTGTGTGGGAGAAATGAGGCACCAGGTTGAATGTGGTCCTCAACTTCTTACACGTTCTTGCTCACACTTGCCTATGCCCAGCACCCTTTTGTCAGTGCTTTTCTTTGGTCTCATCCTTTTTCATCTCCTCAGGAAACGTGACTATCAGTCACCCCTAAACTTGCCAGACCTCCACTGTATGCTGCAGCTCCTCCCTGTAGGATTTGCACAAGCCCTAAAAGCATGACACTGTCCCTTTCTTGTATAGTGAAACTGCCAGCAAGCGTGGTCAACGCTTTCATACTCTCTCTCCTTTCCCTGCATTGTGCCCCACACCACAGTGCCTGTAGTCACATTTCCATCTTAAATTAACTCCCTGACCCATTTGACTCCACTGCATGCTTCCCTGGCTTCTGAGGTCTTATCCTTCTTCTACCGTTTCTCAAACACACTTTTTAGGGCTCATCAGGAAATCTTTTGCCCTTTTCAAAGAGCCATCTCAGTCGTGGCTCCAACTAGCACCTACGTGCTGATGATAGCAAATCTCTAACTCCAACTTCGATCTCACTGCTAAGACTGAGACAGTAAACCAGTCTTCCTAGTTACTGCCATTGGTAGTCACTCCTGGCATTGCAGTGTCCAGTTCATGGCACTGCCATACACCTATTCACCCCAGCCAGAAATCTGGGGTCCCATGAGATGTCCCCTTTATGCATCTTTACATACCCAACCCGCTGCCCACTTGATTCCAAAGTCTCTGATCAAAGTGAGTTCTCAAATTTGAATGTGCATCCAAATCACCTAGAGACCTTGTTAAAATGCAAGTTCTGATTCATTTAGATGGATTGCAGCAGGGCCCCCCATTCTCCTATTCCCCTCCCTGTACACAGCTACTCAGTGGGTCCACCCTGGGTACTACTGCCCAGATCAAGATGGGAAAATCAGGCCTCCCTGGTGGCACAGCAGGTTGAGCACCACACTGTGAAGCATTCACTGCACAGCAGTGCAGGTTCGATCCCTGGCCAAGGAGGTGACCCACAGTATGGCCCAGCAGACCTCTCCTGCCTTGCCCGCTGCTCCCCTCAGCATTGTATTTCAGTTGATCTGCCTGTTCTGCTCCCCACTCTGTCTCTGGTGAATTCTCTCACCTCCCATCACTCTGGCCTATACTCCAGCTCTTGTATGCATAAACTAATAAATCAAGAAAAAAAAAAGGACCAATCTTAAGTGGGACTGGCATGTTCCCTCTCATTCCTCCACCAAAAGATAAGTCCTCTTAAGACCTGATCACCTCAGATTAATTTTTCCTAGATTTAAACTTCACATGAATGGAACTGTGTGATATGCACCCTTTCACTCAACATTATGTCTGCAAGATTTATCCATGTTGCTGCACATATTACCAGGTTATTCCTTCTCCATTACTGTGTCTACTCGTGGCTGCAACAATTACAGTCTGTCAAGTCTCCAATTTGAGCTATTAGGAATAAAGTTGTTATGGACTTAGAGTTCATCGACCTTTCTTTTGGTAGACAGAAGCTCTCACTTGTATATACCTAGGAGTGAAATTGCTGGGTGAAAAGTTACGTGATTGTGCTGTTTTATGATGTTTCAGCCAACAACGGTTGCAATGGACTAAAGCACAGAATCTGTGGTAGACAAGACACTCTAGATTTGTGTAAGAACACTCCATGACATCCATACAAAGACAAAGCATGGCACGTTCCTTAGAATGTTTCCATCATTAAGTGATGCATGCCTGTACTTTGGTTCAGTAGCTATTTCACATAGATTGCCAAATGCTTACGCCCACTTACAAGCATACCCACCACAAGGTAAGCAAGTTGCAGTCATTGCACATCCTCATCCTATCAACATTGCTACCATTTCTGAGTCTGATCTTTCCCGTGGGGTGGAGCTACCTGCTGTGGCTTTCATTTGCACTTTCTGACTAAAGATGTTGTGTATCCTTTCATGTTTAATTGCCATTTTAATATCCCTTTTTTGTGAAGAGTCTGTTGAAGACTTTTGCTCATATTTGAATTGGACTGATGATACTTTCCTGATCACACTCTGTCCAGTGAGCATCTCCTCATTCTTGTCCCCTGTGGGGTCTCTTTCAGAGCCCCAAAGGCGGCAGCAGCGTGTCCTTCCCCAGCGTGACCAGCCAGCCGGCTCCAGCCCGCTTTGTCCCGTTGTGCAGTGTCCGCACAGCCCAGGCCTCACCGAGCTCACGGCTGCGGTGCCTCCGAGCTGCTACACACAGTGCCACAGACGCTGTGTGTGGCCTACAGGTAGAAACTGGTAGTGGCTGTGAGCCTGAGGTCAGGGTGGCCTCCTCCTTGGGCAGTGAGGAGTCCCTGTTCCAGCTTCTCTCCTGGCTTCTTGGGGCCCAAGCCCTCCTTGGCTTGTAGATGGCATTCCCCTGTGTCCTCGCGTCATCTTCCCTTTGTGTCTGTGTCTGTGACGACATGTCTTCCTCTTTTATAAGGACACGGTCATCTTGGACCTGAGCCCCCCCTAAATGACTTCATCTTAACTTGATCGTCAGCAAAGACCCTTTTCCCGGATAAAATGGCTACATAACACACACACAGCCAAGGTCACATGCACTAGGGTTAGGACTGTAACCTCTTCTGGGGAACATGACTCCCTTCCTTTATCAAAAACCTTTAGCAGCTTCCTTCTAATCATCTGCCAAAGGAAGTAAGGTGTCCCTCAGGGTGACTTTCAAGGCTCCAGAGTGACTTTCCAGCTCCTCCTGGCTTCTGATCTCATGTCCCACTCTCCCTCACTGCAGCGCCAGCAGAGGGCTTACAGCCTCAGACCTCACAGCTCTGCCTTTGTACTCAGTCCCCTCTGCAAGATGGCACTGCTCTTCTCGCGCCCGCCCTTCCTTTGCCTGTCCTTCCACTGCATTTCTACCATCCATCCAGGCTTAGGCAATGCAGAACCTTCCTGAACAAGAGCCTTCCCGCAGCCCCTAGTGGTGGGAATCCCTCAGGCTCCATGCACACTGTTCTTAGGAGCTTCTTCTCTCTCGTAAAGATTAGTCTTGTACCTACCCACTCCCTTTCTTCCATCCCAGTAGCCCCTCTCAGCTCAACCAGGGACACCTACTGCACCACGCCCTCTGCCCACAAGGCCATGACTGACCAGCTACTACCACCAGCTCTGCACTGAGCACTGTGTTCCTTGTCTCAACAAGTCCTCACAACTCCCCGAGGTACAAGAAATTGTGGTGTGGAGCCCAAACAAGGTGAGCAGCACAAGCCTCACCCCGATGAGTGACACCGCCAGCCAGATCCTGGGGACCCAGAGCCCTTCAGAGGTCCTCTGATGAGAGGGAGTGGGGAGACCCTGCAGTTCTGGAAGGGGCAGGGAGATGAGTCAGCAGAGCAGAGAATGGCTCCAGGCCTAGACAGTCAGCCACCAGAACTGGGTTGGGACTCTGAGGAGCTTATCCTCCCGTGTGTCCCAAGGCACGGGGCATGGTGTCCGCCATAGAGTATGTGTCAATAGTGTGTGAGTGAAGAGTGATGAGGGCGGAGGAGGAAGGAAAGAGGCTAAAGGCCCATAAGAGCTTGGCAGTACCTGGCCAAATCTGATTCAAAAGAGGGTCACCATCCTATTTTAGACACTTTGTAGGTTTTCAACATTCCTTGCCCTCATTTCTAGCCCACGCAGTCTCCAGCTCCTCTCCTCTCATTCTCTCCTGGCCTTCCCCAGGCCTTCACCACATGGCTTCAGAGTCAACGATCAGTGCACTGAACTTGGCCATCAGGGACATTCCACACAGTTGATAGTTTGAGCTTCTGCAATCACAGAATTCACTTGGCTCCCAAGACACCTACCAGCCTGGTTCTCCTCCAACTTTTCTGGCTGCTCCTTCTTGCTTTCCTGCCTTTGAAAACTGGGCATCCCCGGAGCTCCAGCTCTAGCCATTCTCCTTCCTCTGCCCACACTTGCATGGTCTGGTGGGTTTAGAGCCATCTGTCTGTGTCCACTCCCACACGCACTTCTTTAGGCTGCTCTCGCCCCTAATCTGGATTCAGTGTCCACCTGTGACGCAACATCTCCATTTGAATTTCCAACAGTCTGCTCCAGTCCAAGGCTTCTAACACACCCAAAGCAGAGTCCTTGACACTTCCCCACATACTGTTCCTCCCACAGTCTTACCCAACCCAGGTAACAGCAACTTCAAAAACACTGGCATTCTCCTGACTTCTCTTTCCTTCACATCCCACGTGTGATTTGTCCTCCAATACCACAGACTGTCTTCAAAATATAATCAGAATTCAACCATGTGTTACCTGCCCTACTCCCCATACTTGTCCAAGACAGCATCGCCTCTCACCTGAACAGCCTCCTAGCTATTCCCTGTTTTCTCCCTGTCTACCTGATGCCTAGTCTCAAATCAGCAGCCAAAATTATTCTGTTAAGACAGGTTGGCCATGTCACACTTCTTTCTTCAAAAGCCTCCAGTAGGTTCCCATCTCAAGGTAAAAGCCAAAGCTGCTCCCCACATCCTGTACCTCCCTGACCTCTCCAACTATATTAGCTGGAGATATTCCAACTATACACAGGCCATATCTTTGCCTCAGGGCCTTTGCACCAGCAGTCTCTCTCATCCCCTTAATACCCATCTTCTTGGCTCATTCCCTCACTTTCTTCTGATCTTTACCCAAAAATGACTGTCAAAGAGGCCTTTGTATTCACTTGCTAGGGCTACCATAACAAATGGGGTGGTTTGAACAACAGAAATGCATCTTCTCACAATTCTAGAGGCTATGCATTTACTATCATAGTGCTGGCAGGGCTGCTTTCTTCTGCGGTTTCTCCCCTGGGTTTGTTCATGGCTACCTTTCCCCGTAGCCTCACATGGTCTTCCCTGTACCTGCCATGTCCTAGCTGCCTTTTTCTATATAAACACTAGTCATATCAGATCAGGGCCACCCAAATATCTCATTTTAACTTAATAACCTCTTTAAAGATCCAATTCCAAATAGTCACATTCTGAAGACCTAGGGATTAGAATTTAAAACACAGGATTAAGGAAAGAGAGGTGGCCCAATTCTGCCTGTAGTAATCTTCCTTAACCACTTTATCTAAGATTTTATTTTATTTTTGCCATCAATAAGAAATTTACTTGTTTTTCAAAAATCCAAATGCTGGCATCCAAAATCCCCAAAATTTTAACAGGTTTATTTATAAAGTTCTACTGCTTAGCCTTCCTGGGTGCACAAGGGGGTTAAGTCTCAGCACCATGAAGTTATCCGCAGCAGTATGAGTTCGATTCCCATCCAGGGAGGGGACCCACATGGCTCAGCAGATCTCTCCTGCTTCGCCTGCTGCTCCCCTTAGCAGTGTATTTCAGTGGATCTCTGTTCTGCTCCCCACTCTGTCTCTGGTGAATCCTCTCACCCACTGCACCACTGGCCTATACCCCAGCTCTTGAATGCATGAATAAACAAATCTTTTAAAAATATATAAAACAAAATTCAACTGCTGAAACTCGTTCACTAAAGCATTTTCACTTGCATTAATGCTTTATGACCCCACATTTATATTAAAAATTCACACACAAATGAAAATGGAAAAACTGTCAATACCTGATTCCTGCTGCCTATTTTTCCACTTACATTCCTATACAGAGGTAACTTCTGAGCCCATAGAGAAAAAGATCTCATGTTCAGAACTACCAAAAACAGGAAGAGGAAAAAAAAATTTTTTTGAAAATAAAATTCTGCCCTTCATAGTGGCATCTTAAGCACCTTCTCCGCATATGCAACGCACTAAATGGATGTCTTTTGGCATAACTGTTACATGTTTGGCATGGACATCAGGTTGGTGTCTTCAAAAGGCCTGCCAGATAGGCCCCACTTGCCTCCTGCAAAGCACTAACAGCTGCGCTCTGGAAGGACAGACCTGTGTTGAAGTCCTGAGCCATTTCTCCCACCAGACACCAGAAGGGAATTTGCCATTAAGTTCGGTGGACTTTTGCAAGATCTGGTTTCACAGAGGGCCACAGCACCTGTCCTGGAACCATGCGGTTTCTTCACCCCTCCAATAGAGGGCGCACTCTGCAAGCATCTTTTGTAACTAGCTGCTTTCTCAGTGCGGGTCGGTGTGCTGGCAGTCAGCTTTCTCCCAGACATGGTATAGAAGCCTCCTTACTTACCTGCCCCACTTCGTCCGCTGGAGCTCTGGGAGTTACAGGGCACTGGCGTTACAGAGAGATGGCGGCACGGAGCCCCTGGGAACACAGTTCTTGATCTAAAATTATATTTCCCTGTGCTCCATATGCTCCATCTCTCCCTTTTCTGCTTACACTTTGCTCCTTCCACTTACTACTGTCTGCCATAGTGTGCTGTAAGTGTGCGTCGAGTGCTCACCTGTCTCGCCACTGGGATGCGAGCCCCTGTAGTCTGGTAGTCATTGCATTACTTCTAGTGCTTCTAGCAGAGCTGGTGCAGAGCAGGCTCTGTGTTAATATCATTCACTTAGTTCATTAATTAATTAAAGTCATGCCTGATTTTTTTGCAAGGCCACCAGAACACCCTGGTGCTCATATTTCTTTCTTTGATTATTTTTATTAAATATTTTTAATGAGCTTTGAAAATAGACTCATCATCTAAAACATTTGCCACCGTTAATGACATGCCATTGCTCATTTACGAACAGACTGTTTTCTCCCTGGTACCTTTTCCCTTAACCCAACCGCAAAAAACCTTTCATTTCTTAACCTCTTTTCTGGCACCAGAAGGCAATTTTTCCCCTTTGCCCTTCTGTTTGGTATTTTAAAAACACACCCCAAGGGTGTTGCAGTTTTTTCCCCCTCTGGTAAATTTTCTGTAATGGTGGATCTTGCTTTAAGAAGACTCAATATATAAAAAGTTTAAAATGCCAAAATTATTAAATAAAGGTAGAGGGCAAAAGGAAAAGATGATTGCTTATTAATGATGTTTTTTTTAAAAATTATTTTCTTCTTAAGAATTCAGTCTGGTTTCCCTCTCATTTTGTTTGTTTTGCTATTTGTTTGTTTTGAATTTTGAAATGACAGGTTTATTGAGAAAAGGAGAAAGGGGAAAAAAGAGGCCCCTACATAGACACAGGAGGGCAGAGAGCAGCTGCTGCCTTGTTGAAGAGAGAAGGTTTGTTAAAGGAGCTGACCGTAGACACAGGAGGAATTCCTGTCCTGGTTTTAAACTGCAAATGGACTGAGCCCACCTTTCCTCCCTACAGCAGTAGTTAGAGTGCTTGTGTTGCATCAAGTTAGACTGAGGGGTCCAGGCATTTCTTGGATAAATGACCTTTTCTTGACCTTTTTCATTTTTACTCCTAGAATTTCTAAATGTCTACTCGAGGCTCCCAATTTTGGAATCAAGGGTATGTGTGAGAACAGGGCAGCAGGGTGGGGCCTTTGGAAAATATGAACATGTCAGAGAGCAAGGATCTCTACACAGCCTTGCTCCCCAGAGCCCTGGTGTGTTCACGGCTGCTTCTGGTTTCCCCTGGTACCAAGGGGCAAACCTATCACAGAATAGGCTCTGAACAATCTCACATACCACCCCCACCATTCCTCAGGATTTCACTCTGGGTTTAATCGTTAAGGGGGGCTGCTGTAGCCCCCAGCTGGCTGATAAAATCACAGGATCAGAGCCAAAAGGTACCTTTAACATCCTCCAACTCTCATTTTGCAGAGAAGAAAATTGAAGTGTGGGAGGGTGTGAGACTTGCCTCTGGCCACCAAGAGGGGCCACCAGGGGGCCAAAAGAGAAGACCAGATTTCCCTGAGAGTACTAGGATTGCAGCTTTAGGGAGCATGTTGCTCCCAGAGGAGACAGAACTCTGCAGGGCTTATGGGTTTGAGGGCTAGTAGTCACATTTAGTCCAGTGAGGTGCTGACTGCCACGTGGTGTCACAGCCTAAGGTCCTGCCTCAAGCCAAGAGTGTCATGCAGGTTGCAGGAGTGAAAAAACTGCCTTCAGCCTAGGGCACCCACTGCGCACATGGCCTGAGATAGGCCTGGCACAGGCAGAGGGGAGAGGGCAGCATGACTGCCCATGAATCTGCTCTGTGACCAGAGCATGTGACTCACTGTGTCCCAGCAGGTGGAGGCAAGGCCATCTGGTCACTCTTGTCCCAGTGCAGTGCATCTTTAGCCCAGCACAATGCTGGCATAGTAGAGCTCAGTGTTCGTTGAATGAATGAATGAATGAGACCTATTTACATATATACAATCATGCACAGCCTCAAAATGACAATCAAGTTGTATGACCATCAAAGACAATTAACTTTTCCAGGCCCTAGCTCCCTCGTTTCTCAAATAAGATGCCTCCCTCCTCTAGCCTCAAATTTTATGACATGGTTGAAATTGAAAGTAAATTTCTCATTTACTGGTCAAACATAATTGCCCAATACTTCAAATGTATACACTGACATAAAAATGTAGATATCACAACATGAAAAGTTTAAAATGTGTCTGAACATAAGCTATAAGATATTCTGTCAACCTTTAAAGGTAGGTTTGGTTTGGTTTCTAATTAAGCAAAATGTGAAAGTTTCTTTGAGTGAACAAGCATTCCTAGGTGAGACTGGAAGTAAAGGTCAGTAGAATTTGGGGGTTCAGGGAACTAGCCATCACCTAAAGGTATTTCAGAAGGGGAAGCAGGGTAAGTAAAAAAAAAAAAGTCAAAAAGAAAAAGAAAACAAGAAATAAAACATCAATGAGAAGAAATGAAAGCAAGTGTGAAGGGCAGGGAGATTTTAGGGCCAGAAAATGTAAGTGTTTTAACAGACAGAAGCCAATTCATTTATTCAAGTGCTTATTGAGTATATCTATTGCTTTAACCATGCAAAGTACCCTGTGGCAATTAGCAGCTGGGCTGGAAGAAATCTAGAGGCCACAGGAAAAAGTAAAAAAATGGCTTGAAATAGCCTATAGGCAACATGGAAACATTACCATACAATGGAAATCTATACAGCCCTCAAATAACAAGACAGTTCCCTCTGTAGGGATAGATACATGGAACCTCTCCAGTAAGGGGTAAGTAACAATGCTAATGGAAGGTTTTCAGCTAGGTAAGAAGACAAGAGAATAGAGTTGCATGAGAGATAAACACGCTTACAGACGGATGTATTGATATGTCTCGATACCCACAGAAAATATCTGGAAAGATACAAGGGAAATTCTTTTTATTATTGAGGTATAATGGATCTATACCATTATACTAGTTTCAGGTGTACAACATAATTTGATATTTGTATATATTGTAAAATGACCACCGCAGAACAAATCTAGTTAACAACCATCAACAAACCAGTTAAAAATATTTTGTTGTAGTGAGAACTTTTAAGATCTACTCTCAGCAACTTTCATATCTGAAACACAGTATTAACGAAAATCATGTTGTGTATTATATCTTCATGACTTATTTATTTTTAACTGGAGGCTTATACCTTTTGACCCCCTTACCCATTTCACCCATACCACTTCAGCTTGCCTCTTGGCAAACAGCAATTTGTTATCTGTATCTGAGTTCAGTTTTGGGGCTTCTTTCATATGTCACATACAAATGAGATAATACTAGTACTTGTTTTTCTCTGCCTGACTTATTTTACTTTATTTACTTAATAATGCTCCTAAGGTCCATCCATGTTATCACAAATAGTAAGGTTCCATTCTTTCTCATGACTGAGTAGTGTTCCATTGCATGTTTATGTATCTATCAAAATTTCTTTATCATTTGTCCATTGATGGACACTTTGGTTGTTCTCATATATCTTAGCACAATAACATGGAGGTATATATATATATCTTTGTGATGTATTAGTTAGTACTCACATATGTGAGTTAGTGCTTTTTTTTAATTTTCAGATAATTAACCAAAAGTGGAATTGCTAGATCATATGGTAATTTTATTTTTAATTTTTTGAGAACTTCCATACTGTATTTCATAGTGTTTGTACCAATTTACATTCCCACCAGAGGTGCACAAGGGTTACCTTTTCTCCACATCCTTGCCAATACTTGTTATCACTTAACTTTTTCATACTAGCCCTTCTAATTAAAGAGATATATCTTTAATTGGTGATCTCTCACTATATCTTGTTTTGATTTGTGTGATTTGCTGATGATTAGTGATGATGAACATCTTTTTATACTTATTGGTCATCTATTTGTCTTTGGAAAAATGTCTATTCAATTTTTTGTCAATGATTTGTATGAGTTCTTTCTATATTTCAGATATTAATCATCAGATATATGATTTGAAAATACTTTCCCCCATTCAGTAGGTTGCCTTTTCATTTTGTTGATTTCTTTTGGGGTACAGAAGCTTTTTAGTTTGATGCAGTTTCACTTGTTTTTCTTTTTTTTTTGTTTTTGGGGTCAAATCAAAAAAATCATTCAAGACTAATGTCAAGTTGTTTGGAATTTCTTAACTAAGTTGCCATTGGGGAGGGCATGAAACAGTTAGGGAAGGAGAAAAGAATTTAACTTTGCATTGCACACATACATACCCTTCTATGCAGTTATATTTCATTAATGTATTGGTATCTTTATTTACTTTTAATTACTAATTAATTACTGCTAAAAATATAACTTTTCAGTTGTTTGGTTTCTTTCTTTCTTTTTTTTTTTTTTCCTTGTGACCCTCTCCTGGAAAGTGCCAGTTATCTTCGCACAGGATCTTGCTGAAGGATTCATGCTCATGTCAGTGAAAGTTTAGTTAAGATGATCTGTTTCTTTTCTATCCTACATCCATCCTTTATCTGAGCACTGTCAGCAACCTGGAAGCTTGTCTCTCATCGGTCATTTGACCCTCCCTACCAGGTGGCAGACCTACCTTCCTGTTGGTGTACATGGGTTTTAGACTCCCCAAACTGTAATTAGAGTGATTTCTCAGAAAATTTATGATGAAAAATTGGTTCCTATCTCCTTTTTTATTGTTCCCTTTTTAAAGGAAATTGCAATAACCTAGATAAATTTTACCATTTTAAACATCTTATCTTTACAGTGACATTAAGTATATTTACATTGTGAAACTGTAAAGTCCTATAGAACTTTTTTATCTTTAATAAATTGAAAGTGAAAATTGCAGAATATGAGAAATATGTGATATATATATGTCTATTTCTTATTGACTGGTATGAGTGCTCTATACATTTTAGATGAGTCTTCTGTGAGATGTATATATATGTATGCTTCACAAAAGACTAATTTCAAATAGCCAATAAACCTATGAAAAGGTGTTTGACTTCATTAGTAATCAGGAAAAGGCAATGTTTAACCACAAAGAGATCTCACTACATATCCACTAGTGACAACATTAAAATGATTAAAAATATCAATATTGAAGAGAATGTGTAGTAACAGGAACTCTCACACACTGCTGATGGGAGTCAAAAATGGCAGGGTTACTTTTGAAAACTTATGGCATTATCCGATCAAAGTTACAGCTACCCTATAATCTAGCAATTCCCCTTTTAGGAATATTCCTAAGAGAAAGGTCTGCAAATTACACAGGATTAAGTACAGCAGTGGTGTGATAACTTAGACTAGAGAATAGCCTAAATCTAAGTCAACTTTAGGACATATAAATACCTTTCAGTATAGTCATATAGAAAATACAACTTTGATATAAATGAACTATAGTCACATGCACTATCACTGACAAATCTCAGAAACTTTACCTTATCAAAATATAAGGGAAATGAAATATTTACCATATAAAGCTGATGATTATTTTTGCTTGGGAGAAAAGATTTGTCAATTAGAAAGGGGTCCTGAGAATTAGGGTAGAGGATTTGTGGGCTGGCACTCTATTTTCTGAACTGCTTGATATTTAAAGAAGTATACACTTAGATTAATTAAGCTGTACATGTTTTATGTACTATATTTTTATAATAAAAACAGGCATAAAAATGTTAATGATCAAAGTACCTCTTTTCCGGGTATACTCATCTGCATGTGATGCACTCTGAAGCTGCAGAGGAACACATGGTGGACAGGAACCAGCTAAAGACAGAGCCATACCCCAGGGACAGTGGAACCCATTGAAAAACTTCTATTTGGGTCTTTTTTATTTTGTTTTCTTCTGTAATTTTAATATCCACTTCTTGGCTCTTTAAAGTTGTCCTTGTGGTATTCCATATGATTCCATTTCAGGCTTATAACTTTCAATCAAGAGTGTTTTGGGGATGTCAAAATTAGGGTTCTAACCAATACTAGTATTTTTCTTAAATGGGAGCTAGACAAGCTATTTTGCAAGAGATCCTTGCCTTTATAAAGGTTTCATCACTGTCTCCTACTTAGTATACTCAATATATATCTGCTTTCATTTTCTTTGGAAAACTGATCAAATTTAATCCTTCTAACATGACTACAACTGCTTTTCTAACGTTTTAAAAAGAAAATAAAATCAACTAGTCAATTGTATTCAATAAAACACACCAATTGGAACTTGTTTGCACAGAACCTCAGGTCTAAGAAGTTTTCTGTAAGGATGCTTTCTTTACTCATCCACATTTCATAAGAGACTTTAAACTCAACCCCAATTTTCAAAAATAGAAACTGTTTAAGGCCAACTTAAAACTTGAAAGGTGATCTGAATGGCATGTGTCTCCCAACATTAGCCAGATGCCAGTTTTCAATATGCATACTCATGGAAATCTCAACGAACTGTACCAGTGCTGCAGCGCTATAGTGTAAGCACCGGTGATTATTCTTCTCAGTCCATTCACTTGCTTGCTCATCTTTGTGCATGCATAAACTGAAAATAGTTGGTGAAAAAGGATCACATCATCCTAGAGAACATTCAATTTTTTCAAACATTGCTTAAATATGACTTTCAAAAATGTCTACTTATTAAAGTTAAATGAATACAAATTGTTTTTCTTGCTGAAAAGAATGCATATCTCACACTCAAAAAAAAATTATTCACTATAGCCTCAAGAAAACAATTCCCTGTCTAGTGTTTTAAAAGATCTCAGAACACCAAAGCCCATCACACTCCAGGCCTTTCCTTAGGTGAGGCGAAAATCATAGCTTCCACTTTTTTTGAGGCTTTGTAGCATCTGTGTATTAGTATTTAGGCCCCTCATTAATATAGCAAGGAACCACACTAAAGCCCAATCTGTAGTTGTCACTCTGGGAAGAAAATCCATGGGCCTGTGCTATTATGTAACCATACCGACTTACATAACAAACCCATTCTGCCCCCCAACGGAAATTTTTAACAAATGAGTTGGGGTTTGTTCTGGGGATGATCAGCTTTGCTTTTTTTTAAAAAAGATTTATTTATGCACACAAGCATTGGGGTATAGACACGAGGTATGGAAGGTGGGGTGAGAGGATTCAACAGACAGAGTGGGGAGCAGAACAGGCAGACTGACTGAAACACACTGCTGAGGGAGCAGCGGGTGAGGCAGGAGAGGTCTGCTGCGCCATGTGGGTCCCTCCCTGGCCAGCAGCAGGGATCGAACTGGTGCTGCAGTGGCTGTGGTTTGCTTCATAGTGCGTTGCTTAACCCACTACGCCACCAGGGAGGCCCGATGACCAGCTTTGAATTGGATGAACATGCTGAAAAATTCCAGGTATTGTTTCCCACCCCAATGCAAGTTATTCTAATGAGCTTCTGAGTTCATTTACAAATATATTTCACTTGAATTTTTATTTTTTTTTTGAAAGTCACATCAAGGACATGGAGCTCTTCCCTCCACTTATTGTAATAATCCTGTTTGATTCTCCCAACAATTTTTTTTTTTTCTTTTCACTAAGCCTTTCCAGTACCATCATCATTGACCCACTATCTGGTATATTATAGAGACTAGAAAGATAAAACCCATCACAGACTGCTCACACTGTCATTTGAAGAACCTGGAGTAAATCTTGCCTAGAAAGCTTGAATTGTCAACCTGACAGACTCTAGTACTCAGCAAGTACACACAGTTGACACCATACTAAAAAGACAGCCAGGCAGCACCTCAGCTGCTCCGGGAGCTCTTGTAGGTATGATTCCTGGAACCCTACTTACAGAATGCATAGCAATAGATTTGAATATTGCTAGCCGTGGCACTCAGCAATATACACATTAATCAAAGGCACCGTCATTTTCTTCCCACACCTACCTCTGAATAATACAGTGAAAAAATAAAAGGGTCAAGGGAGTATAGTAAATAAGAGCAATTCCTCTACTCCTATCACTCATCATTTGGATATAAATGGAGTTAGAAAATTCAAAGTGTACTGTAAGTGTAATATATCAGGAGGGGGGCTAACACTTAAGTCTGTGTTATATCCTTTGTAGAAAAATCAGTGTTGCTGTGTTTAATTCACTGAAAGCAGATAGTTTGCAGCAGTGAAGGCAGTATGTTTTCCAGACAACCCCTAAAAATTATAGTGACGGTGTTAGGTTCAGGTCATAGCTACTTAAGCAGTCAAGATAAACAGTTTTTCTGGAGCTGATTATTTGACCTTAAACTTGAATGGTCTGGGTTATTTTAAACAAAGGTCTGCTATATACTATTCATGTACACTTCCTAAATTCCTCAGTGTGAAAGGGCAGCAGGTGAAGTGCAGAAGCCACTAAAACTTGTACCTGTCTCACCACCCTACCCCAAGAAACTATGTTTCCCAAAGCTAAATCCAATCTTCTAAAATCTGCCTTATATCCAATATTGTAAATGAGGGTCAAAAAACATCAACAATCAACATTTAGGATTTTGACTTCTAGAAAATCTTAAAATTATATAATCAAGCAAATTACAAAAAGTTTTCATTTTTCCTTAAAAATATTGGGTTTGGGGGTATAGCTCAGGGGTAGAGCATTTGACTGCAAAAATATTGGGTTATATTGCTGAGTAACAAAAACTCCTCCTATTTGATACCAGTCTCAGAGTTACTTGTATTTGCAACTGTATCTTCTTTCTTTGATTGCATGAAAATGGATGCAATCCTTTTAGGTTTTCAAATGTATTTCCCTAAAAAAATCCAAAGGAAGATTTTAATGTCATTTTCTTTGAAAAGAAAAAAACTTGTTTATACAGTTGGCATTTAAACACATATGAATGAAAACTAATTTCAAAGCAAAGTTCATGAGCTTGCTATATAAAGAGGAACATTAAAAGGGTAATATTTTTAAGCCTCTGTGTAGAAAAAGAATTGGAGTGTTTTGAAGTATTTGGAAGGCAGAAAAATTCCACATGCAAGACAGACATCCAAAATGGCTCAACATAATTTATTTTTTTTATGTTAAAATGTACAGAGTTCTTTTGAAAGTACTTGCTAGAAAGGGGGAAAAAAAGTGATATTACATACAAGGAGAGGAAGGGAGACCAACTGGCCCAGGAGCGCATGACATGGAGAAATACAAAGGCATCTAGGCACCCCTTCCCCTTAGCTTACAAGTCACCATGAACAAAGTACAAAGAAGTTACAAAACAGGAAAAGCAAATATAAACAGACAGGAATAGACTTAGCTTCATTTGTACATGCGGCTTTTAGAGGCATCTGGAGCTCTATTCACACACTCTAGAGATCTCTTTAAAGAGAATTTTTATCTTTCTTAAAATAGTTTTTAATATTCTACAACAAAGATAAAAAATTTTAAAGATGGAATGAAATGAAAAAGCTCTTATTTTAAAAGGCATCAAAGTCACTAACAGTGAGTTTTTAAATTTCTTTTTTAGAAGATTACCCAAGTTATCTTGCTAAAAATACATTTTTTTTAAAACAGAAGTGAAAAAATGACAGGTACCAATATTACTGTGTTGGATAATTTCTTTTATAATATAGAAAAGAACATTTTCTCTACAATAGTTCTACAGTCACAAAAAGGCTTGTGGAAAAGGGAGCTGCCCGATTGAAATTTTTTTTTAAGAAAGAAACAAAACCAAACACAACCGCAAATCAACAGAAATTGAATTCACGGCCCTCATTTCAACAGCTTCTCCTTCTGCCTTGACCCACCCTCCTCCCAATATACCTCCCTCCCGACCCACCCCATCCCCACCCCAACCAGGAAGCAATGACATAGCTGAAGATGTAGGGAGGGGGCAGCACAGTGCACTTTCTACATAGATGACTGGGAACCGGAATAGTATATACAGAGAAACTGGGTCCTACACAGCCTTGCACATGCTAAGAATCGAGAGCGGCAAGATGTGGAATTCTGCCTTTTCTATCTAACACATTTAATTGAGAAAGTCAATTAAAGTGTATTTAAAAAACCAACAAACCTGTGCATTTGAAAATTTTAATGCCTAATTAGTACTTCAAAAATTTATCTATATAAAATGTACAAATAAAGGAGAGAATTGAATGCTTACAGGTATTTCTTTAAGCAGTACTTCCCCCTTTTGGATATTTGACTGCACATACCAAGTGGTATAATAGTTTCCATCTTCTAATGATGGAAAATTATATATATACACATATATATGTGTGTGTATATATATGTGTGTGTATATATATATATATATATATATAAAATTTACCTATCCCTGGAGCAAGTAATAGGAAGAGAATGGGCAAACTGGCTGCACAAGAGAAAAGAGAATGGAATTGGGAGTAACATAAAAGCCTGCTAAAATCCTGCTATCCAGATTTGCCCTACTATGCTGGTGGTTGGTTTAATCCCTCTTCTCTTTAGCCACTCACAGGAGAGGGGCTGGTGCACTCTGATTCACGGGGGGGGGGGGGGGGGGGGGGGGGGGGGGGGGGTGTTGGGAGGCGATCTCAGGATCTCAAAAGACAAATGAAAACTAGAGGTATGTATCATTTAAGTAGCTATAAAACTCACCATGATCTCTCTTACAACACACATTCTGCGTCATCTCTTCCAACACAAAATAACCAGTGTCAAAGGTTTGTCAGGTATTTTTCAAATCACTGAAATGTACAGTCATTCACCACTTTATGTAAGGATGTAAGAGGCTAATCAACAGGGATTGCTGTTTGAGTTTAATCGGAGTCAAAGGCTCAAGAATCAAGACCCTTAGCATCTCAAAGTACATACTAAAAATAAGAGGCTGCGTGGAATCTGTGCATTATGGCTGATTCACCAGGTGGTAAAAAACAAGAGGTCAATTTCTTCTTGATTGTTAATTGACCATTTATATTCCTCCAAGGCTGGATTAGGAATGCAAACAGCTTTCCTTTGAGATTCTGCTGTTAATTGAGACTTACAGTATTTTTGTGTCTCTGAGTGCTGACTGGGAACAGTTAAAAAATTATATTACACTTGATTTAAGAAAACAAACATTTCAATGAAGTCCATCTATAAAGAAACATTCTTGGGGAAAGGTTTCAAGAGGTGTGTGTGTGCGCGCGCACGCGCGCGTGTGTGTAGGGAGTGGAGGGGATTTTAAAAGGAGAAGTATTTTCCTGCCTCACTTTATTAATAATAATAATAACATTAACAATAATAATAAGTTTAAGGAGCTTGGGTTGTTCTCCATGACCCCATCCGAGTCTCCCATAAGTGCCTCCTGCTGGAATGAAGTAGGAAATGAAAGGTTGGGTTTGGAGGAAAGGGTCTGGCTAACCCTCGAGATGTATATATAACATTTAAAAATGACAACATTGGGAGCTGCAAACAATGAGGGGAAACATACATCTTAAAATAAGATGAAGGTAATTTACTTTTACACAAATTCTGTCCATGTGGTGTATAAAGAAAGTAAGGCTCTTTTTAATTATGAAAAGGTTTTTGTGCATGTTTCCCCTATCCCCAAATCCATTTTTAGATGAGTTCTATTGTAAAATGTTCAAGATTGTGAAGAAAACCAAAACCCAGAACAAAATGAACCCAAAAAAAGAGAAGACCAGGTTTTCTAAAAAATAAAATAAACCAAAGAAAAATTCCTCTAAATCTACAGCAATATTTTAACTGGAAAAAAGGTCCATTTTTCTCTGGTTTGTCAGTATAAAAGGTTCCTTTATTTATATATATTTAAGTTTTTAATTGCAAGTTCATCTTGCTCATCTTCTCATGTAAGGTCCATTGAGTGACTGCTTGGGCACACCAGCAGCATTCATGTAGCTGTGATGGGAGGGGCCAGTATACATCATGTTTCCATGAGGGTTTGGCTGCATAGGCTGCTGGGTATAGGCCTGGCTCCCCATCATCCCCATCTGCATCTGCATAGGATACTGTGCTGTCTGGTTCATGTAGGCAGGGTTACTATGGTAACTGCTGTTCATCATGGGCTGTGTCATTCGATAGCTGTTCATGGCATTCAAGGTGTTCATATTCATGGAATTGACATTATAGGCAGGGGTTGGCATTAAATTAACCCCCATGTTCATGCCACGCTGAACAGCTAATGCACGAGGGCCAGCCTGCATGGCAACCGCTGGTGGGCTGCGGCCATACAGCTGCTGTTGGTGAGCAGCCGCAGAGGGCAGTGGTGCGGATTTGGAGCGGATAGAAATGTGCCCCTTGACTGGCATTTGCCCTTGTAACCTCTGAGTGTGAGGAATGCCAATATTGGTGGCAGACATGTTGCACTGTAGCAGAGGTGATGTGAGGTTCATGGTGGTAGATGCCAAGTTTGGGGGTGGCGTCATGGTGGCTTGTGCTTGAGGGGTCCCAGCTAATGGATGAGATGGAGCTAGCTGAGCCAGTCCTGTATTAGACAAAGAAACACTGGTTGCATAGGAAGTCACAGCAGGAGAATGGCTATAAGGCATGGCATGAGGGTCCATAATGGTGTTAGTCAGCTGCTGCAGCTTGGCTAAACTGAAGGTGGCTGATGGTTGAGAATAGCTGCCAGCACCAAAATCCCCTGGAATCCTTTCATATATACTTATATTCCCAGTGCTTCCAGACTCTGGTATTTCCATGATCATAGGTGCTGGAGTGAAACTGTTATTCATACTACATTGTGAGAGGGAGGGCTGCTGCTGGGGTGGGGGTGGAGGTTGAGGTTGCTGGGGTTGAGGTGGTGGTGGCTGCTGCTGCTGCTGCTGCTGCTGCTGCTGCTGCTGCTGCTGTTGCTGCTGCTGTTGTTGCTGCTGTTGCTGTTGCTGCTGCTGCTGTTGCTGTTGCTGTTGCTGTTGCTGTTGTTGCTGCTGCTGCTGGGGGGGTGGAGGCTGTGGTGCTGGTTGCTGCTGCTGCTGCTGTTGCTGCTGTGGTGGTGGTGGTGGCGGCGGCTGCTGCTGGTTACTGGGAGGCCTCTCAACCACACAACTCTGAGGTGACTTGATGTTGCAGTTGGAGGCAGGCTGGACACTGCTCTGCTGCATCATGCTGCAGCTGTTGCCCATGTTTGCCATTTGCTGAGTGACAACACAACTGTTCTGGGTGAGACTGCTGGAGGATGACAACCCACCATAGGAGCAGCTGCTCTGGGAAGAGTTATTTCCACAAATGCTGCCACCCATTGTGGAATCGTAACTGCTAGGGTTCTCATAGTTTTCTGTGGTGCTCTCAATGCTGCCCAGATCACTGAAGCCACTGTCCACCACCTGCTGAGAGTGGTCTGATACGGAAGGCACATCCATCATGGGGCTGGTCTCCATGTTCTGCATAGAGGGTGCGGACAGGGATCCTTGTTCTGGGCTGATCTGGGTATAACCACTTTCAAGGGCAGGCACATTGGGGCTGCTGACAGAACGGACTGACTGGCTGGGATGAGACTGAACAGAAGATAATGGACTATTATGTTCTGAAGCATGGCAGTCTTCAACCATTGACATCTGAGGGTCTTCATCAGCCTGGGTATAACTCTGCAGGGTCTGACAAGCTGCAAGAGTTTCTTCACAGTCCTGGTAGGCTCCCTCATGCTCATTGCTTTCTTCTTGGGTCAAAGACTGCACTGCTTGTACGGTTTCCAGGTCCAGTTCACTATGAGGAATCTCTTCTTCCTCTTTTAACTCAATTAATTCTTCTTTAGAGTTTGAATCTTCTTCATGATCATCCTCAGATCCTGGCATATTCTCTGATACCACAGATGTCTCATGGGAAGTCTGTTCATCTTCAGAATCTGGTTCTGTTTCATCTTTATCCTTTGTATTTTCCCTACTGCTCTGCATATCAGTATCTAAAAAAGACTCCTGGCCACCAGACTCCTCCTTGACATTTTCTCTAATGGGCTGCTCATCTAGCTCTTTTTGCTTTGTGGATTCCAGATTACCATCATCTTCATCATCTGCATCATGGTCTTCATTCTGGTTTGTCTCTACAGCCACTTCATCCTCTTCTTCTTGCTCTTGTTCTTCCAGTTCTTGTTGTTCTTCCTCTGATTGCCTCTGCTCTTCTAAGACACGAGGTTTCTCTTCTTCCTCTTCTACCTCAGGCTCTTTTGTTTCAGTCTCAGGACTATTGCTGCTATCCACTGGAGAAGTCGCTCGAACTTCACTGCTGGTTGTATCTTCTTCTTCTCCCTCTTCAACCTCTTCTGTTTCCACAGCTATTTCCTCTTCTTCCTTCCTTTCAGTCAAGGGCAAGTCTTCTTTAGGTTCAACAGTTTCTTCATTCTCTTGAATTCTGGGTTTACGTCCATGTTTAGGAGTGGGGACAATGGGTTCAACAATGCATTCTTGAGTAGAAATGGGTAGGGTTTCCCGATTCAACTTAAATCCTGGTTTGCGACCAGGTCTTTTCTTCCAGTGGATTGGTTTGCGGCTCTTCCCTTTAGGCCATCCTTTTTTCTTTTTCATAGGTGTGGATGTATCTGGCTCAAGTGGAGAATCCTTCACATCACATTTTCTCAAGAGAGATACTGGCTTTAAAATAGGAGTGTCTGTAAAGGGGGATAAAAAAATAGGTTACAAAACCTTTTATTTGCAGTGCCTTTTCTGAGACCAGCATGTACAACAGAAATAATTTTAATAATTGTCATAAACTTCTGTTTATATTCAGCTTAAAAATCTAAAGGCAAAACCTAATTAATGACATCTTCTAAAGTCATACAACACGAATTGAGAGAACAATGAGAGAATCTTGGTCAACATTCTGTTACCATTCACAAGTCAAAGCCAGTTCAAATTCACCAGCACCAACTATATGGCTTTGGGGAAATTACTCTAAGACTCAACTTCATCATCTACAAAATGGAAATAAAAGCTTTGTAAAGATGTAAATAAGTAGTTATTTCACGCCAAGACAACATGCCAAAGTTGTCTTTACTGTGCATGTTACAAATCAACTCATTTTTCCATGCTTGCACTTCCTTAGTTTCCACAAAGCTGTTTCTTCACGAACCAATATCTCTAGGCTATGATTAAGTAATCCTACATGAATAACTACTCAATCAATGTGTTTGTACGCAAATAACTGCAATATATTAGTCCTAGAAAAACAGTGACCTGAAGAAGTTCAAGCACCAAAGACAATGGCTTATTAGAAATAACCTTGATATTAGCACTTTCTCCCCAATTATTTTTTCTATTTAAAAAAACGCAGTAAAATATACACAGATAAATTAACCATTTTTAGCTACATAGCTCAGTGTGGCGTTAAGTACATTCCCATCCCCATTAATTTTTTTTTTAAAGATTTATTTATTTATGCATACAAGAGCTGGGGTACAGGCCAGAGGTGTGGGAGATGAGAGGATTCACCAGAGACAGAGTGGGGAGCAGAACAGGCAGATTAACTGAAGTACACTGCTGAGGGGAGCAGCGGGCACAGCAGGAGAGGTCTGCCATGCCATGTGGGTCCCCTCCCTGGCCAGCAGCAGGGATCGAACTCTTGCTGCAGTAGCTGCGGTTTGCTTCATAGTGCGTTGTTTAACCCACTGCGCCACCAGGGAGGCCCCCCCATTAATTTTTAAAGGCAAGAAGACCAAGGCAAGAACAGGAACTTGTGGGGTGGAGGAAAGCAAAAAAAAAAAAAAAAGTATAGTTAGCAGTAATAACTTGAAAGTAAACAAAAGAAATGACTACATAAGAAAAAATTTGTCGAATTCAAAAGGAACTTAAACAAGGAAGGGATACTTTATTAGTCTACATTGATCCAAGATAGAATTGTACTAACATGCCAAATTACAAAGATTTTAATTTTTTAATTATATTTCTCAGAATATAACATAAGTCCTGAAAGTCATTCACAATAAAGCAAAGAGCTGTCATCTTATTGCTTATTAAAAATATGTAAAAATAAGAGAAGAAAATGCAAATTATGGATTTGAAGTTGAGTGTATTCTTTTTAAAAGGAAACTAAAAAGCTCAACTAGTTAATACATTTAAAATTATAGGTTTACCAAGGGAAGAAACTGGATTCCTTCAAATTCATCCAGCAAAGTGAAAAAGCTCAGTTTGACACCCTACAAAGCAAAAATTGCAGACACAGGCAGCATACCTGCCAAAAACATTAGGGTAGGATGCAAAAGACTAGTTTCTGACTTAGCTAATTATTGAGTATAGATAGGTCTCTTTATCTCTAAAGAGGAAAGGACAATAAGATTGTTTTAAAAGTAAATAGCTGCATTTTTAGCTAGGTGATAAAATTTACCTTATTAGTAACTTACTACCAGTTGAGTAAGATACATTAGAGATATGATTCAGATTTAAAACAAATTAAATTTATATAAATCTGATCTTAGTAACAACCATCTTTACTTAGCACTCATGCACTTACCAGCATTTACGAAGGGCTTAATTTAAGCATATAGCAATTAGCAAAACAGTGTATAGAGTGCATAGTCCAGTAAACAGTCTTTACTTAAGTATCCTTCTGATGTTAAATCTAATTACCCATTAACTAAAGATTCAGATAAAGGAGAATAAAGTATTAAAGAAAAAAATCAAACACAACAAAACAAAAAATTATTTCCTAACAGGCAAGATAAGTTTCTGCAGAGACAAAGATAGGCCCGGAGTGGAAGGGGAACCTAGAAAAAGGACTTTAAAAGAAAATTAAATGACAAGGAATATAGTTGATATAACTTTTTAGATATTACCAACTTGTCCTTCCTTAGTGGTTTTTCTTTTTCAGCTTTTTTGTTGACGGGTTTGCAGTTCTCACTGTTGTTTTTCTTTAAAGACAATAAAACTACAATAAACAACAGTTTTATAAAACATACCATCAACATCATCTGACTCTTCATCATCGTCTTCATCTTTAGATTTCCTCTTAGAAGAAGATCGACACCTGAGAACATCTTGGGAGGACAAACGATGAAAATATCCTCTAGAGAAGAGTTCGCTTTCATCCTCTTCCTCCTCCTCTTCATCAATTTCAAAAGTAGGTTCTAATCTTGGCATTGGCCTCTCAGAGTCAGAATCTTCAAAAGGTTCATCTAATACCTCTGTAGTCTCAGAAATTGTTTCTGTGACCACACTGCTGTTGTGGTGCTTACGCTTTCGAACTCTCCTTCTTCGATGAAGAATTGGTTTCTATTTATAACAAAAATAAAAGCATTTATAGTAACAAACACTACCACTTCTGTTAATAACATAATTAATAGCTTTTTAAACCCTAACAGAATTAGCACATATAAAATGAGGATGCTGTTTGTAAAAAGACACTGAATATTATTTCAAGACTACAGTAGGATACTATCACAGATACAAAGGCATTGAGTAACTAAATACAACTGTGTAAAATCTCAAACAGGGACTCTAGCCTTGGCACCTTTAAAGAGCAAATACTTTAATTACCTTATTAAAAGTTGAATTAAATTTTGCACCCTATGGAAATTGCCTGCTTCAATACTGTAATGACAGAGACTAGTTCCTTAACAATAATGATGATGCACCAGAGACCATCTAATCCAATTCCTCCATTTCTATAAGGGATGTGGAAGGTACAGAGTTTACTCAAGGTCACACTCCAGTCAGTGTTGAAACAGTTATAATAAATACAGTCTCTGTTGCTAGGTCAAGTAAACTTCTTCAAGAACTTCAAAAGTATTTTGTGTATGATCTCACTACCTGTGATAAGTCCTTTTTAAAAAAAAACAAACCAAAAAATGGGAAAATAGCATACCTCTATTTTATAAATAAGCAAAGTAAGACACAGGAAGACAAAGATATGTTCTTCATGGTCACATAAGGAATAGCTGAGCTAATCAGTGTTCAATTTTTCTACATTTCATATTTATTAGTCCTTTTAGTTGAGAAGACGATTTTCAAACTAGGTTAACATGGTCCAACTCTTTGGAGAAAAGGAGTGATTTCTAGGACTGGGTCAGGAAAAATAACAGATAAGCCTGGAACATCTCATGGCATCAGAAAGTAAGGAAGAAAGAAGCAAAAAAAAAAAAAAAAAAAAAAAAGAAAAAAAAAAAAAAAAAAAAAAAAAAAAAAAAAAAACAAAAAACGCCTCACAATAATACAAGTATGTATGTCAAAGAGACAAGAGTGAAGCCGAAAGAGTTCCTAATGGTCAAAGCAAGAACAATTTTAGTAACAAAATGGTAGTACTGGATTATAATTCAAAGACTAAAGTAAATATCGATGACTCTATATCGAAATAAATAAATGCCTGAATAAATAGATGGAGGAGAATGAACAAGTCTCTCAAACAGAATTCCATATAATTAATAGAGATATTTGCTCTTAAAGAGTAAATCTGAACACTCCATATCTTAACTGTGGATTGTGGATAGTGACTTCCTTCCAAAGAGTACAGTATAGAAAAGGGGAAAACAAAATTAACTCCGTAGTGAAGAAACCTGACAAACACAGTAATGAGTCAAGTGATCAAGAGTTACATTAATAGTAAATAACCTTGTACTTGAGGGGTAGGGGTGTGTGTGTGTGTGTGTGTGTGTGTGTGTGTGTTCACAGTCGTACTCCTATTATATGATGTAATTAGAATGGCACTTAACCTCTGTGCGTTTAACAGGGAAAATTGGATACGGGGACTATAGGAACTCTATACTTTCTTTGCACTAATAGTGTAAATCTAAAAGTGTTCTAAAATTAAAGCTTATTTTTAAAAGTAAATAGTTCTTCCTCTCTTTTTTTTTTTAAGGTCCTCTATAGAAAAAAAGATCTGACTGCTTTTGATGATAGTTGCCACCACTCTACTACAGGTGGCTCCATCCAGGACACCAACTCACTTGAGTCCAGCTGGACTTATGGCGATGGTTAAAGTTCAATCCATAGTCTGGGATATTTCTGGTATACAAATGAACAGAATTCATTACCATCATCACACAACATGTATTAACAAACTGGCGATCATCCAAACTATGCAAAACGATAAAATACAACGTAGAAAATATTTTTAAAACAAAGTTAAGTCAAACCACTGGAAGAAGAGGTAAAAGAAAAGTACAGGGAACGTACTTCCTCCAACATGAGATGAATACCTTCATTCTGAGCTTGCCAATATAAATGACCACTATATCCACTTCCTGTTGAATAGTGTATTTTCTTCTCCTTTTCTAAGATGAACATTTCCAAATAATTTTAAATCCCTAACAACCGTGATTTGAGTATCAAACCAAGAGTTTGAAAAACAGTTTGTCAGATTTTATACCTTCTAAACTAATTCTCATGAACCAAAGTTTAAAAAATTAAAAATTTTTATGTTTATTCTTTTAGCATCTAGAACAAATCTAAATAGTAAGCTGTAATTGGAGGGACAAAAGACATACTGAAAAAATGCCTCACCTTTCGCTTCAATGTAGGTTTTGTAAGAATTGGTGGCGAGTTGGATCGAGGACTTTCTGGCTCTTCTTCCTCCTCACTACTCTCACTGAAGCTCCTGAGGAGAGCCCTGTCACCATCACTGTAGCGACGGGGCAGTCTATCACTGCCTTCTGGTAATCTACACTTCAGAGTCTCAGGACTTTTCCTTAGCTGACCTCGCCATAGTTCAATGCCCTCACTTAGTCTTCTTTTGGGAATGTCTGGCTTTCCATCCTGGCTTGGCTGCTCCTGAGAAGCTGCCAATTGTTCCTCACTTTCAGCATATTGTTCTTGGGAAGTTTCTGATTTTTCCTCACATTCTCCATATTGTTCCTGAGGAGGTGATGTGTCTTCCAAGAGCAGTTTAGAATCTTTATCACCAAAACGTTCCTGGGCTTTTCTGTTCTTTCGCCCCCAGCGGCCTCTCCGAGATGGCTGATTATTTGCAGGAAGACTATCACAGGGAAGGACTTGTTTGTTCAAACGTGTAGAACTGGCTGGCACCATAACTTCTGGTTTCTTTTCACTTTCTACTGAAGAGTAAGAATCCTGTTCTTTGTTTTCCCGAGACACAGACTTTCCCACCTGATTTTAGACAATAAAAGCATGCTGGTTAATTTTTTAGTTTCATTTGTTAGTATCTACCTATTCCAACCTTTTTAATATTAAGAAAACAAAGCTTCTCTTTAAAAAATTATTCATTACTTAACAACTAGCATGACTATTTCCTTTGTGTTAGTTATGGTTTTAAATGTATACATTTAATCTTCATTTATATAAATTTATAAAGTATTACTGTAAAATCCACTTTACAAATGAAGTGACTGAGGCCCCCAAAATTTAAGTAACTTGTCCAAGTCATGCAATAGTAAATGAAGAATCTAGGATATAAATCTAGGCAGTCTAACCCAAGAGTTAGCTAGTACTCTTAAATACTATGTAATACCATCTGTTGTTCTTATAAATGATTAAACGAGACAGTTTATAAATTTTTTGAGTAGAAATTTATAAACAGAGAGGACATGAGCTCTGGGACACAAGGAAAGGGAGTGTTTGGGAAAAAACAAAAGAAAAATTTTTTAGATTTGATTCTTATTCTGAATATTTCAATTTGTAAATCAAATTACACTAAATACAGTGCATACACTTGTTTATGTTTATCAAAATTAGAACATATTTTAAAGGATGAAAGCAGCACTATTTTAAAAAATAAAGATATGCATCACATAAAAAATTACTGAAAACTATATAGTTAGTCCCTCCTTCACCCTTTAAGGGCTAATAACAATGTGCATTCATTCAACTATCTAGTGTTATTAGAAAACATACACATGTTTATATTATTTCCTTAATGTTTTAAAGAAAATACATCGAACTGCATTTTCAATAGGTCATTCAATTCAGCTACAGCTAAAAATTTAATAGGCCTGGTGAGAAACAGTTGGTCATAAGTAACACAATAAAGATCTTCTGATAACTCCAGACTTAAAATCACAAACAAGTAAACAAAACTCAGTCTTCCTGAAATTTCCATCATTAAAAAAATGAGATTCTCAAGAGAAATTACTGTGTTGGTTTATGCATGCTCTTACATTTGTCTCTAATTCTCGTTCCTGACACTGTGGCTCTTCATTTTCTCCTTCTTCAGCCTCCTCTTCTTCCTCTTCTGACACAACAGAATTGGAGACTATGACAGGAGTCCAGCGCAAACATTCTGGATCTACATCTACAGGTCGTAAATTCAACTGAAGCTTTGCCATGTGATCCTGGATAAGTTTTTCCCGGCGGATAATCACAAATCTGAAACCAGAGAGAAGTTTATAGCAATCAACAATATAGAAGGGGCAGCTAACAATGAATATGTAGCTAAACCCCCAGAAAGCCCTGGAGGTGATGATAAATGATTCAAAAATAGTCTGTCCAGGAGGATGGAATACAGAAAAATGTCACCACATGAGAAAGACAAAGCTGGAGAAATATGTCACACCCAACTAGAACAAATGATAAAGTTATCTTAATCATTTTTCTCATACTTTCCACTGCTAGAATCTTTGCTATTTTCCTGTACTCTATCTCCTATACTTCATCTCGCTCAAAAGCCTCCTTTTCTAGTTTCCTTTTCCCAACCACTCAGATGAGAATAAGGTGTCTTTCAAAAAGAAGAAAAAGAATGAGCTTAAGGAAAAGGGCAATTACAACCAAAAGCAATAAAAAAAAAAACTCAACAAGAGCAAAAGGTCAAAGATAAACCAAAGGGACCATGAGGGGAAGGAGGGAGGAGGAAGGGAGGGCAAAGAATGTGATGAGGGCAGAAAGAGCACAAGAGACTGAGGTGATGGTACACAGGTGGAATGGTGGTGGGAACTTCCTGGGGAATACAAATGATATCAAATATACTTAAATAAAGAAATTTAATTTAGAATAAGGTGTCTTTCCTTTCATTTATACCATTTATATGAAAATTAATTGTGGGTATGTTATGTCTGACAGTGTTTCTAATGTTGTTTTTTTTTTTTAAAGATTCATCTATTTATGCATACAAGCACTGGGGTACAGGCCAGAGGTGTGGGGGGAGGGGTGGTGAGAGAATTCACCACAGAGAGCGGGGAGCAGAATAGGCAGATCAACTGAAGCACACTGCAGAGGGGAGCAGCCGGTGAGGCAGGAGAGGTCTGCCACACTATCTGGGTCCCCTCCCTGGCCGGCAGCAGGGATTGAACTCATGCTGCAGTGGCTGCAGTTTGCTTCATAGTGCATTGCTTAACCCACTGCGCCACCAGGGAGGCCCCTAATGTTGTTATTTTTGTATTGTAAAGAAGCTCCCAATACTGAAAAATTAAAGACTTAGTCACTTAGGTCCATAAGTTAAGACAATCAAAAAAAAAGTGTTTCAAAAAAGAAAAGTTAATAGACACAATGATGTAAGAGAAAATAAATATGGTCAATAATATCAAACATCATATAGGAAGGAAAATGATGTCTCAGTGATCACCAAGAGTACTTATGTTGGTTTATACCCTTTCATTAATAACTTGGCTGCCTGATCCAAAAACTTCTACCCAGTTATCTTTCAAAGAAGGTATACAAAGGGATGTAATACTCACTGGTCACTACGGAAGTCCAGCATTCTTAGGTGGTGGAGTGTGGAAGTAATGTCTTGAGGGCAGATTCCAGTTAATTTGCTTAACTTTTTAATGCTGATTTGCTTGTCATTTTGGTGATAAAGGCACTCCAATATTACACTTTTCCAATAAGCCATGTAGGAAAGGCGACCAAGATCAGACAATGGTTTTTCTGGAGACCCGGCTTGGCCTTCACGCTTTGATAACAAATAACCTAAAGAAAACCCCAAATCACAAATATGCTAGAGAACATAAACAGGCTAATTCACCAAATAATAATCTAGTCTTACACAAACAATGCAGAAGTAAATAATAATTTCAAATAAATTCTTTCAAGAAAAAGAAAAGAATTTCTTTAGAGCAAAATTTGAGAGGGATAATATAATTTTAATCACTGAACATTAGGTAGCATTATCTTGTCAATAGTTAAGATAACTCACATTGCTAATATAGTCAAACTGTTACACCAGAATTTCTTATTAACAGACTGCAGTAAGATAAATTCAACAATGTTTTTTTAGTTAATGTACTAGTATTAGAAAACCCCTGCATGTTTTATTTGAACCACTAGATGGCAACAGCTGTATCTGAACTGAACAATACAAAACAATGGCCTATCTTTAATGTAATCCTGTCTATTAAAATGTGGTCCTTTTGTGAGGGACTAGAGGACAATTTCTCTCACTTCAATCAAAACTATCCTCACAATTATCCTAATCTTGGTGAGCAAGAATTTCGACATGAGGGTGTCACCATGAGTATGGTATTTGTCCTCTTACGTAGAATATGACTCTCAAGAACAATAATAGAAAGGTATAAAGAAGCTTAAAAGAAGTCTAGGAATGGCAATATGAGAAAATACATTTTTTTTGGGAAAAGTGTGAAAACAAGTACTGTAATCTTACAAACTGCTGTTTGTATCTTTAAAAAAAAATAATTAGCATAATATTTTCCCAATTTTGCTATTTGATGGCATACATAGTCCAATCATGAGTCCTATTTCAAAACAATATATTGATAAAGGAATCAATCTGAATTCCTTCCTCTACTAGTAATTCAAAAGGTCAAGAAAATGTATAAAATATGGTGAGGAGTGCAGTCAGTCTAAGGTCAAGTAGAAAAACTTCAGTGGTTCATGTGAGAATTAACTTTTAACATTGGTGATATAATTATCTGATATTTACCTATGTCAAAATCCTTGGGTTGAACCACTATTTCTGAGTAACTTTCTTCAAATATTACCATTTTTAGCAATAATTAAGGGAACATATTCCTTCAGTATCACTATTTTATAATCAGTATAAAATTTATTGCAAACTACATTTTATTTTCTAACATTATCAATGTGTAAAAGAAAATGCAAGTTCCACAATGACTTCATTAAAATTGTTAGTTTCCAATTCTTATCTCGGATTCAATTATTGCCTATGTTATTTACTTGAAAAGTTTTTAATGATGCATTGCATATTTTAACCACTATGTAGAACCTATAAGTATAAGCCAATGCACATTATAAGTAAATAGAAATAATATTATTTCTCAGATAATTGTGTAACAAAAATAGGACAAGATCTGTATTTCTTAATATTAATTTAAGTAGTTATACAATGTGTCTGGCATTGTTATTAATGCATTAATTATAGAATTAATGCATAAAGTAGCTCTATTGTAAATTAAGTTTAAATGAAAGGTTTTTGTTATAGGTAATACAGAAGTTGATATTCAATATTATTTCAAAAATGTCATGCCCTTAAAATAACCTTTAAATACATATGCAGTTAAATCATCTTATAAACTAAAACATAATTAGAGATATGTCCAACCAAAAGAAAAATAATTCATGGCTTTAGGATTTTAAAGTTCATACAGTAGTATGACAAAAGATTTATAAACTAACATGCAATGAATCATCTATAAATCTATGGAAAAAAATATATATAAAATGTCCACAGAAAGAGATAATGAGAAATGATGTTATAATCCTTACTGAAATCGATGAGAAACCTGCCATAGCCCTTACGCTGGTACTGGGGAAGAATCATTATACAGGAAACATTGTATTTCTGTTGGCAGTGCTTTTCCTGGTGGAGAAAAACAGAAGACAAGTTTTAAAACAACAGCCTGGTAAGACAGAACCATAATGCTAATTATTAAGAAACAAAGACTAAGAGTCAAAACCACAGTCCTGGCCCTTTGGGGAATAACAATGCACATCAAGGAAAAAATAACCCACTGGGAGGAGACAGGACATTAAATCATTGCAGTTACCCACAAAGCAACCATCTCAAGAGAATAAAAGCATAAAATAAAATGATGCCATCCAATACCATCTGCAACTCAAAAACAGTATGTCAATGCCTAAGATGAGCAGAGGAATCTGAGGTCCACTCAATCTGCAAAGCTACAAATCATGAGTCTGTGCTACACTCTACAAGTGGGAAGATTCATCAGCTATTTCAAGTGTCTTGTATTACCTGCTCTGGTGCTCACAGGGCTGTCCTACCTCCTTATTGAAAAAAATATTTATTTATAAAAAAATAAAGTCCCAAACTGTTGGGTATAAATATATTTTTATAAATCAAAAGCAATATATGTAAAGTTATATTTAACTTAGAGAACTCTTATAAACTATCACTTTCTATTGAACTATTTAATATAATTAGATTTTACCATGGGCTTGGTTAAATGAAAGTACATCCTTTGTTATTTGACAACAAACCTTTTTCTCCCCAAAAGAAAAGGAGATTAAAAGAAAGAAAATACCTTTCAATAAAAAGATTTATTAGTATTTCTATGCCTAAAATTCAAATTAGAAAGAGAAGATTTAAACTGAGAAAGAAAGAACTCGAGAGGTAATGACTGTTTATTTCACAAGTTCTATCTATTATTACCAAGAGAACAGAAGTCATTTAAAAACTTTTCCTCTGGGAGTATAACCAGCAGTCTATGTTCCTAGGAGATTATAGTTGTTGAATGTTACTAGGCACCTTCTAGCATTTGGTTGAGTTTATGAATTTCCTTGTTTTCCTTTCCAAAAAGCTAGGTGATACGAAGAAGATGCTCCTTTCTTCCCCTCATGAGAACCAGCAAAGACTATTTCAGGTTTCCACATGAATTCAAATTTGAAGCTGATACACTTACTTTAGAAAAGTAGCCAACTAGGTGGCAGCCCTTGACATCATTCTGTGTTAGTACATAAAAAAGAAATGGCTCCACATCATAATAGAGTGTTTTGTGGTCAAGAAACAACTTTGCCAAGAGACACAGGTTCTGGCAATAAATGGTACTCACATTCCCATCAACCTAGAGGGAAAAAATAGAACAAAATGGTCAAGATAACTCTCTAGTTCTTGATTAATATGTCTCAGTTACAAACATCTCTAGGTATCCACAGTGAGACTAACAGAAGTTGTCAGAGATCAGAACACACTAGACCCTGGAAGTTATCCCATGCAACAGTGTAATTACAATACCTGCTGTTGACATCTAAATATCTAAAATACTATGCTTCAACAAAGAATAAATAGCTAGACAAGGAGGTGATGAGCATTTAAAAAACAGTTCCTTTTACTTTTAAAACAAAATCCCAAGAAATCATACAGATGGAAAGCTGATATGAAGTACTTAAAACAACAGAAGGCTCTAAATACAACCTCTTTGAAAAAGACATTTGTAAAGCAAGGTATAACTATAATCTCATGTGTGCCACTAGCCAGAAACAATGTAGTCTGACTCCTGTGATCAGATTTACCCCAAATATAGTTACTTGAGGGAGTATTAAGTATTGTCAGACACACCATGTATGCTCCCTAGGTAGCAATCTGGCAAATGAGATATTTTTTGGACTTACCTGTGTTTTAAGAATACTAACCCTGTGCTCTTAGAGTTTGCTTTTATGAAAATGCCAGATGATGCCTACATTAGACACAGATATTTCAACACTGAAACATCCTCAACAATTTAAGTAATTTAATATTACTTCTTTTAAAATGCACAGCAACATATACTTGAGAAACAATTTCAAAAAAAAAAATTACTGGGTATTCTGAAACAGCATTGTTTACTACACTCTTCCTCCCCCACCCCCAATCCCAAGGTGAAGAGTGCCTTTATTCCTCACCTAAAATAAAATTTGAGGAAGACAAGTATATCACAATAATCTACACCTCTGTCATTTACAGTAATATACAAAAGTAAGCACATGCCAGGTACTTATTAACGCTTAGCAATCAAACCACAGATTTAAGAGCAGCGAATTAAAAGCCACTACTGGCAATACAGAATCACAGACATAGCATAAGTCTTATCATTGTTACGAAGTCAGGGAACTGTATTAACATTTACTACAACTATTAAATATACCTCTATAAAACAGAACAGAAATTTTTTATTTTAATGTCATAATTTAATAGATTCTAAGATAAATTTTATCATATCTATACACATGCAAAACTACTAATAAATCATAATCAGCAGTACATTTTCCTTCTCAGTGGTACATAATACGTCTTTGTTTCTATGAAATATTGATTGTATGAAATACAGAATAATTTATTCTATGATCAACTTTGTGAACCCATTGGCACCATTAGGGTTGATCTTATACGCATTATCAGATTCAATATAATGTAGAACAACAGTAAAACAGCATTTCCCCCTCAAAATCAAGTGTACAATTAGCTACAGTACAGGTGGTATTGTATTTAAAATGACTAGGAAGACAACTACTAAACATCTTTTATCTTACCTCAAAGACAGAAATATTATTCTTTCTGTAAATTTCATTGGCAGGAGGATGGAACCATCCACATTTCTTCATGTGCTGCTGTAGAATAGTTCTACTTTTCATGTATTTTAGACAGAATTCACAAAGATATAATTTAGGCAGCCTAGAAACAATAATTAAACAAAAAAGAGAACATTTAAGCTTTCACAAATATTCTTGATACTCATTAACTATACAGGTAAAATGATAGACAATGTATTATTATTCTCATTAATCAAATGACAGACTTTTTAAAAATTAAAGATAACACTAATTTGGATAACAGTATCCAACTAATTAACAAGAAGGCAGGGTAAGAAATCCAAAACACCTATTTCAGTATTCTTTCTATTAGACAAACATCTTTTCAAAAGTTACCTGTTTGACAAACATGAAAATTTCACATTCTCCTCTCCATTATCTCCAATAGTAGAAAGTAAAGTCTACCCTCAGACTCCAGTAAGTAAAGATTTTGTCAAGTGACATATTCTTTCTTCTTTTACTTAAGCATTCATTAATTTCAGAAAATAAGCACTTGAATACTTACTGTGATTCCGGTCCTGAGCTAGGTACACTAAGTATACAGTGCAGAGTAAAAGGGACATATATTGGGTAACTTAAAAGAAGAATTGACATATCTTTTTAAGTATAAAATTACAATATCAAACATGTTTTCTCAAAGTTAAGACATTCTAAACTACCCCTTTACACCCCAAATTCTGGCGTTCCCTCTGGTTACATATCAACATATCAAGGTCTGAAACTTAAAAAACATATTCAACAAGTGAAGTAAAAGTTCCAATTAATCTCTCAGTTGTTCTCTTTTACTAATTTATATTTGTTCAAAGTACTGCTATTTTAGTCAGACTTTTACAGGACTTCCTCCTTATAATGTTCCTTTTATGAAGAGCTAGTTAAGATAATGAAAGGAACATAACCTAAGTTAAAAATCAATGGCTTTTACACTTATTTTAGTCTGAATCCAAGAGTACATGGTTCTTCTATATTATAAAACATATATCCTGAATATCAACAACATAGAGAACCCAAGTACAGTTTCACTTTCAGAACAAAATATCAAAAATAAGTTTTTCCTATCATGTGAATCTGAGAAATCTACAGAGTATGGGGATGAGGACAGGGGAAGGACAGGAGGCGAAAGAGTGACAGATTACTAAACTTCCCATATTAAGATAAATGCTATTATTAAAAGCATCCAACTCAACTTGTAGAACTCACTATAGAGGTACATATACACGATGGAATACTATTCAGCAATCAAAAAAGAAAAACTAAACGCATTCATAGGAACATGGATGGAACTGGAAGGGATTATGCTCAGCGAAGTAAGTCAGAAGGCAAAGGAAAAATACCAGATGGTTCCTCCCCTAGGAGGAATATAAGGGAACCAAATAAGGATCAAAGAAAGGAATAAGAACAACAGTAATAATAACAATAAAGACACAAAAACCAAAAATGAAAGACAAGGACAAACTGGGGACACTTGGTGGGGAGAAGGAAGGGGGAGGGTTGAGGGCAGACAGGAGCATGGGGGACTGAGGTGATGGTGCACTGGTGATATGGTGATGGGGATATTACAATTGATGTCAAATATATATAAATCAAAAAAAATTTTAAAACTCACTATAGAGACATGAAAATAAATCAAAATTTATTGCCTAATGTCTATGAGAGAACTTTTTTTTTTTTTAAGATTTACTAGTAATCAAGTTGTTCAAGAAAACATCAGAAGAAATGAAATTTGTGGGAAAATTACTGCCAAGTCTAATCTGGCAAACAATGAAAGTTCAGGCTATTTCCCTGGAATAGCAAAATGGATGGCATTTTCTCGATGATTAAAAAGTAACTTTAGTGATCCTTTTTCTATGAAAAATAATAAAGTAAAAAGGGAAGCATTATGATCTACTTTATCCCTTTCATGTCTTGCTAAAACTATTTTTAAAAGCTCTTACTTTATTATAACCAAACCCACTGAGATGATATTGTTATTTCAAAGGTTAAAATTCTAGATAAAATTATTGGAAAAACCTTTCTTCTAGTAATAGTACAAATGGCTGCCATTATCACTGAAAAAATACATCATATAGAAGATCATTAGATGATGAAATGAAGTGTAGTCACAAAGATTATACTACTAGCCCTGGGAAATACGGAGGTGCGGCTGCTTGTCAGCCTCTACCTGATAGCATCTAGGCCTTGACTATCAACTAGCAGGATGGATCATTTTAGAACAGCAGCCATCATAGAATGCAGTCTCCTTACTGGAGGTTTACTCTAAAGTTAGCCACAATGTTGACATCCCAGCTTATGAAGCCAAGCCTGGGTTACAGCTATGTGTGCTTTGGAAGCACTGCTTCCTAAGAATTCCTACATGTAGTGCTTTCTTGGCTTCTGAACACTGCCCAAGATAGTAGCAGTTGTGTGGGTCAACTTGCAGGGAAATTTTAATATAACTTCATATATATATTATAATATTACTTAATATAATATTACTTAAGTCAAAGATTATGGTACAAGCCAGTTGAGCTCAATTTAGATACAAACGCCATATGTATCTAATGCACAAAGACCGAAGGTTATGATTATGTGGTAAAAGAAAACTGGGTTTTAAATCCTGTTTCTGCAACTTAAAAGCTTTATGGCCTTAAATATGTTTACTGGGCTCTGGTCTATAAAACAAAAACACTAGTATCTATTTCAAAGAATTATTTGAAAAGTGTTTAGTATAGTGCCAGGCTCAAGAATGGTGTTATTATTTAATAATAATACTTTGAATATTTTTATTTGCCTTTTATTCAGCTGAATTCACCATTTAGTGATCAACCAAAGACCTTAAGGATGATGTTTTGTTTCTTCTTTAGTAAGGATACTTCATGTATGCAACAAATCAAGTCTGGATCAAAAGGAAACTTCCTAAAGTCTCCTCTTTAGAATGTCAGTGTGATCTCACAGGCAAAGGGCATTATAAAGCTAAGCTTTAAATAGCTCAGGGATAGAAGTTATCACATGTTCAAAGCTATTCTTGTTTTCACAATCCAACCTGTCATGCTTTTAATGGCAGAATGAGGTTTTCTATAAACTTGTCTACCATGTATAGGCATCACATGGCATGGCTGGAGAAATTTAGGATTATAAACTCTGATTATATTCTTCAATGTCTAAAAATCACACTGATTCAAATCAAATGTGAATTGCTTTGAAATTTGAATTTATTGCTCATGGTTGTTTCACTTTGTTTTGTTTCTTAAAGTCAGAAAAGCAAAATTAATATGCAATATGTACACAAATATTTCAATTTTTCATCTAGCGATCTGTTCTTTTTAGTTTGTTTATGCCAATTATCCTGTTTTTATAAGTTTTGGGATTTGGGACTTTTAAAAAAGCATTTAAAACCTTTAACAAGAAGAACATTTTTTAGAAGTAATTTAGCATAGAACAATAAATATTGACAAAACTAGGACATAGGCTGTTTGGAAAACATATGACCTCTAAACACTTTAGTCAAATCTTTGTCACAAATCTTTAGTCACATCTATTTATAAGTTTAAAGAGAATCAAAAATAAGCTCACTGAAAATAGTTTTTTAAAAATATAACTAAAAGAATTATGAATATAGTGAAAAAGATACTTTTAAATTACACAGTATTTTCTAATGGAAAATTCAGGGACACCTCCACATAGGAAAGAAAAGGTACAGAAAGTATCTTAAACTCTGCTTAAGGAAGTTGGTGGGTTTATAGTTTCTATCATAACTGCTGCTTTTTGAATCAAATTATACTTTTGGGGGTTATTTTTCTAATGGCAATATTGATTTGTTCACTGATAACCAACAGAACAAAAAGGATCATTTTCACTGAAGCCTTTTAATCTTAAAAGATGACAGACTCATGCTTCCATTCGCTCATCATTTTCTTAAAAAGCGCTAAGGCTATCTCTCTATTTTTATTTCTGAGTTAATTAGTTTACTCTCCTCCCCTTGAAGACACAAGGTGTCTATAGTTTCAATCTTTCTTCCCTACAATCCTTGAAACAGTTGATACATATATTGTGATCAAGCTTTTTTTTTCTCAAGTTGATTACTCCTGTGACTGTCTGGACAGTTTGCAAAAAACTCACTGGTGAAAATAATAATAGATGACAATAATATTGATACTATTAAGCACCTACCATTCTGTAAGTGATTTACATGTTTAAACAACCCTACGAAGTAAAAAGCATTACTACCTCCATTATACAGATGAAGGAACTGAGATACAGAATATCTGGGTAACTTCTAAAGTCAGAATTGAGTCATGAAAGCAATTTGCCTTCACTAAGCACACTGCCTCATCCCCCAAAGTTGGTGACTAATCAATTTTTATATCTAGAAGCCCTAACTATCCATATAAAATATAATTGTTTATTTTCCAATTATTCCTAGGAAAACAAACCATTCACTAATTTTGCTAAAATAATAATTTTATACTTAAGTGCAACTTAAATTTATATACTGTTAAATATAAGATTATCTCTTTTTTAAATTCTCCTTTTTTTCTTTAAGATTTTATTTATTTATTTTTGCATACAAGAACTGGGTACAGGCCAGAGGAGCTGAGGGGTGAGAGGATTCACCAGAGACAGAGTGGGGAGCAGAACAGGCAGATCGACTGAAACACACTGCTGAGGGGAGCAGTGGGTGAGATAGGATGGGTCCGCTGCACCATATGGGTTAGCTCCCTGGCCACGGACTGACTCAGGCCACAGTGGTGACAGAGCTGAGACTTGAGCTCTAGGCCACCAGGGACACCCACTTTTTTTTTTTTTAGTTCTTAATGTGAGGTGTGAAGGCAAATTTCTCACTTAAGAAAACTATTTCCCTTTCATTCTGACCATGTGTCAAGTTTCCTATCGCAAATAACTTTTGTACAGGTTACAGAAAAGAAAACTTAAAGCCAATTGGATGAAATGGCTGCCAAAACAAGCTATTAATAGACTTTACTGAAAGCCACTAGTTTCCTCAAATGTAAAAAGAAGATAAACTCCAAAATATCTCCAAAGTTCCTTCTAGTTCTTAATCTAAACACAGAAGGTAATTATCTCAAAACATACCTTGAATATTCTTGAGGATATGGGGAGGAGTACCAGGTATGAATTTCATACTTCCCAAACTCAATGACAGAGGGACAGCGGACTTGTGGATCAGGGGGACCAGTCACTCCAACTTTCTGTGCAGTCAAAAATAAATTACAAAAGTTAACTAGATTAAATACACTGAGGTAGATAATGAAACAAACAATCTGGATCTAAATGTTGTCCTCTTGAAGAACAGAAGAACCAAAAAAGTCAGAAACAAACTAACAACTTTGAAATAACCTGTATTATTCTTTAAATAAAGCACCGAAAAGTAGAACAAAAATGCTAGTAAGTTTCTTAAAACCAAATATAGTTGGTGTCATTGCATTTTCTCTACTTAATAATATAGTGATTCTCTGTCTCAGCTCACTCCCTTAACTGTTATTAAAGAGAAATGGCCAACATTTGGGGATATTAAGATAAATAATAAATTTTTAAAGCAAGGGAGAACTGCAGCACACTTGCTAAGATCATATATATAGTGTCTCAACTGACAACAGAAACAGTACACTTACGGAAGAGAATGAATCTTCATGTCACTGTTCCTAAAATCTCTTTCATTTAGTTGTTCTTCTCAGATTTGACAAAAATAAAACCACTTTGCTACATACGTACTATTATTTCTATCTTTATCTTCTGTTCATAATAAAAACAATCTCTATGACCCCCATCTCTGCAATAATGTGAATTACACTATTTAAAAAATCAGTAAATTTTAAGCCTCTATAACTTCCACACCAGCATCAAGTATAAGTGGTTACTAATGATTATAACAATCAGATTTTAAAGCCTTCAAATTCAAAGGCAATTTTATTTGCTTTGTACCCAATACAGCAAGAAATTCACATGTATCTATCTATATTTATTTAGTACACAATATATACAAATGACCATTTGCCACTTATGAATATGTATTTACTGTAGATACTCTATAAACATGACACCCTCCTCACAAGAACATGCCTCTCACAAAAGGCCTTCAGTCCTCTCCAGAAGAGAACAGGTAACATAAGTAGTGTCTGGCACAGAGCCCTGATTCCTACTTCATGGATGAGAAATGTCCAGGATGCTATAAAATCACCGTTATCTTTAGCCATAAACAAATAGTAGTTTTGTGTGTTGGCTTCTCTGCCAGCCTTCAGAGAGGAGCATCACTAAAAGCACCCTGAATAAAGACGAATAGGAAACCATTCCAATAAACACATTTTCAATTTAAAAAAGACAAAGCTATAATTTAGTCTAATCAGACACGAATCTTGGTCTCCATCAAAAGAACACCAAAAACCAATGGAGATTATTATAAGCCACTTGTTGGAGGTAAGTCCTCCCATAAAACACACATGTACCCTAACAAAATCTCAAAGATTAGAGATTTTTATTCATTGTTTTTATAAAAATTCATTTAAGAAAGAAACCGCTTCACTACAACTCATTTGAGAAATTGCACTGGTCTTTGTAACTGTTCCCTTTTATGAAAGGCCAAGGTATTTATCTCAGGTTTCAAACTGGAACACAGTCAAATGAAACCTCAACCTCTTCCTTAGACACCTCAAAACAAAAGACAAACATCTATTAGTTTGATAAATTGTGTTACAACACCAAGATTATTGGCGTTGTTCCAAATGCAATACAAAAATAGAAGGAAATACTTAAGATATAAGTTCTCATTTCACAAAATCAAAATAATACTTTGTAAAAAGGTTTTAAAAACACTCTTCTTTAAACCACATTCCCGGTTTTAAGTATTCTAATTCATAAAGTAGTATACATTTCAGACTACCTCCACAGTTTCAAATAACAAGAACAGTAGTATAAAAATGGTCAGGAACAACCAAATCTCAAAACCAAATCTAACTTCCTGACTCAAGGATCAAACAGGATTCACAAAAGTTGAAAACATGCACCTGCTGTGGCACTGCTTGTTGTCTGAGAGCTTTCCCATCAGTTGCTTGCTGTTCTTCTAGGTGAATGCCTGATGTGAAAGTGGATATCCAATTCCAGTATAATTGTTTGCACATCACCGCAAAGAAGAAAATTTGTATAAAACTAGATTCTCGACAGATTTTCCCAGTGCCTTCACTGAACTACCCTCACCTTTTTGCACTGTGAAATATTCTGGCACATGCGCTCATCTACCTCTGTTCTTCACCACAACTCCCTTGTGAAAGCCTCATGAGCCAGTGTGTTTCCTTTTACTGAGGTTTAGAAATTAACAAAGGCTCTGTGCAGTGAGGAAGCAACAGCTGCATCTAAATCATTCATTAACCCATTCTTTGCCAAAATCCAACTGTCAAGTATGAATTACAAAGTCATCTCTGTGAAGTCATTTTAAAATATCAGTCAATGAAGGAAGGAAATTTTTGCAAAACAATGACTTTTAAAATTAGGTTACTTCAGCCAGTCTGTATTTTAGACAGAGAAAAGTAGTAATTCCAGGTAAAGTCAAAAGCTTAACAAAGAACATGCATTTTCTTCTATTTTTAAATGGTATCAGAAGTCAGTTTTATGTAAATATTATTTTAAATCCTTGCAACACCAATCATGCAAATCTTGACATTTAATTTTTTAAGTAAACTAAAAATCAAAACTGAAACATGTACATTTTTTTTAGATATTTATTTATGGATACAAGAGCTGGAGTTCATGCCAGAGGTGCAAGGGGTGAGAGGATTCACCAGAGACAGATGGGTGAACAGCAGGTGAGACAAGAGGTCTGCTGCACCATGTGGGTCACCTCCCTGGACAACTGAACTTGTGCTGCAGTGGCTGAGGATAGCTTCATAGAGCTGCAACTTAACCCCTTGTGCCATTAGGGAGGCCCTTCATACTGATTTTATCTTTTAAAAGATAAAGATCCATTTTACTACAAATGCAATTGATTGTGTACTTTTATAGAAATTGATTAGTTACTTCATATAGATCAATGAGCATCAGAGACATGACAATTTTATGTAATGTTTGCTATTTTATGCATTAGCATTAGAACACCCATCTGTTTTTAAAGCAAGATAATGTGTTTCTTCTATCAAACAGATACTTCCCTAGCTCTCTTGCCTGTTTTATATACTTAATTCTTCCAAAAATCCCTGGGGACCTGGACAATATTCCAAACCTCAACCTATTTTATCTTAGTCTTGATTTATCGTATCACTGAAATTACTAGTAAAACTGTATACTGTGTTAAAAGTATATTGGCCAAAATTAAAATACTCTCACTAAACTTACAACTTTCCAAAGCACTGGTACCTAATATAATCAAGGACACAAAATAATTTTTTTTTTAACTTTTAACTCAAACTTTGGGTACTATCTGCCCTCCCCTTCATCTGGATACACCAAAATCTTTTAAAATGACATATATTCCAGGTCAAAATGAACCTTTTATCCTAAAAATAGTCAAGTATGAAAATACTAAGTGCACTAGTAATTAAGCTAAATCAAAAGATAATGTTAAACATGCCTACTCTAGAAAATGAAATTTTATGAGTAGCTGATGAGCCTACTGCCTCCTCTTTTCCTCATTACAGAGCTTCCCCTTGATCTTCCTTTTCTATTGCCTATGAGGAAAGGACATTTTGAGATGGGGTCATGAGAGTAGGACTGTGTGCCCTTATTATTGGTATGAGAATGTGAAATGTGGGAAGAAGAGAAATCTCCCTGGTATTTGAACATTTTCCCATACAAACACTGTAAGAAGAAATAATTTTATCCAGTAGGGATTAAAAGTTACAAGATGAAAGAGATATGTCAGGATGAGTTCACATGCACCAAAATGAAGAGTGCATGAATTTAATGAATAAAGACAATCAGCATTTGTGGCGTTCCTACCACACCAGACTGCACCTTAAACTGCTAACTCACTGAACCCTCCAAACCCAGTCCTCTAAGTAGAAAACAATATGCCCACTTTATAGATGGGAGGGAGGGGGTTAAGGGTGGGGGAATAAGACTCATAGGGCTGAGAGGCAAAAAAAACTCTAGAACAAGAGTATGAACAGTGAAGCATAGAGACACTGAAAAGGATAAAAAGCGAGATAGAGTACTAATTAATGTTATGAATTCGAAAAATTTGTGTGTAAACTTTCTTGAATTGGAACTTAAGTTTTCCAAAGAAATGAAGCTCTAAGTCCACAGACTCTTATCTAAAACCTTTGGAATAGCATATGGAGACACAAAAAACCTCAAATAGCCAAAGCTCTCCTGACTAAAAAGAAGGGGAACGGAGGTATCACACTTCCATAACTATATTACAAAGCAGCGATACTAAAAACTGCATGGTACTGGAACAAAAACAGACACACAGACCAATGGAATAGAATAGAAAGCCCAGAAATAAATCCACAGACTTATGAACAACTAATCTTTGACAAAGGAGCAATAATATGTGCTGGAATAAAGACAGCTTGTTCAATAAATAGTGCTGGGCTAACTGGACTGCTACATGCAAAAGAATGAAACTAGAATACTGCCTTTCACCATGCACAAAAAATGAACTCAAAATGGATTAAAGAATTAGACATAAGGCCTGAAATCATAATATATAGAAGAAAAAGTAGCCAAAACTATACATGATAGACACTTCAGTAACATCTTTAAAGACACAGCACCCAAAGCAAAGATAGTGAAGGAAAAGATAAAGAACTGGGAATACATCAAACTTAAAAGCTTCTGTACAGCAAAAGACACACTAACCAAAACAAAGCAACACCCCACCACTGGGAGAAAATCTTTGGGCAAAATGCTACTGACAAGGGAGTTATTAAAAGAGCCACAAAGAGCTAACCAAACTAAACCAAAACAAAGTAAACAACCCAAAGAATGGGCAAAAGAGCTTAAAAGACATTTCTCCAACAGGAAATGCAGATAGCCAACAGGCATATGAAAAAAATGCTCAACTTCTCTTGTAGTAAGAGAAATGCAAATCAAACCCACTATAAGATACCAGTTCACACTAGTGAGAATGGCACACATCAAAAAAAGTAACAACAAATGTTGGTGAGGAAGTGGAGAAGAAGAAACTCTACTACATTGCTGATGGGAATGCAAACTGGTCCAACCATTATGGAAAGCAGTATGGCAGTTCCTCAAACTACTAAAAATGGAACTCCCATATGATCCAGCAATCCCACTCCTAGGAATATACCCAAAGACACAAAAACACTGATTCAAAAGAATACCTGCATCCTTATGTTTATTGCAGCACTATTTACAATAGGTAAGATCTGGAAACAACCTAAATGCCCAAAAACAGATGACTGGATCAAGACAATGTGGTACATATACACAACGGAATACTATTCAGTAATCAAAAAAGATAAACTAGAGTCATTCATAGAAACATGGATGGAGCATGGATGGGATTATTCAGTGAAATAAGTCAGAAGGCAAAAGAAAAATACCAGATGGTTTCACCCCTAGGAAAAATATAAGGGAACCAAATAAGCAATCAAGGAAAAGAATAATAACAATAATACTACTAATAACAAAAACAAAAAGACAAGGACAAATAGGGGACACTTGGTGGGGAAGAGGGAGGGCGTGGGTAGAAGGCAGAAAAGAGCACAAGGGACCAAGGTGATGGTGCACTGGTGAAATGGTGATGGGAAATCTATGGGGCACACAATTGATGTCAAATATAAAAAAATGAAAAAAATTAGTAACAAAACCTCTGGAATAGAAGGTGCTTTATATGCTGAATTTTTCTAATGTTTAAAAGTATCAGACTAAATATATATCTTAAGTCAATAATCCCAGTAGGATCTGGAGCAACACTACATAACCAGACACCTTAATTTTTCTTTAGCAAGCAGATTAACATATTAACTGGGATAAGCAAAAAACATAAATAGTCTCACATCAGATCAACTACGATCCAGTTTGTCAATAATTGAGTTTAGGCAAAGCAAGATCTTATTGTAAAGTGAGTTATAAAATGTTTTTTTATTCTCCAAAGAAGATACACAGATGGGCAATAAGCACATGAAAAGATTTTCAACATCACTAATTATTAAGGAAATGCAAAACACAAGGAGATACCACTTCACCGCCCCACCCCCAGAACAGTTACTATCAAAAACCAAAAATTAACAAGTACAATGAGCACGTGAAGAAACTGGAACCCTTGTGCATTGTTGGTGAAAATGTAAACGTAGCCACTATGGAAAACAGTGTGATAGTTGCTCAAAAAATTAAATGTAGAATTGTATTATAAAAAAGTGATTTCATTTCAGGATATTATTTTAAAAATGGAAAGCAGGGAAGTGAACAGATATTTACATACCAATGCTCACAGCATTATTCACAATAGTGAAAATGTGGAAACAACCCGAACATCTATCAAAAAATGAATAAAATCTCTCTCTCTCTCTCACACACAAACACACACACACACACAGAATATTAGTCAGCCTTAAAAGGTCTTAAACATGCTACATTATGCTTAGTAGAATAAGCCAAACACAAAAGAACAAACATCATGATTTCACTTACGTGAGGTCTACTTAGTAGTCAAATTTATAGAGATATAAAGTAGGTGACTGCACTGGGGTCAGTGAGAGAGAAATGGGGAGTTATTATTTAACTGGGACTGTTCCAGTTTTGCAAGATGAAGTGAATGGATGATGTGATGGTTGTACAACAATGTAAATGTACTTACTGCCACTAAACTGTGGTCGTTGGCAGTTGAGATGGTAAATTTTATGTATATTTTACTATAATTTTTTTAAAGTTTTCAGGACTCTGAATCTTAGAAGTGTAGGTATGACTATAGACTACTTTCTGTCTCTCTCCCCTAATCTTTTTATTCTTCTACATGCAGACATCTCCTTTTCAGTCTGCTTTGCTTCACCATTAAATATTGGGAAAAATCTAAGATTCTGCTGTCAACCTCCTATGTTTTCCTGCCAATGGACCAGTAATCCAGTATTCCTACCAGCTGTCATGATCCTCACAACCTCCTTCACATTATCCAGCTTAGATTCCAATGTCTTTCATTGTCACCTCATAGCCTCACCTTCCTTCCTTTCTTCCTTCTCTCTACAATTCAACAACAAAATCTGAACTATGGTTAAGACTCGATTCTCCACACAATCCAAGTTATCATCCTCACATCTGAACAGGGTTAGAGAAAACTGCAGAACTATACTGACTAGTCTCAATTTATAAATCATGACCAGTTACTCTGATGCTTCCCTGCAGCTCTCAATGCTGCCCTACTCCATTCACTCTCCCATTCTGTTAAAAGGATATATCATATTTTCTCCCCACCTCCTCAAGTCTCCAGCACCTCTTATGCATCTTCACTTTCAACTGATGCCTTTACTGCCTACTACTAGAAAACTAGAAGCAATCAAGAGCACTTTCAAAGCTTTCCACAGCCATTTGTCTGTCGAGCCTCTGTGCCCACATATTTTGCCTTTTCTTAATACTATGGATAAACTATCAAAGGCCAATGCCCCCACTTGTACAACATATTACATGCTCTCTTACCTACTAAAAGACATTATTTCAAAAATCACCCCTTCTCTTTTCTTCATAATCAGTTATCTCTCTACTAGATCATTCACATCACCATATAAATGCCATTTCTCCCATATTAAAAAAAAAGCATCTTTTTATTCCCTCACATCGCTATCCAACTACTAACTCTTTCTGTGATCGCCTTCATTGCAAAATACCTCAAGAGAAGCCACATATTACTTCTACATCCAATGTTTTCTTCTTCCATTCCTTATTGAATCCACCCCAATTATATTTTTACTCTCTCCTATCCCTCATCATGGAAACTGTTTCTCAAGATTAGTTCCATGTTACTAAATCTGATGGTCAATTTTCAGTACTCATTTTACTTGTTCTATTTAGAGAAATATCCATTCCTTCCTTCTTGAAACATTTTCTTTGCTTGGCTTTAAAGAAACACAATCTCTTCTCATTTTCTCCAACCATTAAAAGTTGGAATATTCCAGGCCTCTTCAAAGCTCTTCTCTTCTTTGATGATATCAGTTAAGTCTCATTCCTTTAAATCTCAACAACTTGGGGCCTCCCTGGTGGCACAAGGTGTTGAGCACCACACTGTGGGGCTTCCTCAGCCACTGCAGCATAAGTTGGACCCCCAGGGAGCTGACCCACATAGTGCAGCAGACCTCTCCTGCCTCACCTGCTGTTCCCCTCAGTGGCTCTGCCTGTTCTTCTCCCCACTCTGTCTCTGGTGAACACCACCATGCCCCGTGCCTCTGGTCTGTACCCAGCTTTTGTATGCATAAATAACCTTTTTTTTTTAAAAAAAATAAGTATCAGCAACTTGTTAAAAAATCCTAAATCAAAATTCTCACCCCAGACCTGTACTTTGAACTCAACATTTATTTCCCACTGTCTACTGATTATCTTCTGTCCTGAATGTCTTAGACAAATCTCAAGATTAAGATGTCTAAAATCAAACCCCTGGTTTTCTTTTTCCCCAAACTTGTTCCTCGTATACTGAAGAACTCATTCAGTAAATAGCAACTCCCACCGAGTCCAACTGTGCTTTGCTGTCATCCTCAAGTCCTTACTTTTTAACCACACTGTCAGCATATCCTACTGGGTCTAACCCTCAAAACTGACTCAGAATTCTAATTCTACTATTACCACTGTGTTCTAAATCACCATTTTCTTACTTGGATAATTTAATAGACTCTTGAGTTTTCCCTGTTTTTATAGTTCCTTCTTCTATCTACATAGGAGCAAGAGTAATCCTATTAAAAATATATGTCAGATCATTTCACTCTTTTACTCAAAATCTCCCAAGTGTTCCTATGTCACTCAGAGTAAAAGCCATAGTCCTAATATTGGCCTGGAAGACCCACAAAATGGGGCCTTCTATTCCCTGTCTGTCTTCATCACTTAATTTTTATTCTTGCCTGTGCTTACTCAGCTCTAACCATCCTGGTCTCCTTTTATTTCCCAATATCCACACATACTTCATTCCCTCACCTCCTTCAAATTGTCTATTTGATATTTAACCCAACAATTTTAAACTGCACAAATCTATCCTTTACCTCTGTATATTCTTTCCTTTCCCTCTTTTATTTCCGTAACTCTACCACATGGCAGACTAATTTATCACGTTCTCATCTCAATCAAACAACAAATTCCTGAGAGTAAGGATTTTTCTTAAAAAAAAAAAAACCTTTTGTTCATTGTTACAGTATCTCCAGTGCTTGGCACATGGTAACTAGTACTCAGTAGTACTCACTGCTGAATGAACATTATCTAATGATAACAACTTCAGCCATTACCTATATAGTTTCAACTATCACCTGTGCACTGATAAACTAGAAAATCTACCCAAAGCCTTCCTGACCTCCATATATACAATAATCTACATGTTTCCAATTTAGTTTTCCAGAAACCCCCAATTTATATAAACATGCTCTCTTCTTCCATCCAAACAAACTCCTTTTCCCATTTAGGATCATCATCTTCTCAAAATAGAACAACACTGGGATACCAATTTGGTTCCATCCTCTGCTTTAACTCCAACTCTCAACACAACACTGTGTCTTTACCACTTTATCCTAAATAACTCTTAAAATCTCTGCCTATTAGTTATCTCTTACACCTTTATTTAGGTTCTACACACTTCTCAATCTGTCTACTATAATCATCAGACTGGCAGGTGTCCTCACTCAAGTCTTCTTCAATTCCTTGCTCACTGTGTCACCAAACTGAGTGTCTAAATGCAAATACAATTTGCATCACCGTCTTTAAAAAATTGTTCAGAAGACCCCAAGAGCTATTTAACTACCTTAAAGACAACTGTAACGTAAAAAAAAACTGTTGACTCCTTAACATGAGCCATAGGATATTTGTGATCTTGTCTGTTCTTACCTCTCAACCTGATCTCTTAATTGAACCCAATCAAACTAATGCAGCTCTAACCAGTTCAAGTGTTTTCACACCCAAATTGTATCACCTGCTTTTTAGTCAGCAGAAGCTTGCATTATCTAGTGTTCACTACATGAATGACAGACTGAATGCTCTGTAAAAGTATCAACTCATTTAATTCTTTTAGCAAATCTACTAGTAATTTGATTGACCAAGGTGACTCAACAAAGACAGGATACCAACCATGCAGGTTGTCTCTAGTACCTAGGCTCTTAAATGTTATTTTAATAAACATAAATAACATTATGCTAAATTGTCAAATGAATTCAAAATACAACTAAACAGCCTTAAATATGTTACTTGTAATTAACAGATAAATGGAGCCAATAAACTGCCCCTCACTCTCTTACCCCTAATTTCACCAGTATCAAAGAGAAATTACTATAATAACAATAACAGAAGAACAGTCATGGGGATACCTTAAATTCTGGCATGCCAAGATTAATGTCCTATTACTGGCTTACAAAACTCTCCAAAGTCCAGTCCAATACTAGTAAATTATTATATATTTTTTTACCATTGTCCAATAAATGTCCCACTCTGTTTTATCTCTCAAACTATACTATAGGTAGTCTTTGTGCTGCATGTGAAACCTACACATATTGGAACTAAGAACATATCAATTCTGACATGCACATTATTTCTGTTAACACACTTCTATGCGAAGCAAGGACTACTTATAACACTTTAATGAACAATTATTGTGTTCTCTACATCATCTCCATAATTTGATTTGTACATAGCAGGCTCACACATGTTTGTTGATCTACTGGACCAGTAATCACATTGTCTCTTGTATTTATAGTAATTTTTTCTTCATAGCGGAAGTGAATGTTCTTTCTTCTACCTGGTAGGCCCTCAATTTCCCAATTACCTAAATCCTAACCATCCTTTAAGCCTGCTTGTTCTGTGACCATCTCAAAACACACCAAACTGTAATCTTAGTACACTGTGAGCACATGAACAGTCTATATCATTTAATAAAGCAATGAATAACATTAACTGGTACTCTTCATCACCGTTTGCTTTTTATCTTTACATGTACCTTTCCCCACTTCCATATATATTCTAAGATTTTGATAACGCCATACCATAACATTTTTATTAGTGTAATTAATACAAAATGTTACTTTGATTAAGCACATAGGATTTGAAGTCACACAGGTCCATCTCTAATTCCATCTTTGCCATTACTACACAATTTTAGGGCTGTTCTCAACTAAAAGTCTCTGTTTCCTCAGAGGGAAAATGGGGATAACAATTGTTGTCTTAGGGTTAAGAAACCTGTTGATCCTAGTTTATTCCATTTTTAATAACTCTTCAATTCCTTATACAAAGAGGAAAATTATTGAAATAGCCCACAATTTCAAAAATACTTTTTCCTTCTAGAACTCCATAAAAATAAATTCTTCAATATTAGAAAGCATTAAATTTAGTATAAAAATATAAAGTGCTATGAGACTATTTTATGTAAATATATATTTCAAGAAGGCTACTGTGCTCCAATGAAATGCACTGATTTAAAAATGCTTCTTTCTAGTTATGGACCTTTTAATAAAAAAATTTCCCCCAGTATTTACAGCCTGAGTTCTTCATCCTATGTGGGAATTTACTTACTCCCACAATTAAACATATTTCCTCTCATTTTTAAGTCTTTGCATTTTTGTTCCTTCTGATTATACGGGATCCCAATCCATGTCATTCTGATAAACCCTAATACATTCTTTAAGGCCAGCACAAATAGCATCTTCCCTCAATAAAAGAGTTACTTATCTATTCTCCAAAAATAACATGTATTCTATAATAAAACTTACATGTTCATAAAAACTATTTATTTACAACTCTCTCCTAGACTACACTTGAAAAAAGGAATCCTTTCATTGACATTAGCATCTTCAGCACCTGGCACATAAGTTCTTATACATTTATATCCTGCTATGTATCATAAAGACGAGAAAGGCAAATCAAATCTAAGCAATTATGATGGGTTTGAAAAGAGCATACCAACCAGCAGAACTGGGTTGGATGTACAAAACCACATCTATCTGCAAATCTGAAAGATAAATTGCTCTTACTGCTTTATCCACAATATAATTAATTCTGTTTCTCATCTATGAACATATTACGGGATTGTCAAATCTGAATATCCAACCTTACCTGCAGTGCCTGTTCTTGGATATCACGAAATAATTCCATATCTTTCTCAGTCATAATTTCCTGGCTTCCAAAAAGTCGTTCCTCATTTTCTTGTTTGCCATCCCAGCCATCCTGATTGTCTGCACATAAAGATTTACATGTTAATACTAGCCTTAGTTTAATTAATGAAACAGGAAAAATTCCAAACTCTTTATTTCAGTTTGAAGATCTTGACACTACTTATATAACAAAGAAGAGGATAGTACTAAACTGACTTCTATAATAATAATCAATTAAGAATACTGACGTTTCTGCCTAAGGATGAAAACATTGAATATTTTAAAAACTCCTTGAGAATATTACATAACTAAATTTAAATCTGATTAAAAGAGATTATATTTTAATATACTATAATACAAAAATAAGAACAGGAAAAAAGCATAAGGAGTATAAAGATAATCTTGAAACAGAATATAAAAACTCACACAAAGTTTATATCAGGTGAGTTTATATGAACATTCAAATACTGCTTTTTCATTCTTTGGTAGTATGGAAGATTATGTTATACTCAACACATAATTTTTATCACCTATGAGCAAAACAGGGAATATGTGTTTCTTTTAAAATTCTCAATGACTGCAATCTTCATAAAACCAATACAACCTTATTTCAGCAAAAAGATAACCTCTGAAAAAAGTTACCTTAACTAATGTCAAGTACCTCACGTTCCAGTTGCCCTTTTATTATTTTTTTTTTAAAGATTTATTTATTTATGCATACAAGCACAGGGTACAGGCCAGAGGTGTGGGGCTGGTGAGAGAATCCACCAGACAGAGCAGGATGCAGAACAGGCAGATTGACAGAAACACACTGCTGAGG
>JAGFMF010011796.1:6036233-6071733 GCA_019455555.1 Galemys pyrenaicus
CGAGGCAGGAGAGGTCTGCCACGCCATGTGGGTCTCCTCCCTGGCCGGCGGCAGGGATCGAACTTGTGCTGCAGTGGCTGCGGTTTTGCTTCATAGTGCGTCACTCAACCCACTGCGCCACCAGGGCGGGCCTTATTATTTTTTTTAAAGATTTATTTATTTATGCATACAAGCACTGGGGGACAAGCCAGAGGTGCGGGGAGGTGAGAGAATCCACCAGACAGAGCAGGGGGTAGAACAGGCAGATGGACTGAAACACATTGCTGAGGGGAGCAGCGGGCACAGCAGGAGAGGTCTGCCTGCGCCACGTGGGTCCCCTCCCTGGCCAGTGGCAGGGATCGAAATCGTGCAGCAGTGGCTGCAGTTTGCTTCACAATGCGTTGCTTAACCCACTGCACCACCAGGGAGGGCCCCAGTTGCCCTTTTAAAGCACAAATTCCACAAATGTGAAGATCACAGATCATGGATAATAATCTTCTGGATAACAGAAATAATAGTGATCATCTACTCAAAGATGCATTCTCCTCAAATAGGAAAAGAAACTAGTAAAAGAAGTATTAAAGGATTATGCAGAACATTATCTTTACATCTGAAGATGACACTGCTGATAAACCCATTTGCTCTTTGTATGAGTGTGGCTAAAAAGACCAATCAGTGAGTTTTTTCCAAATGGACTCCACACTTAGGTTTTCTATTATTCATCTGGCATAAGAATAAAAAGGACCAGGACTCACAGGTCTGAAAAATATTTCCACACAATGTCAACATAGTATGTGACTTTAATGCCCCCTAGTGCATGACACAGACAAACACAATATAAGTCTAGTGTAGCATTTAGTAGTACTGTATCAAATGGTGGAGTTGTGTTCAAACTACAAATTCCTAAAGAAAAAGAGTAAATAACAGCAAAAATTACACTAATACTTAAAGCTTAATATTGGCTCTCCATATACTTTATACATCTGCTCTAATAATTTCTATTTCTTAAACTTCCCAGTAAATACTTTCTCTTAATATCTTTCATTAGGATCTCAGAGATACCCTGTAAGTCCAACCTAAATGGCTTGCATTTTTCTATGATAAAATGAGCTTGGACTGGAGCTTATCTATAGTCTAAATAGCTGATAAAGACATGAAATACACTTGAATGCTTAAAGAGTAATAAGCTGACTGCCACTGATGAAAAGCCAATCAATGCGGCATAAAAGGTGACCTGGCAATGCCGATATTTTTCTCTCCTAATCAACCATTTATATGAACAGAAATGAGGAAGCAATGAATACACATTCACCAATAGGACATTCAGGGGGAGGAAATCAAAATTAAATTCTCTTTCAACAGAGGAGATGGTCCTTGTGATCTAAAAAAGTCTATTCGCATTCTTCTACTATCTTCAAAGTTTTTCACTCCTTCACAGGTTGAAGTTCTCTACATTCATGGACCTCAACAGTACTCAGAACGGTTTAAGTTTTAATTATCTGGACAACCAACCAAAATGTCCTCTTCTGAACGCTTTTAAGTCTTCTTCACAGATGTTTTCTACTTTGAAAACTAGGGAACTCAGCTTGACATATAAACAAATTGTCTGTGGTTCTCTTTTTTTATTTGAAAGTCATGAAAAATAACTTTATTTACCACATTTTGAAGTAGAAAAATCAATGACAGTATTCTCTCTGTGTATATTTTGGACTTTTCAATTTCTTTCAAAAATAAAGTATCATGATGCTCATTATGTGATTCATTTTGTGCTTTATGAAATGTGAAGTTATCCTTGCATTAACGTTATAACCCAACTTTCTGTAGGCAGATTCTCAGCGGTTCTACCAAAAAGAGCACTTTCTTTTGTCTATGAGTTCCAACTTATCCATATCTCTAGCATCTAAATTCCTATCATAGTTATAGCCTTGTATCATCCAAATGTATTTTTAATGTTTCTATATTCCATAACAAATTTTAATAAATATAGATCTACTCCAGAGCATTAATATTATTTTAAATAATATACATTTGGAATAAGTGAACAAACTTACCTGTGGGCCAGTCTGAAGTGCTTGATTTTCTATTGCCCTTTTTCCTGATTCTATATTGCTCAGAGTAGTCTACCACTTCCCCTCGAGGTTTCCGTCCATCAGGAGAAGGGGTAAAAAATTTGGTAAGGCCATCTATGAGCCCTTTGGTTTTCTTGTTGAACTTTAAGGGGACACTACTATCTCTGCAGAAGTCCAAGCCATCTATTCTTTCTAAATATCCTTCTTCTGATGATGATGCTGACTGGCTGGAGAGGGTAATTTTACGTTTCCGACCCCTGCCAGGGCCAGTTCGAACTTTGCTGAAGGGACCTTTTGATCTAAAGAATCAAATAAGGACAAGAGTAACTATTAAAAACAAATCTTTTATTTAAAATAGAACACAATATTAGTACATAACCTACAGCTTTAAAAAAAATCTACACTGTTAAGAATACTCCATAAACTATATTAATGAATAAGAAGTATTATTATTAGACATATCTATTTTCAGGAAACCTAGTTATTTACTGTGAAAAGAATCCTAGGCCAGGAGTCAGAAAGCACGGTTGAGTCATAATTTTGCCACTTACTAGCTGTGTATCTTGAACAAATCACATTCTCTCTAAGCATCAGTGTCTTCTTCCATAAAATGAGAGTTGGACCAGAGAACAACTAAGATCCTTCCAGGTATAAAGTCCTATGATCTCTGCACCAACTCAGTTATACCTTTACCTCTAAACAAAAGGATGGGTTACTCTCTGAAAGTCAGTAATGAAAAGATCATTATAGTAAAATTAAGCTCATAGTAAGATTGAAAATATGAACTACAATATTAATTGTATGTTTCAAGCTGTTATACTCATATATTTCAGTTACGTATAGAAATGGTGAATTAAATTTTGAGACTAAAAGAGAGTTTAATGCTCTACAGCTATTTTACATATCACCAAAGGTAAATTACTACAGAGATACTGAAAAAGATAGAATTAGCTACTGAATCTTGCTTAATCTCCTCCAGATACAGCCCAGTTTTCCAGTCCACAAGGGATAATTATATCCCTGACTTCTAACAAATGAAAAACTCACATTATTTTACATCATACATAGAAGTAGGACTGAGCTATACCTCAATAAAGGCAGCTGTTTAGTGATTTGTACAAATGATAGAAACAAAACTACTGAGACTACATCAGGAGAGGAATCTGTAAAAAGCTATAATGTAATTTTCTTTGGCGTTTTTATTAAAGAGAAGCAATATAACGCAATGGTTATGAATCAGCCTCTGGTGCCAGACTACTTGAGTTTTAATCCCAGTTTAACGTTTACATATAAACTTGAGCAAGTTAAGTCTCTCTGTGCTGTAATTTCCTCCTTTGAAAAATGAGAGTAACAATACCTACGTCACTTTATTGGGTTGTGGTAGGAACTAAATGATTTAACACTTGTAAAACGGAGCCATGGCACGTTATTATGGCACAATGAGTATTAATCATTATTATTACATAAAAGTGCCAGTTGTAACAATTGAAATTTTTTCAATAATGCAAGTAAGTGAACCCTACACTACAGAGAAGGCCCTATCCTTTTCTCCCCTCACCTTGCCACCAGTACAACTTACACCGTGTTTTGTTTCTTTAACCTGTTTTTTGGACGTCCTATTGGATTAGCATAGCGTCGTTTTATCTGTGCTGCTTTCTTCTGTAGAAGTTTTCGTCCTTTTTTTCTAGGTCGACATATTTGACATATCCACATGCCTATAAAGAAAAGAAATTCTACATAAAAGCATAACAGAGAAATACATTGAAAGATTTCAGATACACTAAGCCAGAAGTTCTTAACCTCTTTCAGCTCAAGAATCTCATTTGAAAATCTGGGGGAGCCCTTCCTCTCCCAATCCCACCCCAGGAAAAAGAAACATGTAAAAACAGGCACAAAAAATTCTACAAACAACTGAAAAACAAGTGAAACTCACCGAACCCTAGTTAATAATCTTTGTTTTATATAACCCAGATATAACATTCTACAAAGAAAAGTCAGGTTTTCAGAGTAAAGGCTGATTCCAGGGTTAAAGGAAGGAAAGCACATGATAACCTGGAATATCCTGTAGTGCTAGGAAATGAAGTGTTCAAAAGATGATGAAGTCACCTGAAAAGAACTTAAAAGTCAACTGGAAGCTCCCAATAGCCAAATCAGGTCAATCTGAGCCAAAAACAAACAAAAGACACCATAACAACAATGGATTATAACTCACAGAATAAATACCCATGAACCCATGGCATAAATAATTGATAAACAAATAAACATATGGCAGAAAGTGACAGCTCTCCCTTGCAGCAAAATTCCAATCAATAAATGCAGAAATAAAGGAAATGGGAAAAAGTCATCATTATGCAAACACCATTGTAAAAACTGGTACAGGAACAGCTGATGGATACTAAAGTTAGTGAGAAAGCAGAAAAAGAATAACTTCAAGGCATTTCTCAGGATTCTCTACTGTAATCAAGTAATCAAAGTTACCATTACTACTAATAAGATAAACCAGTATTCTCTACCTCTGTTGCAATGCACTTTAGAAGGGCACAACAGGTTTTTTTTTGTGGTATTTTCATCAAATTTCATAACCTCAGTTATATCATAAAGCAAGAGACAAACCCAAATTGAAGGACCTTCTATGAAATAACTGACCAGTACTCTTCAAAACTGTCAAAGTCAATAAATGAGTAGATCAAGAAGATGTATATGGGTTTTGTACAATGCTAACATTATGGGAAGTTAGTTAAAGGGTATAATTAAAAACTCTATACTCCTTTCACCACTTTTCTTTTTACCATGCATGCACGTGTGCGCGCACACACGAGTACTACTAGGCAATAAAAAAGATAAAAATGCCATTTGCAGCAACATGGATGGAGTTTGAAAGCATAATGCTAAGTGAAATAAGTCAGAAGGAGAAAGATAAATTCCAGATGGTGTCACTAATATGCAGAATATAATGAAATTAATAGTCATATAAAGACACGCTGAAAAAATAGCCCTTGACAGCTGTCTACAGAACTGTGACTCCAAGGAGTGAATAGGGTAGGGAAGGGTAAGAAATAGAGGGAAGGAAGCACAATGGACTATGTTAGTAGAATACGGGTGAGTTGATAGTGGGCACACTATGACGGTAATTTCTGATGGGAGTACCCCAATATTACCTCAGTTGAATATAAATTATTGTGATTAGTTCTGTAAATGAAAAAGTGTCAAAGTCAAGAAAGACATACAGTGTCTAAGGAATTAACAAAAACTGGGAGACTAAGAAAATATGACATATATATTGTAAGATCCTGGATTGGATTCTAGACCAGAAATACTATCTGTAGATCAGTAAATCATATGGAATCAATGTTAGTTTCCCAGTTTCAAAAACTGTACATGGGTTTTGTACAATGCTAACATTATGGGAAGTTAAAGGGTATAATAAAAACTCTATACTCTTTTTACCGCTTTTCTATAATTATTTCAATGTAAATGTTTCTTCCTTTAAACTGCTATAAATCTTCTTTGGAGGCATTAAATACGCAGGAATGAAAACCTAAGAAAATCTTATCTTGGAAGAGTTCCCAGACTACAAGTAAATATAAGAGTTAGGAAAGGAAGTATTTGTTCTTCCAATAAATATAAATTTAAAACTTTTTAAAAGGTGATAATCAAACGGCACAAGAAGAACACAAGACCCTAAAGTGGAATAACTTAGCTTTACCTAAGATTGAGTTAGTTCCTTTTCCATTAACAGCAAGACTTTCTCCAGTTATTATCAACTATCTCAAAGTATTTTCACTTAAGAAACCTATAAATCATGAAATCAGACTTGAGAAGGAATTTGAGATAAGGCTATGAAGAGGAAACTAAGAGGATTTTCTTAAAAGAAACTATAAGCATATGATAAAATGGAAGTTCAACCAACAAACAATTGTATTCCAACTATGTACCTTACAAGGAACAAGAGTCGATAGAATACTACTAAGCTGTATTCTTATGATCTGGATACTTATATGTTTGCACATTATTTCATAAAAAGTTTAAATTTTGAATGAGAGATTCCAGCAGCAATAAGCCCCTCAAAAATGAAGAAGCATTTCAAAATATTACATCAGAGCAGTATCTAGTCCATAGACCATATGATTGGCAAATACTAGAAGTATCTATCCATGGAGAGTAAAGTGGTTTTAAAGTATTGAAAACAGAGGAAAATATTAAGAAATCCACACCACTTAGAATGTGAAAAACTATCCCTAGCTTTAAAGTGTCAGCTCTCTTCCTACTTATACAACCTTGATAGAAAGATGCAAATTATTGTTTCATGTTAAAACAAAGTAGATTTAAAAATGTTTTGTTGCCAGTCTGATTTCAGAAAGAATGCCTCACCTTTCGGCATCCGGGTGAGGGGGGGATCACAACATTCCATGTGAAAACCTCGGTCACAGGAATCACAAAAGAGCATATTATCCTAAAATAGTGAAAGGACAGCTTTGCTCAACATTTTGAAACAAAAACAAATCAGGATTATGATTTCATAAAACCCAGGAATTTCACTAATCTCAAAAAAGAGAAGTTACTATAATAGTAAAAGTTTCCTTAATTTGCATTAACCAAGTAAAGGATTAGTCTGAATTGGAAAAAAAAAACCAAAAAACCCTTGCTTTATCCAACCTTTAAGAAAGAACCATAGTTCTTTCACTATTTTCAAGCTCATTCAATTACCAAACATAAGCTAACTTTAGTCTGGTTAATGAAACAAAAAAAGAATCTGAATGACTCCATCCTGCTCAAATTTTACCAGTATTTCTTTATGGTAACACAGTCTCTCTGAAACTATATAACTAACATGCTTATTTGAAACTACCTAGAAATAATCTAAGTCTCAATCTGTATGTATTCTACACAAATGGTATGCAATTGAAAGATGCTACCGTTCTAAATTCAAAGGCAATGATACTCACTGCATTTTTGCCTTGATCTCGACAGGAGCTGCAAGTTTTACACTCAATGCATTGCCACCGTAGGGCCTTCACTCTAACTGTCAGTTCAGGGGAAAATTTCAAACAGGATGGATGACCTAATAAAAGTGGGGAGAAGATTCATAAATGAAACAATCAGGAATCATTCTGCAATTGTATTAAAGGAATAAAGTAGAAAAAGGCAATTATCTTAAATCAAAATATTTTATCAAAGAAAACAAGATGTTCGTGGAAGCTTGCCACACGTCACATCAGGACTTGGCACTCTAATTCAGTTTTATTAATGTAAGTAGAATTTAGATACATATACACAAACACACATCCATACACACACAACACAATTTGACTTTAAAAACTTGACAAACTCCAAACTTTTATTAACCCTACATTAAGGCATAATATATGTACACATGCTTGTATGTATGTGAATACATAATCTACTCAGGCCATTTCTGGAATAACACACAAAAATTGTTTAAAATGGTAACATCATAAAATATGGAACTATAAATATTTTGAAGAATTTTACATTTCACTTTATTCTCTTCTGTGTTCTCATTTTTTAAAAAATAATGTGTTACTTTTACAACTAAAAAAATACATAATAAAAATCTCATCATTAAAGTGGGTTATTTGCTCATGATTTAAGGCACTCATGCTAAAGCTAAAACTTAAAACATTTTTATTATAATCAAAATTATTACCAACAGAAAAAAAAGTCAGTATCCATTTCATTCTTAAAAATTCAGGGTAGGACCTCCCTGGTGGCACAAGGGGTTAAGCACCATGCTATGACGCATCTGCAGCCACTACAGCAGGGATCCCTAGCCAGGGAGGTGACCCACATGGTGCAGCAGACCTTTCCTGCCTTGCCTGCTGCTCCCCTCAACAGTGTATTTGAGTAGATCTGCCTGTTCTGCTCCCCAACTCTGTCTATCGTGAATCCTATCACACCCCTACCTCTGGCCTGTACCCCTGTTCTTGTATGCATATATAAATAAATCTTTAAAAAAAATTCAGTGTAGCCAATTTGCCTTCAACTGAAAAGATTTGTTCCTTTCTTCAGCTCATTCTGTTGTTTTTCCTACAATGAGAGAAAGGGCTGATTAAATTATCTTCACTCCTCTCTTTCCTCTTCCTAAAGAATTTTCTATTTTATGGAACTGAAATATCAAAAACATTAAAGTAAAATGGGAGAGCAGGTGTAAAAATCTCACTCATAATTCTCATCAGCATACAATAGCCATTTTCACATTCCACTTTCCTTTTAAACTAGATAAAGCTAGATAAAAGTTGCATGGTTGTAATCATAAAGCATATAGCTTGTTTTGTTTTCTCTTCATTATTTTATTCAAATAAATGTTAGATTTAGATTCCTTTAGCAATTATATTCCACTGAGTTGATCCACTATAACCTATTTGGTCATTTCCCTTCTGTGCAACAGACTCATTAACCCTACATTACAATGACCACTAAAATGAATTACTGCATACTTGTAGATTTTTATCTTCTTTTAAAATAATTCTTTACAATAAATTATTGAAAGTGGGATTGGTGAGTGAAATGAAATACATTTTTATAGCTTGAGAAGTAGAAGACATGCACTCCCAAAATATGTTCCAAACCTACAATAATAATTTAATTAATGTCCAGTCTCATGATACAAATCGTTAGCACAGTTTCATCAGTTCTAGGTTTGGGATCCTTTATCTTTCAAGTTTTATTATTGTAAAAGCTATATAATGACACATCATTGCTGCTCTGGTGTACATTTCTGCAATTATTTAAACAGTTTTTTATATGCTCAGGTATTAACTTTGTCTTATATACAAACTGCCTATTCATAGGGTCTGCCCATTGAACTTTATGGTAAGAAATGTAAACATGCTCGTTAAACTTTATAGCTCTTGACTTTTGCCATATTTAATACAATTATTTCCCCCAAACCATTCTTGCTTTTTAAATTTTGGGTATGTTAGTTTTCAATTTGGAAAATATCAAATTTCATATGCAACAGGTTTTCAAATAACATTATTTTGTTCAATGTTGGTTTACTATAATATTGAAGATGCAGGGAGGGAATCAATTCCTGTTCGGGGCAACTATCTGTGTGGAGTTTGCACATTCTTCCTAAGTCTGCGTGAATTTTCTCCAGGTATTCTGGTTTCCTTCCACACCCCAAATATTAACTGGTATATCTTCATTGCCCCAGTACAAATGAGTATAGGTGTGGATGTAAATGTATCCTGTGATGGCAGGGCATCCTGTCCAAAGCTGGTTCCTGCCTTGTACTCTGAGGTGCTGGACAGGTTCCAACAGCATCAACTCTGAACTAGAATAAGCAGATGAGACAATGAAAATTGAGTGGGTGAGTGAATACAAATCACTGATTAATATTAGAAGTGTCTTCAGTCTTTATTTAGAACTTTGGTAAGGTTTTGTGACCAGAAATATGTCACAGGTTTATATCAATTAACCTATTATAAAGGTGGTTTTGTGATTCAAAAACCTATAGACAACATTAAGTGAGGACTTATTTTGTACTGACTATATCCATATTTTTCTTCTTGTTTATAATGATAGCCAGTTTCAAGATACCCTCAAGTCTTCTTAACTTCAGACAAGAAAAAAATTCAACCCTTGTATTTCCTTTCCACACTGAATAGAGCTAATCTATGTAAACAACAAAACATTGCTAAATGACAGTATGTGACTCCTAAGGCTAGGTTATAAAAAATATTACAGATTCCACCTTACTCTCTCTTGGATACCTGCTTGAGCAAATCCAGCTGCCATGTTGTGGACTCTCATACAGTCCGAAGGAGAGGTATACAAAGCAAAGAACTCCAGCTTCCTGACAACAAAGAGCATTAACTTGCCAGCCACATAAGTCAATCAGCATGGAAGCTGTCAGATGGCTGAAGCAAAAGGTGCAACTTCATGGAACATTCCATGTCAAAACCACCTATTTAAACCACTCCCAAATTCCTGACCCATAGAAATATCATTAAATAAAAACTTCTGTTGTTGCTTTTAACTGCTAAGTTTTGGAGTAATTCTCATTTGTATATCAACAGATACTACTTATTCTACTAATTCTTTGTTAAGTTCCCTTTATAGGCAATAGTTTTCAAATTGTGCTCATCCCTGTTTACAGAAATTCAGACCACTTCATACAATGCCTTTTAGAAAACAAGGCTATAACAAAACTCTCCTACCCCCATTTCATTCTTACCTCAAGTAGCAGATTTAAATTTATCTCTTTTATATTTTAGGGTTCCCATTAAGTTCATTTGGAGAAAATGGTTCCATTACTAAATATCTGGAAAGCACTGCAGTGTGTGACATGTCTGTCATTCTAACCTATTATGATTTTATAGTTTAAATTTAAATGTGAAATCTGGAATTAATCTTGGTTTGTGATATTGGATATGGATATGGTTACTGGATATGGTTACTAACCACTGGTTTATTCCTTCTAACATCTTCTATACATGGAACTGAAACACTGAACACTATTATTTCCTAGACTCCTTTGCATCTAGTCTGTAAATATGAATTAAGTTCTACTACTGGATATGTTTGAGTGGTTTTTGAAAAGGAGAAATTAAGAGAAGACCATATTCCTTCTGGTATTGTTTTCTAAGCAATCACAGAACACTCTACATCTTCATGGTTATTCACAGGCAGTTTCCATGATGGTCAATTTCAGTATCCACTTAATACAACTCAATAGTTTCAGCTTTTCACTTCCACTACTGTCAGATGGCAGCAGATATACTGCCTCCCATGATGGACCAGTTTTGCAAAGTGCCAGGACTCTATCTTTAAAGAGGAGCCTACAATTTGCCTCTTCAATTCTTCCAACAATTTCACAAATACATGATTCCAGTATTAAATTTCTCCCTTTTTTTTTTTTTTTAAAGTATTTGGTGTATTTCTTTCTGAACTAAATCCTGGCTGTTACTGATATTTAACCTCATTATTGTCACTGAAGAATAAGCCAATAGTAATCAAAGATAACACTGGTTTACTGAGGCCTTCCTGCTAAGTGTTGTTAGTTCTTAAAATATAGAACAAAAATATCTCAAGAATTGACAAATTAGACTCTTCACAAAATCTTTTTTAGAGCCCAGAATTTCACACATTGCAAATTTAGTTTACTAAATTGCAATGTCAACACTCTACTTCCCAATGTGACATATGTAAGTTCCTACCAAGAAAAATAAATCTGCTATCATTCTGGTTCTATTCATGTATCCTAAGGCATAAATCAACAGACAAGTAGTGACTATTAATGAAACCAGCAGTAACCAGACAAACTGATTGCTATGATTTGAACAGATGTTTGACAGTGAAATATAAAGATCAGAAGGCAAAAAATAAGCCTATAGTTCTTTATTTCAAATAAGTTTTTTATTTCAAAGAAAAACTAATTTAAAACTTATTTAAATTAACTGAACAAAACATTTTAGCTACACATTTATATCCCTCCTTTGTAAAGAAGTTCTTCTCAATTACCTAAACCCAAATTCAAATTAAAACGTTATTTTCATAAGTATCAAAAATAGAAACTCAGTCAAAAAAGGAAGCCCCTCTTGCCTCATAACAGGTTAGAAGGATTACAGGGGTTCACATACCACTGTTGCCACAGTCAGCACAGGAAATAAGTTCCTCTGGCTTCTTTTCTCGGTTTTGTTCTTTTGTACCAAGACAGAAACTGCAGATGGGGATTGGTTCAGCAACCGGCTATAAAGAAACACACAATTCATTCAGCTACCAGTACATTTTTAGTATTAATATAAAGAATTAAAATTACAATTTAAATTACAACTTTAAAACCCTACAAGAATTACACATAACTTTAGGACAACTGTATCGCTCTCCTCAATTTCCAACTAAGTAGGTATGTTATTACAAAGTCAGCCCCTGGAGTGACAGTTTTTGGTCGAAAAAAACATATTCCAATCACATTTTCCACTCAAAAACTAAATGACACAGTATGAATTAAATAGGTTAAATTCTTCAACTTAAGATTTTAAAAGTCAATTGAATTAAGTGCAAGAAATCACAGTACTAGCCCGTAAAATGCATTTTGATATAGAAAAGTATTGATGCATACAAATAAGCATAACATAAAAAATACAGAAAATCTCTATAAAGTGGGAGAGATAAATTCTGATTGTGTTTGTAGAAGGATTGAAGTGGGAATATAACATGTTTTGAGTGACAGGACTTCTTGTTCAATGACAATAGATAATAATTACTAAACTCAAGTTCCCAAGTTTCATTATAGCACTATCCCATAGACCCCTCTTACAGTGAAAAGAAAGTCATTACAGGTAGCTAAACAGGATACTAAGGATATGGTTTCTGTGGTAAGAGAGAGGGGAGAATTGAGATCAGTTTGTGAAAACTGTCACTGAGTATCCTGCATGTAAAGAGTACTGTTTCCAGCAGGAAAAGAAAAACAGAAGGCTACTGAAATACAAGATGGTCACCTGTACTTGAGAAAAATAATTTAAGTAGTAATATCAAAAGCAAGTGGGAAAAAACCTGAAGCTAGAAGAAAAGATCATGGTAGTAGTAGATGGGAAGGACTTCAGGTAAGAATTTGTTGAACATTTTATTTATTTCCTTACTTACATTTTAAAAGGACAGGTTCATTAGGAAAAGAGAAAGGGGGAAAATAGAGGCACCTTCATAGACAAGTGGACAAAGAGCTTCTTTGTTCAACATTTGAGAGACAATGAAGATCAAGAAATGTATCAACATATCACCTTGGCTCTCTCCTTATCCCATCCTATTTTTAAAACCATGTTTAAGAATATGGAAAAGCAGCTCCACTAAGAGGATCTGGATACACTTCAATGTAAGACTTACTAGAGATAGATTAATGGTATCACTTATACATATAAAGTATATTACTTCAGCATCTGGTTAAAAAAGGAACAAAGTTGGGTTCAGATAAAGAGTTCTGTGTAACCCAAAATTACTGCAGAGTTAGAGAAGTCTACATTATAAGAAGCTATACAGCAGAATAGAAACAGTAACATAATTCAAACCAAGTTACCATAATTAATGTACTACGTTAATCTGCTACTGCTTCTGAAACAGACTGGATCATACTTCAAGAAGCAAACACATGGTAATGAAAACAAAGTCTGAAAATCTATCATTATTCTTCAGCATAGGGAAATGCAATCTTAAAAACAATAAGCTGTGTAACAATTGGTATCATCAAATATGTCCTATCATACAAAACTAAACATTAGATTTTCTAATGGCAGATAGTGCTATTTAAAAATCTTGCTTAAGAATGGTTAGCAGAACTGTTTCTATATATCCCTATACATTCCCTGTAAAATTACTGCTGGCATTATTTTTTTATCTATGATCAATGCTTCATATGACTAGATTTTATCTATCCCAAAGCAAAATAACTGAGATCAGTCAAATCTGTTCATTAAATTTGAACTGAGAGCATTTGAATCTATTAATTAAACTTGTAAGGGTGAGTGGTGATTTAGACAAACTGCCTGGTTACTTGGGGCTGCACAGAGAATCAGTTTAACTCAATTATTCTGGTACTTATCAAAAGACTGCAGTCTTAGATCTTGCCTACATGCTACACAAAATAATTCAATCATTATTCCCAGTAATGATGAACCACAAGGAAAAAAGTAGTGAAAATAAACCATCTAGGTTACATCATCTATGAGTTTTCTTCATGGATAAATAGCACTGCTATTTAGTACTGCTAATCAGTACTGTGATTTCCATGTGAAATGGCTAAAATTGCATTTTATTTACTGTAAGATTCAAACCTGAAATGTGCTGGGTAGTTTTAGGACCTCACATGAAGAGATGTTTATAATATTTTCCAAGTAAAACTCTACAAGTTGCTTTCAATTATCCTGCATCACAAAGATAAAATAAGAACAACTGATAATCTGTAAGTTCTTCACCTCAATGTAGAGATAGGCAATATGCCATATAATCACTGTTGTCAAACATGTCCTAACTTAGTCCTTATATAGGTTCTCATAACTTTTATTAAGTAAACCTGTTCCTACAACTAATAAAAGAAAAAAGTTGTTGCAAATGACTTCATACAACATTAAACACAGCTGCCAGAGTGAACCTGTTAAATCAGAGCATGTCTCTAGGCTGCCCCAAATACAAATCTACTCCAATGGATTCTAAATTGCTTTAAATGTTAAGTAGCCTACAAGGCCCTTTGTGACATGCACCCTAAACACATAATTACTTCTCTGACCTCCTCCCCTTTTGTTCTCTCCCTCTTAAATTTTACTCTGGCTTTCTTGTTTTTTTCTTTACAATTCCAGATGTTTCAGAGCCTCTGCATTTGCTTTCCCTTTATCTGGAATGCTCTTCCCTAGATTTTCCAGATTTCTATTTAAAAGTCATCTATTCTCAGTGAAACTCTGACAATTCCATCCAACATTTCAAAACAACTCACCAACCATAGTAATTCACATTGCCCTTCCTCGCTTTGCTTTTTCCTCTTAACCCTTTACACTAATTAACAAAGTGCATGTGTGTGTGTGAATCCTATTATTTGCTCTCAACTAAATATGAACTCCATGAAGAATTATTTCTTTGTTCGAACCTATGTCCCTAGTATTGAAACATACCTAGCCCACTTAGCATGTAGTATACCTAGCATATAGTAAGATTCAATGTACCTGGCTTATAGTAATATTCAACAGGTATTGTTCAATATATTAAGTTGTAGAACCAGGAAGAAAAATAGTATCTTAAATAGAAAAAACGATGAGTTTGTATGATCCTGATAAAACTGTGTAACTCAATGACCTTAATATATAAATGTTCTACTGTTCACAAACTAATCTCATAAAATAATTTCATAGTCTCACTATTTTAAGATTACTGCTATAACATCCCAGTCCCATTCAATTTCCTAAAAAGTGAGCATTTGTGGCTTTGTGGCAGGAGACACTTAGGTTGTACTTAGGGTCATGTTTCCCTAGGTAGCCATAAGGATAATGTTAAGACCTCCACAGTAATCACAAGATGGCAGTATTGAGGCAAACAAATAGTAAATGTTCTCACAAGCAAGACAGATTACATAGCTTTCTGACTTGAGCTTTTGGAAATAACTTTTAAAAACATGAACAGTAAAAATTTTGCCCAGTGGGAGGTACATATCATGAAAAAAAAATTGTAGATATAACCACTTAGGATATTTAAATATAATTATATTTTCTTAGATATCCAGATAATATTGTCTGAGATATTCCCATCTTGAAGTTCAATTTTCATTTTCCCCCACTTATCTTTAACTTGTATTTTGTCTTTGATTTTCAAAGTCATTATGTATTTGTAACTGTCTCTATTTCCTAATTTTCCAAGGAATCAAATTCACCTTTATGTCATCTGTTCTTAACCAAATGATATAAAGGATGGTCAAGGTCCATTTTATTGCATGTAATAAGTCAGAACTGAGGAACAAATTCTAGAATTTTTTATGAGAGTTTCCAAGGAAAAACTTGGAATTGTAAACTTAGACCTCAGAAACACTTAAGAGATCATTTTATAGGTCTTCTCAGGTCACAAAGATGTGAATTTTTAAAAGCTACAAATTTTCTCAAAATTTTTTGCCACTGGAAAAAAGTTAGTATAGTCAACATTAAGAGTATGAAGGAAGTTCATAATTCAAGTAAGAATCCCTGTAATACTCAAACATGCAATAAACAATAAAGAATGGTCATATCATTCTTCTTAGGTTTAAACACAAAATATCTAAAACGTTGTTTTAAAATGTCCAACTGTAATTACTGCAAGTAATTTACTTTAAGCAAGTGTTGTATCACAAAAGGACAAATATTTTATGTTTCTGCTTACAAGAGGTACCTAGAGTGGTTAAATTCAGAGAGACAAGCCAGTTTAGAGGTTACCAGAAGCTAAGGTAAAGGGAGAATGGGAACTTATTGTTAAGTAAATACAGAGTTTGAGATGATGACAAAGTTCTAAAAATCCATGGATAGTGATGATGGTTATACAACATTGTGAGTATGTTTAATATCACTAAATTGTACACTAAAAAATGTCTGAAATGGTTAATTTTATGTTCTGGAAATTATACCACAGTAAGAAATATGAACAAAAAACTACCAGTATATTTTTCATAGTCTCACAACTCAAATGAGTCAAAAGTCATAGGTCAAAAGTCATGCAGTGAGAAGTGACTGACTATAATTTGTCCCTGCCTTGAAAATCTGTAGCTTTTAACTACTCATATGAACTCCATATTATTTTAACCTTAAGTGCAATAATTAGACTTAAAAATATAGTTTTAAACCACACACACACACAAAAAATGAAAAAAAAATCAGTAATAATAAATTCTGGCCACTGTAGTTAAATGTTAACCATTTTGTCACTGAATCTACAACAAAATTGTTTACACCTTTATATTCAATTCCATAAAAAGCACACCTATTTTATAATTTTATTCTTATAATTGTATATATAATTATACATTTAACTTATTTTTGTTATATAATTATTTTATATATAATTATAGATGTATAATTTATTTTACAATTTTCCTGCAAGGCAAATATAAGAATTAAAATGTATCAGTCAAGGACTATTCAGTCTCCAACTAAAAGCTTTCTGATCACCATGTATTTGATCTAGCCAGGTTATACTGCATGAACCACCATAAAGTACCTCTGAAATCTACTCACATAGACTTTACTTACTTTTTAACTTTTCTTCAAGATAAAACCTCACCTAACTTCCTGATAAATATTGTTTGGGGGCCTCCTTCATGACCTAGGAAATAAGTCTCAGCTCTTTTTTCTTGAGTTTGATCCCCAGCCAGGGAACTAACCAACATATAGCACAGCAGACCTCTCCTATCTCGCCTGCTGTTCCTCTTAGTAGTGTATTTCAGTAAATCTGCCTGTTCTGCTTCCCATTCTGTCTCTGGTAAATCCTCTCACCTCCCCTATACCATTGGTCTACACCTCAGTTCTTCTTTCTACAGCGTGGGGGAGGGAGGGAGGAGGAGGAGGAGGAGAGAGAGAGAGAGAGAGAGAGAGAGAGAGAGAGAGAGAGACAGAGAGACAGAGAGACAGAGAGAGAGAGAGAGAGACAGAGAGAGAGAGAGAGAGAGAGAGAGAGAGAGACAGAGACAGAGACAGAGACAGAGACAGAAACTGAAGAAATAATATATTGTTTGGTCTGAAAAAATATAGTTTGGTAAACATTGTAACATAAAAATTTGAGAAGACTAAAAATGAAGCTGTGCTCTTATTTTCATAGCACTTATCAATGTCAGTAACTTAAAACAAAATCCACACAAAATAATTAGAACCCAATTACAGACTACTATTCACATTATCTACTTACAAACCAAAAAATTAAAAGTTCTTTTGAGAGATAATCACACAATTATTTCCGATTATTATAAGGGCAACAAATTAGCATTGGCTGTATTTGTTCTCATTTAGGGAAATTAATACTTTGCTACAAGGCTCTTACAATTTAAGAAAGTTGAAGATTAAGAAAAAAAATTATTCTCTTCTAGTCAGGAAAGGTGTTTTACCCAGTTATTCATTCTTCACTACTAAATGGCCTTTGATAAACGTATGTTGTTCTTAAATCCTTTCTCACAATTTAGAATTCAATTTTCTTCTTTTCCATAAAGACAGTATAGGTAAACAGAAATCACCCTACACCTCACAAGTGCCTTGTACATAGTGTACACTAAATAAATATTTGCTGAAATTAAAATACAACAAAAAGTAAATCTTACCTCCAAATGGATTTATCAAAGCCCCTCCTTCAAGACCCAGTAATTTGTGGGTTGGGGTTATACCAACAATGAACATAGGAATTTACTAACATAGGAATGTTACTAACATAGGAATTTTAAATTCTTCAACAATACTATTCAAACATTCTATGGCTGCTATTAAAAAAAAACTTTTTGAATAACATTTTTTTCAAAAGCATAACATTGCAAAAGATATATGATAATATTTATAAAACAAACATAAAAAGCCTGGGAAAGTCCATTATCTTCATTTCCATTATATACAATGACCTGCATATAATTTAAATTGGTTCCAACATAAGCCATTAGCCAATATAAAGCTTAATAGGTCTACTAAATTGAAATAATTTTTATTATGATGAGTTCATTCAGTAACTTCTACAACAGAGACACAAGACTGGTGAAAGAAAATAAAGATATAATTAAATCACTCAGATCAATTTCAATTTCTACTTTTACAACATATACAAGTTACTGTAAGTTTAGATAGAAAGTGAATTTCTGCCAAGCGACTTAACAATTTTGTTTCCTAATCAGAAGCAACATCAAAAAAGGCAACATCATGAATTATATGAGAGTTCCATTTCTGTCTGTCATTTCTATACCATGTACTTCTTTTATCCAAATATGATACTGCCAAGTTATTACTGCCTCTCATTTCTTTAAGAACCCTTTCATTTCCACTTACTTCCCTTTCTAGATCTATAGGTCTCCCCTAATTCACTCATCTCACCAGATGCAATCTTCTACACACTCACACAAGTCTTTCTTTTGATTTTTTTTCATTAATGTTGCTACCAGATTAGTCTCCACTAAATACACTATTTTCTTTATTCCATTACTTACACAGAAACTTACACAAAATACTTATCTGAATTGCCAACTCCCATTCATATCCTCCACTCGTTATCAGAACCCAGCCACCTCATGGTGGAGCAGCAGGAGCAGTGATGTTCTCTTACCCTGCTGCTCCACCACAAAACAGTTGTGGCAGTTGCTCCTCAGAGACCTTTTATGTAACAGTGTACTTCCTGGATTGTGGACTGGACCAACCAGCCACAGGATTGAAAAATGGTCCAATTAGACTGGTGGGTGGGGAACCCTGAAAGTGTATACAAGCCAGGATCAGAAGGAGCTTAAGAAGTAGCAGCAGCCCTGAGGAAGAACCCCTGCAGAGGAAGAGGAGAGCCCTGAAGAGGAGGTGATGACACTAGCTCTGAAGAAAAGATGGTTCCAGCCTCCAAAGAAAGAAGAAAAGAAGCAATCAGCAACCGCCTCTGAGGAGGAAGAGGGAAGAGAAGCTGAAAGACTCTGTCAGAGACCGGGCCTCGGTTCTGTCTGACAATGACTTAAAGAAGCACCAAAGGCCCTGAGCCTGCTGGCTCAAAGAGCTGTTCATTGTTGGTACAACCCAACCCACAAAGAGCTATTAACACTGTCTCTGATACCACCTGGACAGGACCAGTAGTGGCCATCACTACTGGTCAGTGCTGTCCCGCACTCCTGGCAACTGGTGAGGAACATCAACTGATGCTATCTGGATAAAGCAGTCAGCCATTTGTGGCTACAATAAGCTTTCTGTTCGCTAATTTGTAAAATAAACCCCAAGATTGTTATTCCTAGAGCCTGAGGTCTCTTGCAATTGTGCGTACAGGTGAGAACCCATAGACAGTGACCTGTATTAATTAGGCACTGTCCTCTGTTAAGCTATAGCCCCTATCACTGTAGCCACTGTTTCTGGTTTGTGGCCTTTTGGGGCTTCTTGGTGGCTCCCTGGTCTCAGAGCCCTCTCCACTGCCCGTTTCACACTCTTAGCTACTCACATTGTCTTCAGAAATCATATGCAACAAATTTTCAAGTTCATTACACTTTTAAAAAACTGTAACTACAGGGGCCTCCCTGGTGGCACAGTGGGTTAGGCAGGACACTGTGAGGCAGACCACAGCCACTGCAGCACGAGTTCTATCCCTGCTGCCAGCCGGGGGGCACCCACATGGCACAGCAGACCTCTCCTGCCTCACCCACTGTTCCTCTCAGCAGTGTATTTCGGTCAGTCTGCCTGTTCTGCTCCCCACTCTGTCTCTGGTGAATCCTCTCACCACCCTGGACTCTGACCTGTACCCCAGCTCTTGTATGTATAAATAAATAAATCTTTAAAAAAAATTATAACTACAGGCACTTACTCTGGCCACACCAAGGTCTAAGGTAACAAACTGGCAAGTAACATTTTCCTCAAGACCTAGCAAACATAATAACTATTACACATATGGTAGGGTATGTACTATTAGGGTATGTTCTGTTACTATTAGAACCATGGTGTATGAAACCACAAGGGATCCTCAAAAAGCACTAGATACTAATTTTAACAAAGATAAAGTCACTGTCAATGTCTACACATTTGGCTAATAAAGTGATTAATTAAAGTGGTGTTCAAAACCAAGCAGATATTCTAAATAGTTTCAAATCAGTCACTCAAATAGTCTGTAAGTAATTGTTTGAAAGACTGACTTTACAGATAAAAATGTTGAATTCCCATTATTCACAGTGATTACTTACTATTACTATGGTGGGAAGAACTAAATTATTTATTTAAAACTAAAATTGACCAGATGTACTCTTGCCTTCTTCAAAGAATAGGAATAGTCATAGCAGTAAGAAATCAATCTTTTATCCCTTTCCCACCTCAAAGAATTATTAAGGAGCGGAAGAGAAAAACAAAATTGAAAGTCATAGCAGGTTCCTAACTGTAACTAAAGGAGAATTAATATCTTTTGTTTTAGCACAGTACATTAGTGCCTTTGTAAACCAGAAAGGCAAAACCCTTCTACTTAAGAAACTAAGAGAGAGGTTAAAGAAATGTGAAGAGGGAGGTCAATGACATTTCCTAGAGGCAGAGTGGTCAAAGGACTTTCAAGAACTGTGCAATATTCGTTTCTAAATTGTTATCTATGTTACAAAGGAAATTTTGACACTTGTGATTCATATGAAAAACAAAAGTGAGCTATTTTTCAGTAATTTAAAAGGGGGGGAGGCACTTAAGTTTGGTTCTGTACAGAGCAGAGGGATGAGAACTCACCCAAGGAACCAGGTGAAAGACAGAAGTCTCAAGAACCTAGTCAAAAAAAAAAACCCATAATAATGCAAGTCCCTATATTTGTAAAGATCCTGAAGAAGAATGAAATCTCCCCACATGTAATAAAGAGGTTTGTCAAACGATATGCCCAAGTGTCAATTACTAGGCTGCTGTGACAAATACTTTTCTTGCCTCAAAGTTCTAGAGTTACCAGAAATAAGCAAAGAATATTTATTACGTCTTTGTTGGGTTGTTTTTTGTTTATATAGAAAAGCTTTATTGTTTATCTTAATTAGAAAATAAAAATATTCACATCATAAAAAGCAATAAAGAGAGAAGGGAGAAGTAAAGTTCTCTCATAATCTTTCTCTTCCTCCCCTATAAAACCTAACATTTACTAAGAACTTGGAGCACTATTATATGTGATTTACAGGTATTAATACTTTCAGGCCTAATAACCAACCATCTTATAGTAAAAATACTACTTCAATCGTTTTCCAATTGAGAAAAATAGATTCCAAGCATTAATCCTTAAGACAGATCTTCAAGTCATAAATAATGGTAGAGCCCAGATACAAACCTCAGGCATTCCTTACCCTGGCACCATGTTTCCTTCATGTATACTGTTTATAGCTTTCTCCATCAGTATATTTAAAAACACACACACATAAAATGGTCCATACTACATATGGTGTATAATCTGTTTTGCTGAATTTATTCTACATCAATAAATCCAAATTAGCATCATCTTTTTAATGGTTATATAACATTTCACTACATGTAAGATAATTTAACCAACCCCACACTGATGAGCTTTTCAATTACTTCTAATTGTTCATTGTATTCAATAAGTAATTAAACATCCCTGTACTATCTTTGCTTACTTACTGGATTATTTCCTTAAAGATATATTTCTTGACCTGAAACTAATGGATCAAAAGATGCACATCTCTAAGACATCTGATAGATTACCATCAGACTGACATTTAGAGAGGCTGTATCCCTGCCAATATAACATCTGTGTCAGCTATAAAGATGTCCCTCAATTCCAAGCTAATCCTTACACTGCTCTGTGATACTGTGCTCAGAATGTACAGTTCATTTCTCCTCTGTCAGCTGCTTCCCCATTAGACCCCACCAATAGTGAACACTATTGGTAGAAGGAATACAAAAGAATGACCTGACTCCTTCTAGTCTGTTTCCTGTTTCTGCCAGTGTTATCCTAGCATTGCTTCTTTTTCCCAGCAGCAAAGGTCCTGTCCAGTCTCTAGTACTCAGCATTCAGCTTTCTCAGATTCAGGCTCACCATGCTCCTTCAAAATATAAGCAGCAGTAAGATAATGTACCCTCTTGGGAGGTGTTATGTTCCAACTTTGTGGAGCCCCTCCCTAAGTCTTGAAAAGCAACAGCCAATAGATCCCAGCTCCATGGCACCCCTCCTCTGAAATTCTAGGTTCTAATAATTCAAATGTTGTTCTTCTGTTCCCCCAGTCCTAGAGGTGGTAGCTGCTTCAGGAGGTTATTACCTCTGTGTCACCTCACTGTCCCCATTTTGCTTTTCAGTGTTCCAACATTACCCTATACTACCTTCTCTCGTTGTTTCTGTTTTCCTGATGTATCTTCAGTAAAATGTTATCTGACAGTTTAATACGTTAGCCTATCAGTCTATCTTCAGGTCAGAGTTATGGACTGAACTATGACACCCCAGCTCTGTCCTTCCTTGCCCAAGAATTCACGTATTGAAGCCCTAACACTCAACGTGACTATATTTAGATATAGGGCTTTTATGGAAGAAAGATTAAATCAGGTCTTATAGGCGGGGCCCAAAATCCTATAAGACTGGTGTATTGAAAGAGGAAAAGACACCAAATGTGTGTGTGCACAGAGAAAATGCCATAAGAGACAGAGCAGAAGATGGTGATCTGCAAGGCAAGAAGAGATCTTAGCAGAAACCAACAGTGATCCTAGAGCTCTCTACCCTCCAGAATTGTGAGGAAAAAGAAATTCCTTTTTTTAAGCCACCCAGTTTATAGTAATTTATTTTGTGAGTCCTAGATGACTAACACAGCCAGCTATGGAAATGGCCTCAAATCAATCTCATCGTTGTTATCTCCACATATTATTATCCATAGTATTTATTATGTTTAAGGACATGGAGTTAGATGCAAGAGAAATAACACATAATAAAGCTCTGTTTCTGGTCTTACAATCTAGTTGCAAAAAACAGAACATATGTATTAAAAATACATTAATATAGGATAGCACATAAGGAACAAATGCAATGCAAATATTATAAAGGCACCCAAATAAACTAGTCAGAATGTTTTCCTAAACTGTATTATGCCTTAAGTATTCAGAAAAAAAGTATGATATCATTTTATTTCTTAAAGGACTATATGAAGATTTAATAGCCAAAACCATTTTAAGACATGAATTAAGCAATATCATCAAACTTTGTAGAATTAAAAACCTAACTTTTTTTCTCTAAAATCATGAGACATTCTACAGTCTAAATACTCAACTTTATAAGCAGTCTTGAAAACAAGAAACCCATATTTCAAAAACCCAATTCTTAATTCAACAGACAGCAAATAAATGAAATCACTTCTGTTCTAGAAATGACTAACGGCAATGTTAATCAACAATTAAAAATCAGTACTTCTTCAAGAACTTGAGAAAATATCCCAGTTCATGAAAAACAAATATTTTTAAGCAATATAATAAATTCAGGTAGCTTATCAAGTATCTTCTCCATATTACCCTAATATTGCCTAGAAACATGTGTGCACATACCTAAGTCAATATCACATTAAAATTTCTTTCACATTTAAATATGTTTTGTATTTAATACTACCTCCATAACAGTCTAAATAAAGCTGTAAGTATTCAACAAGTTTGAAGCCTGAGGACAGTAGCTTTTCAAAAGAAAAGACGTGTAAAGAGGGTGGAGAGCATAGTGACGTAATGCTCAACAAGGAAAGCCCTGACAAGTGCAGACTGCACACACACAATAAAAGATCAGGAAAGCAAAGCTGAAGCAGTCAGCCTGGTTTCATGCTGCAGTTTTCTGGCAGACATTCAATTCCTTCTGCTGTTTTCCTAGCCAGCACATTTATCTATGTAATGTCACCAGATCGAGGGAGGGAATGAGGTTGAGAGGGGGGGAAGAGGAGAAAAACTGTTTTGCAGGCTGCCAGCCCCTCCACACATGCTGTTACTATACAAAGGATGTCTAGAAAGCCAATGTGCTGCATAGATCCAAAGGCTGCAAGCATGCTCGTGCATGTGCATGCGCACATAAACACGTGGGGGCATTCCACCCAAAGGCCTGCAGAAAAGGGAACTGCCTTTGAAGAAAGCCTATAATTAAAATCTTGATTCACAAGCAAAGACTCCCTTCTGAAAGTGATTTCAGCTCTTGAAGGAAGAAAGACAGAGGTGAGGGAAATGTTCTAGCCCCATAGGAAAAAAAAAATGGGTTCTGAAAGAAAAAACACAAAAGCCTGAGCTGGTCTGTTCTGGTCTATGCCAACTACAAGCAAGCATATGCTACCAAAGAAATAAACGAATAGCATTTCTAAAAAGCAAAAGTCAAATAACAGTTACCTTATAAACACAATGTATACTTTGCCAATGAGTAGAGGAGTAAAAATAAATTTTAAGAAACAATTCGGTTATCCTAGAAATGTCTGTGCATAGGAGTGTTTGCTGTTCTTAGCACTCCTGTGTGTCTGTCCTTGTGGGTGCACATTTGCATGCATGTATATACACAGTAGTAATAGTAATACTGAAACAAAACTATACCTGGAATATAAAAGCAGAGATAAAAAAGCATAGTTCGTGCAAACTCTTAGTTTCTATAAATGGATACTCCAACCTATATCACATTATATGAGTTATTACTATCAAATGCAATGTATGAAAATAAAATATTGAGTATCTGTTTAACCTAAGAAATCAGTCAACCTATTCTAATCTAAAACCAAAAAACCTTTCTTGAGATCAAAATGTTTTATCTCTAAAAATAGCAAACAATCTATCCCTAAGAATTTGTCGTACAAAACAGGAAATGTTGTATGTTGAAATCAGGAGTTATAAATAACTTTGTTCTACACTGACATAGTTTATACACACAAAATAAAGTGGCTTCAAGCAACAGCAGTGCTTAGAACTTTCTTCAGATGGGACTGAATAAGGATATCAGCTTGAAAGGAGACTATCTCTAATCCTAGTTCTTGAACAGGTGATAAGTAACCTGTCATAGTTCTTCCTTTACAAAAGGAAAATATTTGACAAGATTATCTCCAAAGTCCCTTTCCATTCTTAACTTCTAAAATTATAGATAGGGCCTCCCAGGTGGCAAAGGGGTCAAAGTCTCAGCACTACTAAGCTATCAGCCAGCCACTGCAGCATTAGTTCGATTCCCTGCCAGGGAACTAACCCACATGGCACAGCAGACCTCTCCAGTCTCGTCCGCTACTTCCCTCACTAGTGTATTTCAGTAGATCCATCCATCTTACTCCCCACTCTGTCTCTGGTGAATCCTCTCACCCCCAACACCTCTGGCCTATACCCCAGTTCTTATATGCACAAATAAAATCTTTTTTAAAATAAAATTATAGTTATATTAAATACAAAACTCGGTTTCCTGCTTTCAAGGAGTTCATAATCTAATTAAAAGAATATCATAGTGGGGATTGGTAAATAAACCAGTACATAAAGACTGACCCATAGTAGTTTAAACCACGAGTTCAATGAAGCACTAAGAGGATTGACTTTAAGGGCTTATAGTCTAAAGCAAAGCAGAAATTGAGATAAAATCAAAACTGCAAATATTTCTATGGGGACTAGGAGATTTGTTAGGATTTCAATTTTTAACTCCATAACCCCAACCAATTGATTCAAATTTCACGTAGTTATTATCTCATTATGATGTTCATTCTATTGATAAGAGATAACTATGGTTTAAAAGAGATTAAGCATTAAAAACAAAAAACACAACATTTGCAAATTTGGTACTGCTTAACCCAAAATACCCCTCAGTCTAGTATGACTTTCAGAGCCAGTGAAACCAATCAAAGATTAAGTTTAGTGTGAACATGACAAGACTGACCCACAAATAGTAAATCACAAAGCTCCTTCATTACCACAAATAATCTATAACATTTTTAATTCCTAAAATCCTAAAGTTAAATAAAAAAAAGTAAAACTGTTTTCAAGTGACATTTTAAAATATTGTTCTTAAGTACTGTTTAATAAAACTTTTTGTGATAATGAAAATGTTTCTGTGATAACAATAATGAAAACGTTTAAGAGTCCAGTATCCCCAAGATGTGGGCTACTGAGTACCTGAGATGTAGTTACTGTTATTATAACTTTAAATGATTTAAATTTAAATAGCTACATGTGACTAATGGCAACTAATCTGGTATAGCTCTAAAAAGTTTGTATATAAGGAAGTAGTTTTAAAACTGACAAATAAGTTTTTAAGTTGATGAATATATATCAATATAAAAAGTGAATACAGCAATGTCTACATAGCAGTTTTTTACCTTGAAAAATAATTTTTAACATAAACTAGAACATGATTCTGAATGTCCTACACTGTGTAAAGTTGGCTGCAAGTGTTTCACATCATATGTCATTCCTCACCTAATATGCTCTCAGGGTCTAGTTTAATCAGTTGTTAAAGACAGAGCTAGTTACCTATACTAGTTTTCTCCTCTCCTACATAAAATGGAGATAACATTAACTAAATCTGACTTGATTAAATTAAATAAAATGAAAACCATAAAGGACTGGGTTAAACACTTTATATAGGAATAAAATTTTATTTTTAATATTATCTCAGGATATTTCACCGTGACTGCTATTCTCAATGTGCAACCAGAATAGCAGCACTATTCTAGGCGCATATAACTTTTAGCAAGCAAGAGGTGTTTTTTTTTTAAACACTATATTTTGACATAAGGAAAAATAGTAAGTGTCTTAATGGAAAAAAGTAAAGGTAAGCTTCAGGTGACTAACATTCTTCAGATGACTAATATTCTTCACAAATTTTTTAATGATTTTGTCTTATTCTATTTACAGAAAATATTCAACATTAACATCCTTTGTCAAAAGTACAAGTCTTATTTAAAGCACACATTTCCCTAACAAATAACTGTTTTGCAGTGATAAATTCAACTTTATAGAGTCAGTCTGGCTATATAATAGTTTTAATCTCAATTATAATGCTCTTATTAACAAATCCCAGACTGTGATTTAAAAAGCACAGATGAAAATTCTATAGTGTGTCATCACCTTAATTTAAGAGTTCAGTTTATTCTATATTAAAAACTAATCTTAAAGTCCATCTTTACAACCTGTGTACTAGAACATTCCTTCCAATATACACTACATCTATAAGAAAAATTAGCAAGAGTGTGAATTTATCAAAGAAAATTCTTCAATGTGAGTGCAAAACAACATTCACTATTCCCCCACTGACTAGAGAGAAACTTGCAGACCAAACAACCCATGTATTCTTTGAGTGAACATTACAGAAAAACATATTACTAGTTTCTTATAGGAATATAAAAAAGAAATCAGGTTCAGATACTAAAATTTTAGCATTATACATAAAGTTTACTAATTAGGGCAGATCTACAGAACTCTTAGCTGTTACAATCAATCTTCAAGAGCATTTTGGAAAAGCCCAAGGCTTTGCACAGCTTCCTCCTACAGAATTTTAGATCAGTCTCTTCTAATTCACAGTTCCCAAACTCATAGTACCATATCCTGTAAATCTGATTATCATTTCTCTTATCACTGGGATTTGTCAACTAGTCCAAGTTTGTACCTGTTTTCCTGGCACTCCCTTTCACTTCAAAAGTGACCTGGTTTGGATGACAGTTTATGTGGTCACTCATCTTCACTATCTGAACAGTCATTCCCAGTCAAGTTTATAAACTTTTTGTGCTCTACCCTTCATTAAAAGATTCTTGACTCCTCTGTTTTGAATTTCCCATAGCTTAAGAGAGAAGCAAATAAAAGGACAGTCAAAAGTAAAGTGTTAAAAAGGGACACTACAAGAAGTTTTTAAAAAGCACCTGACAGTAAGCATAGTAGAGTGACAAGAAAAATGAATGCTATTACTGATGCTTTAAAATATTTGGTTGGGGGCCTCCCTGTGTGCGCAAGGGGTTAAGCATAGCACTATGAAGCATCTGCAGCCACTGCAGCACCTCACGAGTTCCATCCCAGCCCAGGGAGGTGACCTACATGGCGCAGCAGACCTCTCCTGCCTCACCCACTGTTCCCCTCAGCAGTGTATTTCAGTTGATCTGCCTGTTCTGCTCCCCACTTTGCCTCTGGTGAATCCTCTCACCCACCACATATCTGTCCTATATCCCAGTTCTTGTATGCATAAATAAATAAACACAAATAAATAAATATAAATGAATGAATACAACGAAAGAAGAAACTAAGCAGTGTGATCACAAAACAGTAAGCAAGAGTGATGGTCTACAGGACTATTTCTTAGAGGAAATGAAGGAAGAGTCAAAGAAGAATACTTGCTTTCCAGCTGTGATAAATGGGTATACTTACTGATCTGAGAAAAAAAAAAAAAAACAACTGGGGGCTGGGCAAAGGAAGGGTTAGGAAGAAAGAGAAGAAAATTCAAGAGTTTGTTTTGTTCACATTAAATATGAATTAAGATACTCAAGCAGGGGAGAGTGACTGCTTTAGGAATCTGCTGGTGAGTTTGCTAAAAACATAAAAGTCCTTTCCCCCTAGAAGTTTTCTGATGGAAGTTGAAAAGAAGATCCCTTTATAATCCTCTGGAATCACTAATGTGCAAGGCTATGGGTCCTAATATTCCATCAACTCTGATCCTAATTATTTGCAGGAAATCTGTCAGAGACAGGAAACAGTATAACCGAATCCAAGAGAAAAACAGAGATGAGAAAAAGGATATAGGCAATAATCTTATCCTTGGATCAGTTGTCCCAAAATGTTCCTAAAGCCAACTCTTCACCCCTACCCTTCCTTGCAGTTTTATCACTCACTAACAATTCATGCTTTTTTATTCAAAGATTTTAGTCACTGGCAATCTCAGACTCAACACACATACTACATGTTGATTTAGATTTTATTTCCTTTACTAAGTAAATCTACAATGAGGCAGAAAAAAAAATCAACTCTAATTTTACTTAGTTTCAGAAACTCAAAAAGGAAGCAAATTTCAGCAAAGAAATATAAGAAGCATCAGACTACAAAAGCACTAACACCTTCCTAATTACCTGGGGCTAATCCAGTATTTAAAAACTGGGGTAATATTGGAAGAAACTTCACCAAAGAAGATGTAAACACATAAAAAGATGCTCAATACAAATAATCAAAGGGAAATGCAAATTAAAATCATGATGAAATATGACTATATATCTACTAAAATTATATTTACAATGACAATACTGGGTATTAGTGAGGATAAAGAGCACATGAAACTCTTATATATTGCCTTGTAAAAATGCAAAACAGTGCTGTCACTATGGAAATTAACAATTCAGCAATTTCTTATGAAACATACCTTACCAGAAATGCCCCTCCCTACATATTTACCCAAGTGAAATGCAATGTAGTAAGCTGAATAATCCCCCCTGACCCCAATATCAGGTCTTAGACCTTGGAACCTGTAAATGTCAATTTATTTTAAATATGGTCTTGCATGTTTGATTAAATGAAGGCTCTTGAGATCGGATAATATCCTGAATTATCATGTGAGGCTTAAATGGTATCACAAGTATACTTACAAGAGACAGAGGAAGGAAGATTTGATATACACACAGATAAAAAGGCATGATATGAAGATAAAGGCAGAAACTGGAGTGAGGTAGCAACAAGCCAAAGAAAGTCATGAGTCACCAAAAGCTACAAGAACAAGAAATCACCTGCCAACACTAGCAACAATTTCAGCAATAAAAATGATTTCAGGGGCTCCTTGGTGGTGCAAGGGTTAAAGTCTCAGTGCTATCAAGCTATTGCCAGTCACTGTGGCATTAAGTTCAATCCCCAGCCAGGGATCTAACCCATATGGCATAGCAGACCTCTCCTGTCTCACCCGTTGCTCCCCATAGCAGTGTATTTCAGTAAATCTGCCTGTTCTGCTCCCCACTCTGTCTCTGGGGATTACTCCCACCCCCTCACTTTTGACCAACACCCCAGTTCTTGTATGCATAAATAAATAAAAGTACATCTTTAAAACTGATTTCTGACACCTGCCCTCCAGGTTTAACAAAAGTCCAACAGAAATCTGTTAATTATCCTATGACAAAATATAATAGTTATGATCTGTTGAACACTTTCAGCTACTTAGTAGTAACTTAAATGTATTATTTCATTTAATTGTTTAAAAAAAAAAACCTGTACTAGCAATTTCTCAAGTTTACAAATGAAAAAACTGTGACTTAAAGGATAGTTTGCCTAAGATACACCAAAAAACACCACTCCTCACAGATAGGAGAAAGGTACATACAAAAGAATGGGCCAGCATTCATATTCAGGATATATACCTAGAAAACTGTATGACCTCAAAAAGTTAATGTAGTTTTCACTGCAACTGATAAATAAGTAAGATGTATTGCATGTCCCAATTCTAAAGTTCTATTATTTATAAAGATCACCACAGAAGGAAAAATAATAATAAAAACCACCATAGAGAAGTATCTTTCTACTCTGGAAGCAACCAAAGAAGGTGCCTGTAAGTCAGAGATTGAAAAACTATTCCCATTTAGGACAGCAAATAAATATTTTAGATTTTGCAGACATAACAGACCAATATCATCTAGCGCATCACCTCTTTATTTTTTCACAACCCTTTGAAAAACATAAAACACGACTGAAAGTCCATACAAAAATAGGTCTCGGACAGGATTTGGTCCACAAACTGGATCTGTTTTGCTGAACTCTGCTCTATATGAAACGAGAATATATCAATGGGAAAAAAAGGAATGGTGGAAAAGGAAGGAACTTTTAGGTAGTCTCCCTATAGGCACAACTATTTAGAAGTTGGGAATCTGTTACTGACTATATAGATGTTTCATTGTAGATAGGCCATGATTTTTTCCCCTCGCAACCAAACATTCCCCAGAAACATTTTTTTAATGACTATATTCCTAATTATAAATAAGTACTTATTTGATCTGAATAAAAACAAAAATGATCTCAGAGTACTTCGTGGTATTGAACTTCCTCCTTATTTTCCAAATTTATAAGCCAATAAACTATTTCTTGTTAAGAAAACAGTAAATACATGCAGTAGTAAGTATGATATAAATAACTCTGGTAAAGAATAAATCTATGCATTACTGAATTACCTAGATTGATTCACTTTATAGTTAATGAACACTCATTATATGCCAGGCACTAAGGAAAAAGGCAGGAATACAAATAAAGCTCTCTTGGAATTTGCATTCTAATAGGAAGAAAGAAAATACAAACTCTGTCAGAAGGGAGTAAGTGCTATCTACAAAATAACAATGAGGAGTTTCAGGTATACTGGAGAGATTGCAATTTTATACAGAATAGTCAAGGAAGGAGGAGAAGTAAATAAGTCATACAAACATTTACTCTGGGGAAGAACTGGAATTCTTACACGTCATTTTATGCTTGAGGCCTCTTTTAGCATGCACTATTTTTTTCCACAATGCACTTTATTTTTTAATGTTTACTTTTGTTTTTCATGATATATACACACAAAAAGGAATGTGAGCTATATATAGTGGGAGATTTTAGGTTCTGCTCACAGATAAATCTCCAGAGTTAAGGACAATACCTGGTACATAGCAGGTACTCAACAGATACTGTCTGAAGGAAATGGGTTCCAAGTATAGAGAAAAAGCAAATACAAAATGCCCTAAGGCTGGAACATACCTAGAGAGAAAAAGAGAGTCAAGGTGTCTAGTAAAGGCGGAAAGAACAGTAGGAAGTAAAACTAAGTGTGTATATGTGGGAGAGAAAGTATGACATCCTCCCAAACCCTATCTAGAGCGGAAGTCAAGAAACTACTACAACCTGTAAGACAAATTTGGCCTACAAATGAACTTTTAGTGAAACACAGCTACATCTTGTGTTGGTGTGTTCCTTATTGCTATGTCTGCTTTTTGCATTTTAACAGCAGAGTTGAGTCTTACAACAAAGAGACTTGACAGAAAAATATTCCAACCCCTGATCTTTTGTAGCTTTGTAAGCCATTATAAATAATTTAGTCTCTTACTTTTCACATGTACTTTGAGCAAGAAAATAAATTACTAAGTGATTTTGAGCAAAGATATGACAAAATCTGTCTTTTTTTTTTTTTTTTAAGACTTATTTATTTATGAATACAAGAGCTGGGGTACAGGCCAGTCACAGGAGGTGAGAAGATTCACTAGAAACAGAGTGGGGAGCAGAACAGGCAGATGGACAGAAATACTACTGAGGGGAGCAGCAGGCAAGGCAGGAGAGGTGTGATGAGCCATGTGGGTCCTCTCCCTGGCCAGGGACTGAACTCACGCTGCTGTGTTGCAGATGCTTCACAGTGTGGCGCTCAACCCGCTTGCACCACAGGGGAGGCTCAAATCTGTCATTTTTGTAATGACTTTTTTAATGATCTTTTAAAAAAAATCACTCTTTTGGCTATAGTGACATATAGTGGACAAGGAAAAAAAGCAAGGGAATAATTAGGAGGCAACAGCAATGGTTCATTCGAGAAGTTTGAACCATAAAATAGCAGTAGAGGAAGTGAAAATTGGATGGATTCTGCTTGCACACTACAGTAAATCTTGGCAAACTTTTCTGTAAAAGATCAGACTGCAAATATTTTAGGTTTTGCAGGCCATTAAGCCTATTTGCAACTACTCAACTCTGCTATGAAGTACAAAAGCAGACGAAAACATGTATGGCTACTGTGTGATAAAACTTTACTTACCTGGACAATGAAATTTGAATTATATATAATTTTCACATGCATAAAATATTCTTTTGATTTGTACTAAAGTACAATCATTTAAAAACATAAAAAAATATATTGTTAGCTGATAGGCTATACAAAACAAGGTAGGTGCCAGATTCAGCTAGGGGAGTGAATTGCCAAACCCTGCTCTAGGGACAGAGCCAAAAAGGATTTGCTACTGGCCTGGACTGTGTGTGATGTGTGAGAAAAAGAGATTATCAGATATGCTACAGTTAGTTTTCCTACCAAACTTTCCCATACACAGTACCAGGCAAAACAATTTCTGGATCATGGTTTTGTAATCAACTATTATATGCCATTCATAATTATCTATACCCAAGTTACAGCTGTTAACCCAGGACCAGATCCCAAAGAAAAATCAATTGAAAGTAAAATACCAGTAAAAATTATTTCTGGTTTAAGATTTAGAGTCTATATTCGTTCTCACACACAAAGAAAAGTCTCCCTAACAGTTTTTTTTTTAAATATATTAAAATTATACTCAGTAGTCTACATTAGGACACAACATCAGCCAAGCTGGGTTGAAGTCCACAGTTAATGCCCAACACCCAAAAAGGTGAACTGCATTTTTCAGGAAAACTTTTCTCTCTCTCAACTGTCACCCAGGACTATAAATGGCTTAGACAGACATCTGTCTCAGTAACTGGTACAAGCAAACAAGTCAAAAGCGGAGTCCTACAGGACACCACTTTCCCTGACCAGGGAAGGGAGCAACTATGCAAAGGAGCTGCAGAATTAGACTTTCCCTTGATGCTGCATGGCACTCTGGCCCAGGTGCTTTGTGGAAGCTAAAAGAGATGGCACTCTGTCAGGACAAGCCACAGATCAGCAAATGATCTGTGGGAGCTGATGGTGGGCTTAGGCCAGGTATACATTCTGCATTACATCAAGGGTTCCCAAGCTTTTCAGTCATTTAAAAAATTGAGGACCCTGAAGAACTGTTATTTATGAGGATTTGATCTATTGATATTTACCTTAGTAAAAAAATTTTTTTAAATTTATTTATGTATACAAGAACTGGGATACAGGCCAGAGGTGCGGGGAGGTAAGAGGAGTCGCCAGAAATGGAATGGGGAACAGAACAGGCAGATCAAGTGAAATATACTGCTGAGGAGAGCGGTGGGCAAGACAGGCAAGACAGGAGAGGTCGGCTGTGCACGTGAGTTACCTCCCTGGCCTGGTATCAAACTCATGCTTCTGTGGCTGCGGATAGCTTCATGGTGCTGCACTTTAATCTCTTATGCCACCAGGGAGGCCCCTACCTTACTGAAAATTTTAAGAAAAGTTTTAAGGGGTTCCCTGGTTGTGCAAGGGGTTGAGCACCACACTGTGGGGCTTCTGCAGCCACTGTAGCGCGAGTTCAATCCCCAGCCAGGTAGGTGACCACATGGCACAGCCGACCTCTCCTGCCATGCCAGCTGCTCCCTTCAGCAGTGTATGTCAGCTGATCTGCCTATTTTGCTCCCCACTCTGTCTCTGGTGAATTTTCTCAACCCCTGGCACCTCTGGCCTGTTTGTACCTCAGCTCTTGTATGCATATATAAATAGAATCTTTAAAAAATTAATTAATTAAAAGAACAATTTTAAGTATTAACTTTTAATTCATTTATAAGCAATGATAAATCCATTTTTTATGAAAAATTACTATTTTCCAAAATAAAACAATTTAGTAACAAGAACGGGATTACACTTTAATTTCTGGCTTAACTGAAGACAGCTGGATTTCACGTCTGTTTCTGTAATCTGTTTGAAATGTGTGGAGGATACCTAACGGGGAGAAACTGTATATTGTGAAAAAATAAACAAGAAGGTATGAAAGAGTAAAAATAATTTTTTTTCAATGTGTAGAGTAACTCTGGCCTCACATACAATACAGAATTAGAAGGAAGAGGGATATTCTAAAAGCCTTTCAGATCACTATAGGTATTCTTTGATACTACACCAAAACTTGACATATGGTTATTTCCTAAAACATTATTTGAGCAAAGATCTTTCCACATTCTGTTCACTAAAATCTATTGGGTCTATCTTACATAAATAAATAATCAAGACCAACAAAAATATCTCCAGTCCGTAGTAAGATCAACTGTCTGTTCCTATTTATTTTGGGGTGGTGTTGAAACCACAGCAATAAGACAAGTACAGAAACAGTAAGACAAAAGAGAACCAAAGAAAGTAAGAAAAAAGAAAAGGTTAAAGTGGGGTGGGGGACCTCCCTGGTGGCACAGTGGATTAAGCAAAGCACTATTGTAACAGGGTGGTTCCAGGAAAAGGGGAAGTTCCAAAATCCTGGTTCCGCCATAAGTGGGTGGAGCTGAGGAGAAGGAGATTTCTGCAGAGAAGAGAAAAGAAGAAAGGAAGATGGAGAACAGCAAGGAGACCTGGAGGAGGCACGTGGAGCAGAGGGACATGTGAAAAAACTGTGCTTGCTTTTTGGTCTTGGACTGGTTGGGACAGATGTGGGTGAGAGACCCGTGGGGAGGCTAACCATGGCAGCTTCCATCTTGATTTTGATTTTGCTCTTTTCCTCCCAGATTTGTCTGACTCTTTCTGACCCTTTTCTATGGGTCTCTACTGAAAGGTCCTTT
>JAGFMF010011796.1:6074817-6120229 GCA_019455555.1 Galemys pyrenaicus
CCACTCTCTGTGGTGAATCCTCTCACCCCCCCCCACACCTCTGGCCTGTACCCCAGTGCTTGTATGCATAAATAAATAAAATCTTTAAAAAAAAAAATAAATAAAATAAAATTACTATTTAAAGTGAGTAATAAAAATTAACAGCAAGGCCCATTAGTGAAAGATTAATTAAACCTGTTTCTTATAACAAATACACAATAAATTCTTTTTCAAAATAAGAGATTAACATATCCATATCTTTGAATTGAAAACTTAAGTACACAAAACACATTTAGCATCTCTATAAACCTAAAACAACAGAGATTAATGGTTATAATACAAAAGTCAAAGTATAATATCCATAAAATAGGAGTCAAAGAGACTGTGATATATAAAATAACTAAATCTACTATTTTAAAAAGAGAGGAATAGGGGCCTCCCTGGTGGTACAAGGGGCTAAGGTACTATGAACCTATCCACAGCCACTGCAGCGTGATCCTCCTACTCTGCTCCTCATTCTGTCTCTGGTGACTCCTCTCACCGCCCTCCCCCCAACCCCGCACCTCTGGTCTATACCCCAGTTCTTGTATGCATAAATAAATAAATCTTTTTTAAAAATCGTTACAGGGGGGCCTACCTGGTGGCAAAAGGGGTTAAGTACCACACTATGAAGCATCCACAGACACTCAGCACAAGTTCGATCCCTGCCGCTGGCCAGGGAGGGGACCCACACGGCACAGCAGACCTCTCTTGCCTCACTCGCTACTCCCTTCAGCAGTATATTTCAGTCAATCTGCCTGTTCTGTTTCCCACTCTCTCTGGTGAATCCGCTCACCCTTACATGCAGAAATAAATAAATCTTTAAAAAAATCATTACAGGAGGCCAGGCCCCTTGGTGGCACAAGGGGTTAAGGCACAGCACTATGAAGCTATCTGCAGCCACTGCAGCAAACAAGTTCGATCCCAGCCAGGGAGGTGACCCACATGGAGCAGCAGACCTCTCCAGTCTCTCTGGCTGCTCCCCTCTGCACTGTACTTCAGTAAATCTGCCTGCTCTGCTCCCCACTCTTGTCTCTGGTGACTCCTCTCACCCCCTGCACCTCTGGCCTATACCCCAATTCTTGCATAAATATTTGCAAAAAATCATTACAAACTATTTTTAAAAATATATAAAGAGGGATACTGGTGAAATAAAAGCTATACAAAAAAATAGCTCTACCATAAACATGGGGGTGGGGAGTGGACAGAAGAAATATTTCTCAAAGGCAGCATGTAAAAATCAAATTACTCTTGTGGGTTAGAAAACATTTTCAAGTCTTTACATTTTTAAAGATAGTAAAACACAATGATCTGATGATAGAGCAGTTATTCAAAATACATTTTGTATGTAATATAAAATACATTTTATACAAACTATTCAAATGACTTAAAATCTCTGGAGGATTTTTTAAAATTATACTCCTATTTTCTCCCATTATGTCTTTTTGCCAACTCATGTATTACTTGAATCTTTAATGTAATGTTATTAAGTTTATTTATAATTATATTTTGTGTATTTAGATATGTATTTTTATATCATATCAATTTGATACCTACAAAAAGAAAAATGTAAATAAAATTAGTAAATATCCTCAAACCTTTTCTAAATTCACAGTTCATTTCTTTTGAATCACTTTTCTATATTCAGAGTTGTCAGTGCTCAATTTTTGTTTGTTTCCATCCTTTGACCCATTCAACAAGTCTGATGCAGTAATTCTCCTAGATTGTTTCACACTGGGCTCCAGAATTTTCTTTCAAGCTATTGATCCCAGTTTGCAAGTTTGAATTTACACTTTCTTATCTTATAAAGTGTCTATAAATGGTTTTCTGACAAACTAGGACTCACATTCCTTTGTTATGTCATCCTAAAATGGTTTGTGGGTCCCCAAATTTTTATCAGCTCAATCTCTTTAATAGTTTACTACTTCATTCAAGATATTAATCAGCATTGTTTGAATACTTAATAGCAGTGATTAGCTACAGGAGTGTGTGTGTATTTGTGTGTGTGTGTGCACGCGCACGTGCAATTAAAAGGATAATCTGTTGTAAAAATAAGGCAGTTGGGTGCCTCATCTGAGAGCTATCTAAGTTATCTATTTATCTGTATTTTCTGGCACATAGTAAGCACTCTACAAATTCAAAGGTTTATTCAATGAACCCCCAACACTCTTATAAAGATGGTAAGAGCTAAAGTTCAGGAGTTTTGTTCATCTGTTCAAAGAATATTTCAATCTCTAAGCCAGGACACTTGCAGACACTGAGAATTAAAAAACAAAATAAAAAGCAGCCCTTGCTTTTAATTCCAAGAGAAAATGAAGAGAAACTATAATATGGGGAGAAAAAATGTCAAAGCATTAGCATGCCTAATATACCATGAGAATGTTTGTTCATGAAGAAAATCATCTCACCAGACTAGTAGAGATCACTAGTGGGTAGGTTAAGGAGGTTTAAAAGATAAGAATTAGCTATTTTTGTTTTTATTTGGAGAAGCATCTAAAAGAATGACATTCCAACAAAAGACACATAAAAATAAAAACTGTAAGGCAAGAGTGTGGTATCTACAAGAAATTGCAATGTGCTGGAAGGCAAAGGGTTACAAAGATTATAGCAAGAGCTGAAGTTGCCTACAGGCTAAGGAGTCTGAACCTTATCCAAAAAACAGAAATCCACTAATTGTGAGGATTCTAAACAAGAGGACATGATTTTTACAAAGCTCAATCAGACAAATGTATAAAGTTCTAAACATCTGATAGATAACACTGAGTTTCAGGAGGACAGGAATTTTCAACCATTTGGTTCACTGCTCAATCTCCAGCACACAGAACATTACCAACCACATGTCAGGTACCATTAAGTATTAATGGAATGAATAAAGGGAAACCAGCTAAAAGACAACTGCATACAGTACCCAAGAAATAAAAGAACTGAAATATGGCAATGGGAGATAAAAACAGGAGGCATGACTAAAGCTGCCAAATAACAATTAGTTTATGTATAATTATTTGCTTCTTAGTGATCAATATCACCTTCTACAAACTCAGCTCAAAGAGACTAACAGGGGCCTCCCTGATGGCACAAGGGTAAGTCTTAGTACTATCAAGCTACTGCCAGCCACTGCAGCAAGAGTTCAATCCCCGGCCAGGGAACTAACCCACAAGGTGCAGCAGATCTCTCCTGTCTCACCATTTGTTCCCCTCAGCAATGTATTTCGGTGGATCTGCCTGTTCTGCTCCCCACTCTGTCTCTGGTGAGTCCTCTCAACCCTCCACCCACATCTCTGGCCTACACCTCAGTTGTTGTATGCATAAATAAAAACCAAATAAATCTTTAAAAAAAGAGACTAACAAAATAAATCTTAAAAAATGAAAGAGAATAACAGTATTATAAATTCTAAACTACAAAAAGTGCAAGTTAGTTTACTACAGAGCTACAAAAACTCACAGAAAAATGTTCCTGGTGGCAATATTAAACCAACCACAGTTATATAAATTACTATCAGAACTAGTGACTCTCCATCTCTAAGTCAGAAAATTATTTGGTCAACATTTACCAAGTGATCAAAATATGCAGAGCCAGCGATTAGGTGCTTAACTGAAACAAGATGGATTAAGCTTAATTCCTAGCCAAGATTCAGTGACATTGATTAATCGAAAAATGTTAGTCTTCTCTATCCAAGTCCACACAGTGGACTTCTGGTGAAACCAGAAGGCAGACAACTTTGTATTCTATTCATTACCCTAAATGATAACTAATTTAAGTGCTCAAAGGATATCCATCTTATCTTAATGCAGAAATTGCATTTTTTTTCAATACTAACCAGAAAAAAACAATTTACAAGTAGGCTTCACTGCACAGCTTTGGTGAGGTTCATGAACCTCTTCTACTTGTCATGATTCCTTTCTCCATACAATAAAAGGGGAAAACAAGAATTAGTGTTGCTTGTTAGGAGTGTGAACTAAAACTCTAGAACAGTACTTTATGTTTCTTTTCCCAGTGGAATACATAACAACCACACTACATGATATATTCTCTGGGGTTTTCCTAGGTATATAAACAACACGTGTTCTAATATAGCATATTCAAATGGAAATAAATCACTAATGTTATCACAGAGGCAATCACCTTAATGTTCTAAATAAATTCCTTACTTTAAATTATTTTCCACATATCTTACAGCTATCCCTGAACAGGATCCACCAAATCCAGCCCCATCACCAATAACAGCCCCTGTTTTGTATGTGACATCTCACCGGCACACACACTCAATCACTTACACAATGTCTATGGCTGCTTCCCAGAGTAGAGAGTCGGTCAGAGACCATAGGGCCCTGAAGTCTAAAATATTTACTATTTTGAACTTTACAGAAAAGTTTGCCAACATGTTTCAGAGTGACAATCAATTAAATCGAAGTTCCATTCTACTTCTGTTGGGAATTTAGATGTCAATACATCAGACAAACTAGTTTCAGTAACTTCATAAACCTGCTTTTTTTAAAAGCTATTTTTTGTAATCAGATTCTCATAGCTCTGTTACCACTTGATATACTTTACTGTCATTATCTCCTTGGCTTCTAAGGAACAATAACATCTATCTAGCATTACTGCTATAATTCCAATACCTTGTACAGTGCTCAGACACAGACATTCAGTGGAAATCTGCTGAATGAATCTCAGAAATAAGAATATGACTTAAGATAATCAGTCAAGAATAAAAGGAGTCAACACCACAGAAACCTGCTACTCAAAGTGTGTTCTGGGCCTCCCCTGGTGGCGCAGTGGGTTAAGCAACGCACTACGAAGCAAATAGCAGCCACTGCAGCATGAGTTCGATCCCTGCTGCCGGCCAGGGCGGGGACCACATGGTGTGGCAGACCTCTCCTGCTGTGCCCGCTGCTCCCCTCAGCAGTGTACTTCTGTTGATCTGCCTGTTCTGCTCCCTGCTCTCTGTGGTGAATCCTCTCACCCCCCTACACCTCTGGCCTGTACCCCAGTGCTTGTATGCATAAATAAATAAATCTTAAAAAAAAAAAAAGTGTGTTCTAATTAGCAATGGAATTCTAGAGAGCTTGTTAGAAATGTAAAATCTCAGGCCTCACAAAATACTTAAAACTGCATTTAACAAGATTCCCCACATGAAAATTTGAGAAGTGCTATACAACATGATTCTTAATTACATTAAACTCATTAGTTTGATTCTCAATTAGGGCCAGGTCATTTTGCATGTGAAAAAAGCTCCAGGGCTGGATCCTTACCGTAATCTTCAATTTTGAGATACAAAATAAAGAACATTTTGATGATTTTTAAAAAGGGGATACTCGTTTTGCGTTTATGAAGTTGTTCTTCTATTGAAGGTAGAGAGAGACACTGTTACTAAAAAATAAGGTGTGTGTGGGGGAGAACTGTTCAAATATTTTGCCTATGTCAAAAGAATATGACCAGAGAATAGTCATCCTAAATTAAATGGATTAGACCGTGAACAATGCTTTTTAAACCACCTATGTCTGTTTCTATGTCCTATTAAAATGTATATGTGTTCATGAAAATTTGAAATGGTCTTCAAAACACAATGGCAATACTGTGGACAAAAAAAATTATTTTGTTTTGTTTTGTTTTGTTTCCTGGAGAAAGGAAAGTAAGCACCACTTCCTGATGTTTATTTTGAAAATGAAGGCTAAAAAAAGGATTGGAGTTATAACCTGCTCAAGCTGGAAGCAGTCCTTAAAAAGTATCAAAAGTTGCTTTATAAATTTGGTGATCCAGGTACTATTATTATCCCTATTTTACAAAAAGAGTACTTTAAATAACTACAGCATGTAGACAGAATTTCAATATATCTCAGCTCTGAATTTATAGTGCTTGTTCTTGTTCTTGTTAGGACTATTCCACTAGCCTCCATGTGCTAGCACCTACACTTCAGCTATGAAATAACCTAGGATAGTCACTCGACCTCTACAAGCCTTTTTTCATCTATAAAATAAACAACTTTCTTATATGATTGTTGAGACCTAAATAATAACATCCAGCTAATAATATTTATTCAAAAATATATAGGTTTTCAAATATAAGCACTATATAATATGTACTTTAAATGACTGACAAACCAGGACATACTAAATCATCTATTAGTGTTTCCCAGCCATAAATAGAAAAGTAACAAGCAAAGATTTTTATTTTGGGAAGAGGGAAGGGAAACTCCTTCCAGAGGGAAGGGCTAGGTCTCATTCTATAAAACTTTCTACTGCTATAAGAGACACAGCAAAAAAGACATAGTTCTTAAAAGAAACAATTTTTAAAATTTCTGATTACCTCTAAGAATCAAGTGGTTTTTAGTAATCAGGCTTATAACAGCTTAGTGGTAGAAATACAGATCAGAGGTTGTCTTGGGTCACTAACTTGGAAGAGAAAACTCCAGTGAGAGTAAAAAAATGGGATTTTCATTTATCAGACTGCCAAAGATCACTGTGTTGCCAAGGGTGTAGGAAACAAGACTTCTCATATACTTTTGGCAAATCTCTATAGAGAGAAATTTAGAAATATCAGTTTCAAAGATATGCACTCTTTGGCCCAATTCTACTTCTAGGAAATTACAAATATAATAATATACAAAAGGAGGGTATTCAATCAAATAGTCTATGTAATCACACAAACAAACATACACACACACACACACACACACACCTGGAAACAAATATGCAAGAGTGTGATTATATAAATTATGGCACATCAATACACTGGAATACCACCAGAATGTTAAGTTAGATTATCAACTAATAAAAAAGGTCAGGGGAAATTTCATATATAAAGTAACTGCTTATTAACACAGAATCTCTTGGAAGTTAGGAAATAAACAAAACTGACTTTTCTAGGAAGGGAGTTGGTTATTGAATAGGAGCCAGCTTTATACTTTCTGAATTTTATGTGCTAATGAATACATTACTACTGGAAAAACACAATTTCTTCAACTTTGAAACTAGACAGATAACAGAATAATTACTACCATAAAGAAAGTAGCAAATAGTACATACAGGTGAGGTATCAGACATTTGCAGAAAAACTGAATCTCTCTTTCTCTCTCACACACACACACACACAACACATACACGCACACACACAAAATCTCTTTCCCCCTCCCTTTTTAAATTGAAAAAAACATATGGCTCAGTTTCTAAGTTTATTAAGACAAATAAAGGGCCTCCCTGGTGGTGCAAGGGGTTAAGGGCAGCACTATGAAGCTATCTGCAGCCAGAGTGCAATCAGTCAGGGAGATGACCCACATGGCACAGCAAACCTCTCCTGTCTTGCCCACTATTCCCCTCAGCAGTATATTTCAGTAGATCTGCCTGTTCTGTCTCTGGTGAATCTTCTCAACCCCCATATCTCCAGCCTGCACCCTAGCTCTTGTATGTATAAATAATTTTTTTAAAAAAATAGTTAATATTTTAAAACAAAAATTGCCTATTTTCTCTCATCATCTTTCTAGCTAAATCTTGACAGTTTCAATTCAATAATCATTTTCTGAGCATCATACAAAGTGTCAGAACCTAGTTACAAAATTTATATGACTTCATAAATGGTTTAAAAGATCTATGTAATAAATGCTAAAGGAGTAATCACTGTAGTTTATGCTTGTCATTTTCATGAACAAGGGGCAACCTGACATGGCTGAGGGCTGGGCTAAAAGAACATGGACTCTAACTCCATTTATTCCCTTAACTAAACATGTAATTCTACATGTGTAAAACCCTGCCTTAAGAGCACCAGGACTGCTTACACTGGTACAAAAGTGTTATATGAAAAAGAAATACATGTGAAACCAAAATTTTTTATAATCTTCAGAAATATGTTACTACCACCTGTATGTTTTTGAGAAAAAAAATATCTCCTTTTCCCTTCTCTAGCTTTCTTGGTTAATGTTAAGGTTACCTGCTTGATTGAAATTAACAGAAAAAAAGTTATGTATTTTATCATTCTTACAAAGTTAGTAGGTGGCAGAGCATTCAATCACCTTGTAAAAGCTTCAGATTGTAAAATTTAAACTTTTACTGAAAATTACATATGTAAAGTCCCAAAGTAGGTATGCAACAGCAACAGAAAGTTGGCGCTTGCATGGCTTATTAGCCAAGGCCTTAATGCTTGTACAATGTAGAGTTAATGAAAGCAACAGGAAGCCTAGGATAACAGTAACAAGAGCAAAAAAGGGGCAAATACAGAGCCAGAATACAAAAAATGACAAGTTATGATTGTCATACTGGCCACCCTTCAGTCTTCTTAATGATATGTTGTGTCAGTGCTCTAAGTTTGAAGTTGTTTGTTTAAAATCTTGGCTATTTTTATACAATGACAAGAATGTGTTTACCTCCGCCACTAGGAATCTGTTCCTTGCCCTGTAGAATAATTCATATAAAACAAATTTCTTCTAAAAGGCAAAAAACAAAAATAAATGTATTTTGCTGGCTTGGAGGTTACTCTATCAAACCTCAGTCATCCAAATATTTATATCAAATATAAAAAGTTGATTATAAGCTTATAAAATGCAGAAACAAAATGCTAATGTTTGCAGGGGAGGTCATGATTTCAAAACTAACATCTAACAGACATGTATTTTGGTTTTATATTCATATCCATTATTATGTGCTTACAATGTTTTGTTTTTAGGCCTCTGTACATGCTGTTCCCACTGATAGGAACATTTCCCACCCCACCCATTTGCTTTCCCACCTCACAAACTTCTCATTTGTAACTTCCTCTGAGAAGACTTCCATGACTTTCCCTAGTCCCTCTTTCTACAGCACTCTTACCCCTTTCTACAGTGCCTTACCGCTTATCACTGGGTATGTTAACTAGAGATCATCTAGCTCCCTCACTCAAGACCTAATCTAATCATTGTGTTGGTACCTGGACAATGTTCAATAAATACTTGTAAATCATACAAGAAATTTTGCTAGACAGATAGGAACACAAAAATGAAAAATCCTAAATCTGTCTAGTAGCATATACAAGCTACACCAAAATGTAATGCAAAATGGACTATCGTGAAGGTATGTAAAGTATATGAGGGGCATGCCTGGAAGTAGGACAGGTGATAAGGAAGTGAAAAATAGAAAGTGGATACAACCTTCTCTCTTATCCAAAAGCAAAACATTCTCATTTGGTATGATTTTACAAGTGTTATTACCATTAATTTTATATGAGCATTGCCAGATCAATATCCACCTAGCAAATAATACCAAAAAGGAATATTCTATGTTCAGATAATTGAGTAAAAGTATATGCCTAAAGTCTGCAAGGATAAATAAGAGCTAACTGGTGAAGAATTGAGAAAAGTTGATCATTCCAAACAGAAGAAAAACAAACAAAAAAAACTAGGTGGGCCTGAGGAACCACAGTTTGGAATGTACAGTGGTTTTCAACCGTCAGGCTGGGTGCTCATCTCAATTTCTGATTCAGCTGGCCTACACTATACTCTATATTTCCATTTCAAATAAGTTTTCAGGTGATACTACTGCTACTTCCCAGGAACTACTGAAATAGTGGAACACAGAGGACAAATGAAGGCGTAGCTGCATACAAGTTTGGGACAAAACAGAGGATAAAGAGTTAAAAGTATGTATGTGGACATACATGCCACAGAAATTGGCACCAAAGGATTTAAAACAGAATAGTAATCTCAGATAGTAATTAATAGCTAACATTTATAGAACAATGTCCAATAGTTACCAGACAAGTGTCACTATTTCAGTTAAATTACAATGAAATAATTTCACTTCCTCAGCAAACTACCCACATTTTAAGGGCTAGTGGCAACTGAACATAATATACAACAGATACAGAACATTCCATAATCTGCAAAGCTCTATTTGACCATACTGTTGTATATTAATTTATTATATCTTCACTTCATTATGAAATCTACTGTATTATCCCTATTTTATAGAAAGAAACATGGCAAAGAAAAATTAAGCAAATGACCCAAGATCATAAAGTAATGCAAACATAGGATGCAAACCTAGATAGTCTGGTTCTTGAGTCTATGTTCATAATGGCACCCCAATAAGATAATTCTTGACAATAATGTGGACTGGAAAGAGATGATACTAGAAGAAGGAAATTTAATGAAGAAACTACTAATATAAATCATGAGAGCAGTGATGAGGACAATTTGTATTAAAAGAGCAAGAGCTAATGAAAAGAGAAGAAAAGATTGGCAGAGGACTAGAAGTAAATCCAAAAGAGGTACAAGTGAGATGCAGAAGATGACACTATAAAGTCTGTTTTAGGAATAGTAATGCCTCTCACCACAAATAGAGATAAAAGAGCAAACACAAGAACTGCTTCAAATGGTGCTCTAGGGCCTACCACAAGATTACAACAGATTTAGCAATGAATATAGACTTTTTTCAAGCAGTTTCCAAATGAAGGCAAAGAAAAATAAGAGTATGAAACAGTGTTTGTTGCTTGTTTTTAACACAATTTTATGAGAGACTTACCCATTTTAAGGGAGCAAAGAACAAAAAGACTGGGAATATTATTGAGGGAGCAGGCCCCTGAGACAGGAGAACCAGATCCTGCACATAAATGGAGAGATTATTTCTAAAGAAGACACTTCTTTCACCTCTTCTGAAAAGATAGCAAAAGGGATAAAAATAAGTACAGCAGAGATGTATTTAGTGTGATAGGGGTACAAATTGAATAAGCTCATATGGCTGGATAGATTTTATTCTTTCTATGAAGTAAAATATGGGAATATGCTGAAAATGAGAAAGGTAACAGGGTTAGAGGAAATACTGAATTGCTGCAGAGAGAAAAGACTACAGGCATAGAAATATCTCCCAAGCAGAGGGCAGAGTTGAGATTAGAAGCCACACAAATTCATTAAGTGGCAATCCATCACACTGCTGGCATAATTCTTTTCACAATAATAACAGTCATACATAGGAACAAGGAGAGAAAATGGTTGACTTAATTTCAATGCTGGGGTTTGCCAATGAGATGCAGGAAGGGGTAAATTAGGAACTCAAGTGATAAACTGGAAGGCTAACCAATTAGAAGAAAAACATCAGTGGGGGACACTTATCAGAATCATATAGGCAACTTTCTCCAAATTATAAATCACATGAAGACTTGAGAAGATAAAAGAGCAAGTGCAGTAAAGTGAGCAAAAAGATTGGCAATCAGGGAATAGCATAAGAAAATGTAGTTTCCAGAAAATGTTTAATTTTTTAAAAATTGTACTGTCTTGGATCTAAACTGTGTCCTTGCGAAGTTTGTTGCTTTGTATATTTGTCTGAATTTCAATTATTAGATAAAAAGTAGCTGCTGCTTTCTGTCCTAACTACCTCACCCAGTTTCCACTATCGAGATGTTAGTTCCAGGCATTAGAGAATGAAGATTTTAAAAAGAAAGAAAGATTCTGAACCCCCACAGCTAGAATCCAATTTAATAAAAGTGAACTGTCAAGAACAACTGCTTTAGAAAGAACAGGCTTTAGATCTATGTGATAAAATTAAGGAAAAATTGACTGACATGAGAAGAAATGAAATAATTAAAGCATGAAAATGAAGACAGAGGACCTAAATACTCAGATAGTTAAAAGATGTCCTAAATAGAAAAGTTGGGAACACACACATACACACAATGTATTAGTATTTCCAAGAGCTCTGTTACACTCTAGAAAACTCAAGAGCTAAATTTACTTATCCAGTGAGTACAGAAAAAACATAAACTAAAAAAGCTTGCACTATACTAGGTAGAAAGCATTGAAAACCCTGCACTTTGAAACCTATATTAACAGCAGTTTTCTAGGTCAACTACAGTCATGGTTCCCTAGAAGAGAAAGCAGACTATAGTGTAAGCATGCTAACACCCCCTATACATGGAATCCATCTCTTCTACACAAAAAGTACACATCATAAGAATCAGCTCTCCTCTTTTTTCTAGGTTTATTAGCTGTCAGAGTTTCTTTCTACATCACTCATTTTCTCGTTAAATTTTTCCAGTCTTAAAACCATCCAATTATCTTATAACTGTCCCCAATTTTAACCTTCATTTGTGACTATTCTAATGTATTTGATAAGTTTTAGAACAAAGTGAAAGCATGCTGAGACAAACTGTTAGTCATAAAGACCAAGAAAGACAAATGTGTTTTCTTATGTCTTACCAGAAAAGCTTATTTACTGGTATTAAAAATCACCCACAACCAAGAATTATGTTTACACAACAATGAGTGATAGGACTGTACATTCCTAGTCCACATGTTTTTTAAAAGGTTTAATAAGAACTAAGTAATAGCCTTGGACCTTTCTATCTCAGTCTTAAGAGTTTTAAGTTCTAACAATTATTCAAGTCATTCAAAGGTTATCTGCGTTGAAGTCTCTGAAACCACTTAACTGTAAATAGACATCTTTTTTTTCAAAAGTCAATGAGTATTTTTCTCTTCCAGCCTTAAGGTAGCTCTCAACATGTTCTCCTAAAGATTAGCTAAAAACTTAATCTAGTTTCTAATGATTCCAATTCAAACCAGAAGAACTCAGTCCCTCCCCAACGCCCCCCAAAAAAGTTTGCATTTTCAGAGTGCCATTACCTTCAAACACTGAAATAAGCAGATTTACATATTTGTGATTTACAAAAACCACCAAGATGTTTATTCCATGGTTTCCATTAAGGAGAGGTTTATTCCATGGTTTCCATTAAGGAGAACAGTTCTAACAACATACTCATGGCTCTATAATCACAGCCAATGAAAAAAGTATAGAACCCAAAAGGACCTGATTACTTCTCTCAGATGTGTTTGACTTGTGTGGCAATGAACTAGATATTATTTCTTTGGGGACCTCCCTAGTGGCACAAGGGTCAAGTTGCAGCACTATGAAGCTATCTGCAGCCACTGAAGCAATCCCCACCCAGAGAGCTAATCCACATGGCACATCAGACCTCTCTAGTCTCACCTGGTGCTCTCCTCAGCAGTGTGTTTCCGTAGATCCACCTGTTCTGCTCCCCACTCTGTCTCTGGTGAATCCTCTCACCACCCTCCACACCTCTGGCTGCACCCCAGTTCTTGTACACATAAATTTTTTTAAAAAGACATTACTTCTTTGGTCCTTAGTTTCTCTATTTGTGAAATATGAGAGGAATCATTGTTATCCAAGGTTACTACTGGTTCAAAATTTTATACAATGCAGACGATTCAATTTTTTTAAGAATTTATACTTAAAAGCATAATATAATGCAATTATAAAGTATACTCAACCAACCAATAGCCAGACTTATTTTTTCTTTGAGGGGCTTTTTTTTTTAATTGCTGGTAGTTAAAAACTATTTTGACTCAAAATGGCATTCTGTAAACCGAAATGCTACACTACTATAATCTCTATGCTTAATTTCAACCCACAACAAAACAGTGACCTACTACAAGCTGTTTCTTCACCTGTTCCCTAAGGAAGTTCAAAGTAATTCCTTGGACTTGAACTTACAGAGTTATGTATGTTATTGATAAAAGCCATCTGTTGGGAACTATGACTTTTCACAAGAAAAAAAAAAAAACAGAAGAAACAGCCTAGAGTTTCCCGGGAATCAGCAGCAGTTGAATAGTCCAAAACCCTGCTCCAGCTGGGAAAAAGCAGAAGGGTGACGTTGTTACTTGTCTAATTTATCTGCTATAGATTCTTTGTGAACTTACTCTGCCTTAGCCAGCTGTAAACACCATTACCAGAAAGAGGCTCTTAATAATTCCTATACCTAACACTTATTTACATCTTTTAAAAAAATGTAAATTAGAGCATGAAAAGTATTCGTTACTATAATTTTAAGAAACACTTCCCAGTTAACTAGGAAAAAAAGTTTTAATTCTACTTTAGCCAGCAAATTTGGCATCAAGGTTCAGTCCTCTCATCTAATTAAGAACAAAGTCAGTGTAGAAAATATACTTTCTCCAATAGTCTAATTTTGAAAGAAAAAAAAAATATGAGATTCTTGCAAACCCAAGAGGCCTGAAATGAAATAGTATTTTTCCAAAGTTATCAAACAGTTCCTGAGACCTATTCACTTTCACCTTATTAAAGATAAATGTAATGTGGAAAAGGACTGTCAGGATAAACTAAATAAAAAACAAACAGCAAGAATAAGAAGAAAGGTAATATATATTTTTACATATGTTAATTTTCCTGCTAGGGCTATATGAAAAGTCACATTGAAAAACTGGCATTATTAAACATTAGATAATTATTATATTAGTATGTCTATAAAAATTAACCATTAACGCTCTTTTGAGACTTTAATAAGAAAGTACATGTTAAAGCACTAAGAACAGTGCCCAGAACATTGTTAGCCCTTAACAAATGTTAGCTATTAATAGTTTTCTATAAGCAACTGCTTACATTCCCTTGGCCTGAGAGTGGGGAAAAAAAAAAAAAGGTCAAGATGATTATGTCCTCCAGATCTCTATTCCCCAAGCAATTTGTGGTATCTGACATCTTCATTAATTTCTTCCCTTTATTTCATCAATTAGAAGTTTACCCCCAAAAGAGTAAAGTGCTAATAACTCTATGAGAAAAATGGGTTATGTGCACTGTTTGAGTATAGAAGTTTAGATTAGCAATGGCTAAACCAAAAGTTTTCTTTCAGGTTGTCATGGGCTGAAAATTACCAAAACCTACAGAAATAACAGGCTAACTATAAGGCCAAAGTTGGTCATATTTTAAACAAATACTGCATTGCAAACATCTCTGTGTAGGTTATTTTTAAGTTTGGATTTTTTAAAATAAAACCAAGTCTATTGAGACAAAATAAATTCCTAATCCACATTTACACACAATCAATGACTTGCTCATAACAAATTTCTAGCCATCTCCTCTTCCAGGCCCAGAACATTTAGAGTAACCAAAAAATGGTACAAACAATGATGTAGTAAGTGTACAAAAACATATAATTATTGAGTTCTATCAATTCAAATTCACAGTACTATAAAATTTACATTATCCATGTCACTGTGTCCTTGCCACTACTTAAAAACTAACATCACCTAGCACTGGTGATATGGTGATGGGGAATACATGGGGATTATAATTGATGTCAAATATACATAAATTAAAAAAATAATAATAATTTAAAAACCCAGGAAGATATCAGAGGTCCTCCAACGTTGGAGGACAACGTTGTCAAATATATATAAAGGAAAAATTTTTTAAAATTTAAAAAAATAACATCACCTACATAGTTAGGATAACTACTCTAAAATGATCCTCCTTTACCTAAAAAATAATACTTTGGAATCACCCTCCATTCCCCTCCACCACAATGTAAGAATTAAAATTTACAATCTAAAAACTTTCCCAGTTATTATACTATAAAGTACAATTGCTTGCATGTTCTCTTAAGGTATCAAGGTACACTTTAAATTGAAAACTTTTTCTACTTGTTTACTGCTAATTTATCTCAAATTTTTTTTGTCATTTCTTTTGCTTTCAGATTTTTTGGGTTAGTTTTGATTTTAATATTAAGAAAACAATCATCCTGTCAAGCAGTCAACACATTCCTGAACTTAAATAGTATGGACAATTATTATAAAGTATCATGGCAACAGGATACCTGAAACTGAAATTACCAAACTAGTATTTGTAAACAATTTTATAATACCACCATTTTGGCAAATAAGTGTGAAATAATTTTAAAGCCATGTCTAAAGCGTTCGATCAAAACTGTCATTCATAACTCTCATTAACCTGAAAACATATTTCCATTCTAAACAAAATCTAAGTTCCTGTCAAAGAACTACTTATTCTATGAATTTAAAATGTCAAATTCCAGTAACACCAAATAATCTGGATTCTCATTAATAAAAGAGTTCATTGCAGTGAGACATAATTGACATTACTAGAAGGCGACAGATTTATCACTTGATCTTTCTACTACTGGTCACATGGCTAGGTGGTAACTTAAACATTAACATTAACAGCATCTTCTCCTTTTCCAACTAAAATGCTTCAGCAAATTATAATTCTGTTCCACAATACTACACCACAAAATAACAACATCTTAATGATTTGGCAATTACCATAACAGTCTAGTTTTCTGGGCTAGTAATATAGAACATGAGCTATGTATTTTTTTCCAAGTAAATTATTTTGTGTGTGAGATGAACACAGAAACTTGAAATTAAGATGAGAATAATTCCTGGAATGAAAAGGATCCTTCTGAGGTTCAGTGTCTAAAGATAATTTTTTAATGAACCATCACATAATTAGCCTCACTCAAGATATGGTTCACTATTTCTCAAAGATTCACAATACCTAATTGTTATAAAAAGATAATAGTGAAAATAGAAGTTATAGTTCATAAGCTAAAAAAGGGTTCCAAAAAATTTATTTCACATTTCTATGCTATCAGTCTTAATCTCCCGATAGGACTTAAATCCTCTACACACTTCATAGTAGGCAACTAAATGTTTGCTGAATGAATAATGAATAAATGGTGTAAATAAACAAAATAATCTATATTCAAAACAAAAAAAATTTACAAGGAGGAATTTGTTATTTAAACCAGTTACATACTACTACCCCCACCTACATCCTACAGTTCAAGGGTCAGCAACATTTGTCCCAAATGAGAGCACTCTATTACAGCCATGCAACCAAACTTCAAATGCGTATCAGAAAATGTTAATGACAGCTGAAATCAAAGTTAATTAAGCTACAAATTATATTTAAGAAAATAAACCATCATGTAGACAAAATGATCTTCTTATGTACCTCAGGAATACAAACCTAGAATACTCATAATCTTTGGCTTCTGATACATTCTGTTCACTGGTTCAAAGTCAGTTTCATTCTAAGATAGTGGAATAAGGGACAGTGAAGGGTTGGGGAAGCAAGTGTCCTTCCATAAAGAGAGAATGTGCTATGAAATTAACACCAAGATCAATCACAACTGTGTACTTGGGTGCAGTGACTGTCATTATAAATGACAACTCCTAACAGATAATAGGTTAGGCCTTTACAAAGATTCTAGAGCTGGACTATTTGAAATCCTAGTTCTGTCATATATCTTTGTGACTTGGACAAATTACTGAATCTCTTATGCCTTGGTTTGTCATCCTTAAGTAAAAGTTCTTATCTCACTGAGTTGTATGTATAGAGATTTAAAGTAATGTTTAGCCATAACAGTACACATATTAAATTAAAAAATAAATTTCCACACCCTAAAATTAGCTCAGTAATTTCCCTTATACTATGGATAAAAATTTTAAATCACGTATCCCACGGATTCTATTTAACAACATGAAAATACACTTAAAATCAAATGTCTTTACAAAAAACTTTTAAAAATATTTCTACACAGTTGATCTCACCAAAAAGAAAATCAACTGCTTAAAGCTAACATACAGCTCTATAGTTCATTCCAAAACTTACTATCACATATACACAAGTTAGAATTCATACAGAAAAATTAATAAAGAACTTGCTCATAGTCCCTGAATTTCATCTATCACTCCAGAGCTGATATATTTGCATGGCAAATATATTTGCCTTCCAGAGAAGTTAACACCGGTTCAGTTCTAAGCAGTGTATGGCCCACAGTAGGTACTCAATGACTATATGCAGGTTAATTAATACCTAAAAGAGAAATTACTTCTATCCTGTACCTTCCTCTATCAGTATCAACTACACCAACTTTTTTTTCAAGAATATCTAGGTTATTAGAAGCAAAAAACTCATTTCCACATAGGAATTGATCAGGCAGTTTAAAGGAAAAAGAAAATACATAATAGTTTAAACACAATAAAAGAAGCAGACATATAATCTGTTCAGAGGAGGAATAATTTCTCAACCTAGAGTTCATCATATTATGATTTTGAATGTAACTTTCGTATCTTTGGGGACAGTCACTCAGGAAATTTATTTTAAAAAAATAAATACCACTTAAAAACAGATACCACATCTCATCAACTCTAATTCCATAGATATCATGAAAGCATCCCAATCATACCAGTACACATACATAGAAGCCTACTCAAAGGAAATTCAATTTTCCCAAATGCATACTTCAAATGTAGTTACTTCAGTTAACAACATAATATAGTAAAGGTATGTAGCTAAAGGGATATTTCCAATTAAAGCAAATCAAGCAATCTCTACTGTATTAAACTTTTTTTTAATGCAAAGGTTTTAGTTCAGCTGCAAAACAAGGACTGATGGATTAGATAGTTCTCAAGTTCTCTTTCAAAAGTAAAATCCTAGGGTGACAGGACTCAGATCCGCCCTACATTGCACCTTTTAACTACCCTTTAAAAACAGGCCCAGGGCCTCCCTGGTGGTGCAAGGGGTTAAGCAACGCACTATGAAGCAGCCACAACCACTGTAGTACAGGTTCAATCCCTGACAAGGGAGGTGACCCACATGGAGCAGCAGACCTCTCCTGTGTCACCCGCTGCTTCCCTCAGTAGTGTGTTTCAGTGGATCTGCCTGTTCTGCTCCCCACTCTGTCTCTGGTGAATCCTCTCACCTCCCACACCTCTGGCCTGTACCCCAGTTCTTGTATGCATAAATAAATCTTTTTAAAAATAAATAAAAACATGTCCAACTGACATTTTATGTATGGCTAATATTTTTTTAATTAAAATTATAAACCAAACAAGGGAAATCATGAAGGCAAGCACCCAGGTGTTCTTACTAAAATTGGTAATATACAATACATGACACTGAATTCACAAATTATTTCTGTTTCCATGTAGTTAACCTACAGATCATTTGAGAACATTTGTAGAAATCAATCCTTATTTTTCATTTAACTTTACCCACAAGAACAGTTCTAACAATAAAAGTTCTTGTAGCACTGGGTATCAGCTCTTCTGCCTAACTGTGACTGCACAGGTGTTTCTCTTCACCAACCTTATCCCTTTGCAAAGCAGAAGAAGCAGTTCTCCTTCCAAGACTGTCCACCTGTGACTACACAGGCCTCTCTTTTAGCAAACCTTTCCCTTTCAGGGGCAGTTCTTTCTGCCCACTTGTACCTGTGCAAGTATCCTTTACTTTCCTTCTTTTTTTATAATAAACCTGCACTTTTGAGTACAAAAAAAAAAGTTCTTATAGCACTTAATTACATAATAAAGGAAGCATTTTAGTTACTTGTCCACCTTAAATTTTTAATACTATTCTTAATAAATGCTCAAATGACAGAACCATTTTATGAATGGAATGAGAATAGAACCAATTCATGGGACAGAACCACACTTTGAATCTTAGTTATCAGTATAATTTTAAGGATAGTAAAAATAGTAACACTTCTATTTCAACATTCATAGGAATACAGAACCCTAAAATAGATAGCTAAAAACTTCATGAAAGAACAGTACTGTTAAGTCCTCCCTGGCGCCGCAGGGGTTAAAGACACAGCACTACTAAAGTATCACCAGCCACTGGCAAGGTGTTCAATTCCTGGCCACAGAGCTAACCCACACAGAGCAAAAGACTTCTGTCTCCCGCTGCTCCCCTCAGCAATGTATTTCAGTAGATCTGCCTGTTCTGTTCCCCACTCTGTCTTTGATGAATCCTCTCACTTTCCACACCTCTGGCCTACACCCTAGTTCTTGCATGCATAAATAAATCTTTAAAAAAAAAAGTAGTCAATTTGCTACTTCAACAAAAATCTACACATAGGTTATTAACAATAATAAATTTATATCAAGTTTCAAATATTTCTAAATACATTCAATGTTAACTTTACAATCTTCTCATCCTAAAAGTAATCTCCACGACTCTAAAACAAAAGGAAGATTATTTTACTACTATATTGTAAGGTGTGCAACAACTTTAAAAGGATTACCACTTACCGCAGAACTATAACCCAAAGCACATGAAATAAATTCACAACTAAGATACCAGGTCAATGTAAAAACTAGCCACCAATGAAATTGTCCTCATCACTGTACATCTATTTAAGAAAGAGTCAAAATTAACTGTTAATAAGACATACTTTACACAAAATAAAGAACACATAAATTAGTAAAGCATACCATCTGTTTATCAAAACTCCCAATTCCCCAGACTTTACCAATAAAAGATACTGTATTTCCTGACCCATGAAGTTACAGCTGTCATAAATAATAACATTTAGGATTTCATCATATACAAAGAAAAACACATGACAAAAAGTTAGAATACAAACAACGAATGAGAATTGTTAAATTTGCTTAGCTATGGAACAAGAGACTCACTCTCATTCCTGTCTAATAATAATCTGCAAAAAAGAAAAGACAGATTCTTAGAATCACCTCTCTGTTTTAAGTCTCCAGCATTTAGTTGCCATCATCTTCCAGAGTTAAGTTATTTTGAGAACTTTATGTAACAGTTTTAAATTCTGATCTAAATGTTATTTTTCATAGGTGAATATTCCACACTTTGAATCTTAGTTATCAGATACTTCAAAGTATCAGAACAATTAGCATCTATTTCATTCTTAACAAAAACGCCAATAAATAAACCAGAGCTGATCATTTCTTGGAAGTTCTCAAACACAAATTTGAAATTTTCTTCTGTGTAACTTTCTAGAAATATGAATCTACAGCATGCTATGTCACCAGCTTTATGAACACTGATGCCTATACCATTCTTACCTTATCCTTTTCATGTGGAAGGAGTGACACTGGAGGTAAAGAAGAAAGAGACTCACAACTCTCTTTCCCATCCACATTGGTTGCTTTAGTGTTGAGCCGATAAAGAGGTCCATCCTTAAGGAGTCTGCCATGGCCAATTGCACGTTTAATAGCCAATCGTAACTGCTGGTGAAAGCCAGAGGCAGCACTGCCTCCAAATAATGCAGACACATCTTTCTGACCTTTCAAAAACCGTTCAATACTTTTCAAAGTTGAGCCACCAGATTCTGCCAAGCCTTCCACTGCCCTCTTAATCAGTTTATTCCAATCTACATTTTGCTTATTATCTAATTTTCCATGGTTTCTAGGTTTGGGAAGTGCTATTCGCCCAGGATTATCAGGATCTTTATAGGAATTGAGTCCTTTATTTGAGACTTTTAAAATTGTTCCATCTTTAACACTCAACTCCAATTGTTCTAAAACAGTTTTACGATCCAAGCCATGGGATGAAGACACTGCATTGCATATCCTTTCTTCTGAAGGACGCTGTTTCTGTTTCTTCACTTTTTTGATGGCCTCCAAAATCCACTCCGTATACAGCGGGTTAGCGAGTTTTACCATGGTGAAGGATTCTGTATATCCATAGAGTCGTTATCCCTTATCCTGATGCTGAGTAAGTTTTACACCATGGAAAACAACATTCTCGGAGGCTAGGAACCAGTTAACCATAGCATACAAGTTTTCTGGTCTGAGTTCTTCCTCCTTTTACAAAACAGAGGGTCTTGCCACTTCTACGTTAGAAATCAAAAGAACCCGTTATTTGAAGTCTTCAAACTTCCCAACAAATTTTTCAATAGCACCACACATGGGTCTCTTCATAAAGTTGTAAAAATTCAAGAACATCTCATTCCCAGCAGGAAAATGTGCAACTTATGCCTGAAAAACAATTAAAACAAAGTCAATTTTCTATCAAGACCCATTTTTATAAACAAACTATAACTGAAACATCCCAGTCTTTTTAAAAAATTTTTGTTTTAACATCCTTTTAAAGCAATTTGCTGCTCAGCAAATGTTTACTGAGTACCTACAGGAAATTCAACATGTTTCTATCAAAAGTCAAAAAGAAAAATCATGTATGGGCTAAAAACACAGAAAAGGAAAAAAAAATGATGATTCGGATACAATGAGGTATATACTATAAATGACCTTAGGCTACAACTAACCAGAGGATGCTGGCTATTCTGTACTGCACAATCTCTGCTCACCAATCTAGGAATCGAAACTCTTCCTGGGCATCTTTCCCCAAGAAACTATTCAGCACTTCAACAAGTATCTGGATTAGAAGAAAGAATCCTGCAACGAAATTAAGAGTGAATCTTTCATCTTTCAAAATCTAAACATTCAGACTGGTTAAAATGGGCAATAAGAGAACCATTTGGAAAATTTTAACTGTGTCATTTATTAAAAGAAACAGTAAATATAAGTTACACAAAGTTAGTATTTTAAGACTATTACTTTAAACATTCCAAATGGAAACAAAACCAGTATTGAAGATTATCAAATGTAAAGTGCTGAGTTTTAAAATAATCCAATTAATTCCAATTAATTAAACTGAAATCATTCCAATTATAAGAAACACATGCTAATACATTCCACTATGGCAAAGTAAAATACTAATGGCCACTGTAGTGGAAGAAATTACAACTGTCAAAATGTTCACAACTAATCTACAGATAAAGTAGAAATGAGAAAGGTCCAAAATCAATGAGTTCAAATGCACACACTGCTTACCAAAAGGGGGGGAGGAGGGGCGGATAAGTATTGTCTGTTTGCTAGTCTACAGACCCTCTCCTGAAGACTCAAGATTGCTGTCCTGAAAGGCAGTTAATGAATAAAACACAAACATAAATATACTGCTTCTCCAAGATCAAAGTCAATATAGTCTTCTTACAGACAAAAGAATCTTGACAGGCACAAATCTTTTTTAAAAATCACCAAATAATGAATTCTGAATCTAAATAATTCCTTTGCTTACAAGCTGATGAAGTGCTTTTTATAACTGCTCTATTTTTGAGGCGCAACATAAACTATGTTAGAAAACTGGCTCCCATAGCAATTATTCCTAAGTGACATTAAAATCAAAAGGAAAACTAACCGACTTTAGGAGAGCCACAGATAGTATCATTAACTCTGATAGGAAAGAAAAGGCCCAAGTAAACACTCAAACCTGAACCAAGATTTATTTTTAAATTAGCTGACTAAAAAGAAGCCCCCTGAGAGCTATGCTTCATTTTGGTGAGACTCTCCAGAGAAAAGAAATCATCGTATTATAACTCTAAGAAAGTTCATTATGTAGACATTAACGCTAAACTAAAGGAGAAGTTACAACCCGAGTTTAAGAGAAGGAACGTCCTAACTGATCAAGTTCGCAAGTAAAAGAATGAGTTCTTCATTGTCTACACAGCCTGAATTTTTCACCAGTCTCCAGATTCTCAGAAAGCAGTCTGCAGAGCTGAACTTAAACTCTGAAAGTACACTAGCGGCTACAGAGAAAGCACTTCTTGCTTCCGACAGTCCTTCCCGGGCCTGGAATTCCCCACCCCCAAACACATCTTCGCGCTCTCTTTAAAGAGCAGAAACTTTTAAAACTTGAAACGGCACAACCCCGCAGCTTGCCAACGGCTTGCTTCCTGGTGTCCATCAGATGGAAACAGAACCTGAGCACTAAGTTAACAATGAAATCGCATGAAAGATTTAAGAGCAATGTACCTTCAATTCCCAGCTCCTCCAAATCCTAAACTCCACACATGACGCTTCCAAGGAGGCGTGTAGTGCGCACGGGCTACCCGGGAAGCCCTGACAGGTCCAGCAGCTCGCGTCCACACCGGCGGACGGTTGACAGGCAGCCCGCCGCCTCCCCTCCCAAAGCCGGGGCTGACAGCCCGACAGACACAACACCACACGTGCTGCCTCCTCCGCACCACAACACCCGCCAGCCTGTCACCCCCATTTGCCGCCTCAGCCCCGCTCGGAGCTCTGCGCACCCGGCGGGAGTCCGAGAGCGAGCGCCCGGGAGCGCGGGGCAGCAGGGGCCGGGCCGACCAGGGCGGGGAGCGGCCGGGCGCAGGTGGGGCCGGGGCGGTGGGCGCGCCCCCGAGGGAGAGCGGGCTCGCCCGCACAGCCCAGCCCGAGGCTCCGCGGCCTGGGCCGCCCGCCGCCCGCCCACCCGCCGGCTTCCCCCAACTGGGCCGGGCCGGGCCGGGGGGCAAGTGGGCGGGCAGCGGGGGTGTTGGGCCGCGAGCTCTGAACCGGCCCGCGGCGCGCGGGCCGCGGGGCGGAGGGAGCCGGGCGCCGGCCGGGCGCGAGGGGGCGGCCGCGGCGCCCCAGTCCGAGGCCTGGCGCAGAGCAGCGGGAGGCGGCGCAGGCCGCGGCGGGGCCTGCAACGGCCCGCCGACCCCGCGAGCCGGCGGGGCGGGCCCCGGAGCGGCTCAGCCTCGGGCTGGACTGCCATGGACGGTCTGGAGTGGCCTCTCGCCTACTTACCGGAGCGGAAGAGAGCCGGGATCCTGGGGCCCCGGGCCGGACCGCGGAGATGCCCCAAACTGACACGGCCGCCATCTTGGAGACAGTGAGCTCCGGCCGGGGGGAGGGGAGGCAAGGCGGCGGAACAGCCGCGGGGGGAGGGGAAGCGTCGCGAGGGAACGGCTGCCTGAGGGAGGGAGCAGGAACAGCCTGGGAGGGGAGGTAAGGGGAGGGGGAAGAGGGGGGAGTACGGGAGCGGGGGGCGGTCGAGGAGCGGGAAGAGCTGGGCAGGGAGCCGGGAAAGGCCGGAGGGCGGGGCGGGGCAGGAGGGAAGAGCCGGCCGGGCGGGTCACGTGGGGCCGGTACAAAAGGCCAAAGCCAAAGTGGGAGGAGGACCTGGTGGGGCTGGAGGCCAACTGCCGGGGGTTCCTTTTCGCTTTTCTCCAGCGGTAGTGTCGGGCCGATATCCTGGTAAAGAGATGGTGTAGCCCCTTTACACAGCCAGGGAAACTGAGGGCAGGCTATGGGCGGGGTGGCTTCAATTTGGCACGGAAATCCGGTAGTGAGATGGGATCTGAACTCTTGATGGCGTCTGTGTTTACCGGGAGCAGCTCCTCCCTCCCCGCTCTGTGCCCCCACCCAGCTTTCACGGAGACTGTCTTTGGAACCTCAAGTCGGGAACTGGGGGAGTTATGGGCAGCGAAGGGCAGGGACAAAGTTGCTTGCCTTCATCTTCACTTGATGCTCCATCACCCTGTACATCTCATCCCTACTATAGGAAGAAAGAAAAATGAGGTGTTATGACAAAGAAGGACCGGTGTCCAGCCCTATCATCACAATGACTTCATTCTCCCTACAACTGAGAGATCTGTTGGACTTTACTAGAGTCATTTTTATAGGGAACAGCATAGACCAGAGCCGTGTGACTGGTACAAGGTCGCACAATTTATCTGGCACACATGTAAGTTTGGAGCCTAGATCTTGTCCTATTCCCACACCAGGTTCTCATGTCCTTTGCAGGATTGCTCTTGTCCAAATTTAGGACCGATGCGTGAATAGGCACATTTTCATGCCCAGTCCTCTGCATGTATGTTTCTTTTGTCTTCTCATCTTGTTAAAATTCTAAAGACGGGCATGGAGTCACTTTTTTCCCTGCCTTCCCTGGGAAGGTAGTAAATGACAAATGAAGACTAATTAGACAAATGCCTAATTTTGTGTGGAGCACTTTCCTTTTACAGGACTTTTATCTGCTTTGTGCCCCTTGCCTATTGAATGTTCCCCAACAGCTCCTCTGTTTTCTCTCACCCTTTAAAGATTATCCTCTTACTGTTTTAACATTGGTGTACATTTCTTTTTCCAGACTTCTGTATATTGACCGTTTGCTCTATTTAACCACTTGCTAAGAGGCTCTTGATTATAATTTTATGAATATATTCCTAGATAAATTCTCTTCCAAAGTATCTCATTGCATCTGCAGTTGCGTTGTGTTGTGCAAGTAGTACAGACTCAAAAGAATGTTGCTACTGAATGAATATTTTTAAGCACTGAGATGGAATTTCCACCCCGAACACAAGCCCTGCCTTGTTTATACCTCAACCTTTACTTCCTTATCTATAGCTCTTCTCCACTCCAGTCCTTCTTGTTCTACTGTAAACCTTATTCTTCCATACCATAGACAGTATAAACTATTCGATAATAATATTGTTTTATAGATGATGACTCTGCCAACTCAATTTCCTAGCAGATATTTATTGCTTAAGTGTGGAATAAGAGAGTTACAGAATCACCTTTCATCACCTTTTTTCAAGCCTGATCCCCAAATTAGGGGGGGAAAGTTTGACAATACAAAATAGTCTGTTTGAAAGGATATTTTTCCACCTTAGAGAAGCAGACAGACATTTTCAGATAAACTGGGGGCTATTTGTAATGGAAAGACAAGGAGGAAAATGGAAATTCTCTTTTAGATGAAAAAGCAAGGTTTTTACTTCCCAGAGAGGACAGATAGTCAATAGAAAAAAAAAAATAGAGCTTACAGTTTAATTCTGCATATGAGATCAGCATGTGGTCTTCAAAAGAAAAATAATACAGAGATAAGCTGTGTTTACTTTTGGATAATTTGTAAGAAAACTAGCCATGGTCATTCCTGGTGGGACAGGGGACAAATTAGAGTGTAAGCACATAGCAGCAAGAATTTAAAACAATTTGCAACAACAAAGCACAGTTTAGCTTTTCAAGCAGCTCAGTAGACAGTCTTTGCTTTACATTTGCATAACTTAATAGCAGACTCAGGAGGTCTACTCAAAATAAAGGTTTGCAACAAAGATAGATTAAAGTCCTTGTCTTTTACATGTTAAACAATCTGCGGCACTGAAAAGACAGATTTGCTTGGTTCAAGCTTTTCTCAGAATTCAGTACTGCAGAAGTGGTAGCTAAAAGTTTGCTCTCGGAAACCCTGCCTTTTTCAGTTGTGTTAATTGTGTTTTGTGCAGAGTTCAACAAAGTCTAAAATTGAAAGACTGCTCTATCATGGTTTCAATGGAGAACATTTTAATCCATTTACATTTAATATAATTACTGCTCTATTTGGATTTATACATGCCCTCTTACTACTGATTTCCCTTTGCCACTTTATATCCTGTATTCTCCTCTTTCTTGCCTTTTTTTGAATAAGTTAAAATATTTTATTATGTCACTACTACTAGCTTATTAATTATACTTTCTTTCAGAAGTTGAGATCACAACATATGCCCGTTTAACTCATTACACTCTAATATAAATGATTATTTCTACCACTTTCCCTATAATGCTAAGATCTTAAAATACTATGCCTTCAATTACCCCATCCCATTTTGTATTTATTGTTATCATGAATTTTAATTGTGCATATATTTTTAGCCACAAAAATTTTATAATTACTATTCTGTACAGTTAATATTATTTAACCTTCATAATTACTTTTTGTCTTGTTCCTTATTCCACACTTGATCTTAGCCAAAAGGCCGAGAAGCGATTGTTCCTTATTCCAATATGCCTTTCTGTGCTTCTCCTTGGATGTTTTTCCCTCTGTTTGAATAATTGCTGCTCAAAGCAGTCTGTTGGTAACATGTTCTCTCCATTTTTATCTGGCTAAAACTTTTTATCCTTCATGTTTTTGCAGGGTGTTGTATTCTGACTTGGCAGGTCTTTTTCAGGACTTTAAAATGTTCTATTGCCTTCTACTATCCATTATTCCTTTGAAAAGTAATGTCTTCATCCTCTAACTCCTTTTAGTATCTTTTGTCCTATGATGGGTTTAGATGTAGTTTTCCTTGTATTCACCCTGCCTTGGGTTTAAGAGTAGGGTAACTGCCACTGGTGAAGTGCTTGAACTTGTAACTTGATGTCTTGGATCTGTTTTAGGAAATTCTTCATTACTATCTTTTATATCTCCTTTTAGTATTTCAACTGTATTTACAATTTTTACCACCTGTATTTTCTATTATCGTTTCACCTCTTTGTTTCTGTAATGAGCATATATTTTCTACTTAAGTCTATTTTTCGAGTTCTTAATATTGGTCATTGCAAGTTAGTTCAGTCTAAGTTGTGTTTTGGCAATGCTTCTGCACCTTTTTTTCCTGCTGAAGCTCCTATAACACAGCCCCCCAGGTATTCCAGCTAAGAGTCTTGTGTGTTGCCCGGTGCCCTTTAATGGTTACTGAAATTTAATTCTTATTTCCTCAGAAGGATGGTATTGCAAAAACCTCCACCCCACTTTTCAGAGACTTTCTGCTTGGCAACTTAGTTTTCTGTATCTTGCATCTTCGAATTTGGCAAATGACCTAGGGAAATTGGCAAACTATTAGGCTAGTTATTCACCGCCCCTTCTCATTGGGAATCTAGCCCCTCTGGTCTTTAAGTTTTGTCTCTCCAACCTTGCTAACTGCCAGAATCCCTGCTGATGTCTTTGCCTCTTAGGGCCTCTTTCTTGGCTTTATCCCAAAACTCAGATTCTGGCTACATGCCCAGAATTTCCCTGAGGGACAAAGGTGCTGCAGAATGTCACTGTGTATAGTTTCCCTTTCTCTGAGATTGTGTCCTCTTAAGTCCTAGTGCCTCCAGGTGCTCGCTGGTGCCTTCCAACAGATGTTTTCTATTTTAGCTGTTCTCCTAATTGTTTTCAGCTGCATCATTAGCTGCAGCAGGGTCATTGTAAAATAGCCCATCATACCCAAAACCAGGAGAAGTTTTAAAAATTAAAAGGTCTTGTCTTCCTTCTAATTAGAAGAATGTCTGAACCTGACTTAGCCTGATGTACCAAAGTATAGTTACCAACTCTGTCCATGTGTCAGAATCATCTGAGTACTTTTTAATAAGTAGAAGTCCCAGCATTTCAAACCAAACCTATTGAATTTGAGTTTATGGAGATGAATTTGACACTGTATTTTTACAAACTCCAAGTAAGAACTTCTACTGTGACAAAGATTGAGTAGTAACGACTGGGCTTATCTTTTCTACTTAAACAATTAGAACTCCATAGACAAGAATACATGAAACAATGGTTTTCATACATTGAACAATAAACTGTCTATAAGAGTGACACTGATATAAGAGAAGTAAGCAAATCATGTAATTGCCCCAACCTGTTACTTTGAAACAGTTGTTAGCACAGGACAGAGCACAGCAGTATTGCTGAGCTGAAGAGACAAATATCAGAACTGAGTGGCTAAAATGTGCAGGACAAAGAAACAGAAAGGAGGAAACTACACATATATATAATTCCAGATATCTGCAAAAGGGACGTCTTGGGTCTGCAAATGACTATTGATTTGCACGTGTTTGAGGAGAAACTAATTAGGGAAAAGAACCACCAAAAAGTGTAGGTAAAACAATTCCCAGGACTCCAGTATGGATGGAAATAATACCTATTATCTGAAGCCAGAATAGAGACCTTTTAATACTTTTGGCCCTAGTTAGAGTTCTCAGGAGGGTATCATCTTAGTCGGATGAATTTACCTTACATTGGCACAGGAGAGATGTGACAAACTTGCCTAGATAGTCACAAATTTAATAAAAAAATATAAACCCACAAATTCAATGAACACCAAGCAGAATAAACAAAATCATAATCGCATGAAAGCACTTTATAGTAAAATTGCTGAAAAATCAATGATAAAAAGAAACATCTAAGCAGTTATTAGAGGGAAAAATACACATTACATATAAGAGAACAAAGATAAGAATTATATATTATATATATGCAACCAAGAAGAAAATGAAGAAACATTTAGATTTCTGAAAGATTTATAAAACTCAATCTATAATTCACACAAAAAGAGGTAATTTGAATAATTCTACATCTATTAAAGAGATGGTATTTATAGTAAAAAAAAGAAAAAAAAAACCTTCCACAAAGAAACTTTCAGACATATATGGTTTCACTGGTAAATTCTATCAAATATTCAATAAATAAATATAACTAATTCTATCTATATTCCAAAAAAGAAAAAAAACTGAAGGGGAGGGAATATGCCCCAATTTATCCACCGAGGACAGCACTCCTCTGATTCCAACACAAAACAGGCATTACTAGAAGAGGAATTAACACCAAGAACTTAGATGCAATAATTCTTTTTGAAATTTAAGTAAGGCCTTCCTGGTAGCTCAGGGGTTAAAGTCTCAGCACTATCAAATTATCACCAGCCACTGCAGCATTGAGTTCAATCCCCAGCCAAGAAGCTAACCCACATATGCACCTTTCCTGTCTTGCCCACTGCTTCCCCTCAGCAGCAGTGTATTTCAGTCAATCTGTCTGTTCTGTTCCCCACTCTGTCTCTGGTGAATCCTCTCACCCTCCTCCACACACACACATCTCTGGCCTACACCCCAGTTCTTCTATGCAAATATAAATGAAATTAAAAACAAAAACTGTATGGTTTTACATATATGAGGTGCCTAGAGTAGCCAAAATCAGAGAGATTGACAGTAGAATGAACCCCCCCTAAGAACTCAGGGGAGCAGGACAAGGGAAATTATTATTTAATCAGTACAGAGTTTCAGTTTTACAAGATGAAAGTAATCTGCAGGTGGATCATGATGACGGTTGTACAACAGCATGAATGCACTTAACACTGCAGAGCTATGCACTCAATAATGGCTAAGTTGATAAATTTTGTCATGTATATTTTACTACAATTAGAAAAGGCAAGATGTACTTTTATATATTTGCAGCAAACAGTTGGAAATAAGAACATGTAAAACCCTTAAATGTAAAATAGCACCCCAAACAAAAAATATTTAGTATAAGTTCAACATAAAATATCTATTCATTGAATACTATAAAATATTTCTGGAAGAAATTAAGAAATAGCCAAGAAGATGGCAAAATATACTTTATTCTTAACTTGGAAAACTCAGAATTGTTAAGATGTTAATTATTGCCAAACTGATTTATAGTTTCAATGCAGCAATAATCCCATCAGACTTCATTTGCAGAAACTGACAAATTCTAAAATTCTTTTGGAGAAAACGATTCTAATTCAACTTTGAATAACAGCAAGGTTAAAGGAATTATACTGCCTTTTAAGACTTTTTGTTTCCTTATGTAAGATACACCAGTTAATAAATGCCTTATCACACTATTACCCAGGATTGTTAGGAGAATTCTAAAAAATGTTATAAACTATAACTGTATAGTTTAAATAGTAAATACACTATAAATGTTAATTATCTTTAGTTTTGTTATCATTTGTACTATTTAAATTTGCATTTCCCTGATTATTGAGATTGAAATTTTTCCCCCATGTATTTATTGGCTACTTGATTTTTCTTTTTTATGGCATTCTTCTTCTAGTCTTTTGCCAGTTTTTCCATCTTTCTTAGTTCTTTATGTATTCCAGGTACTGATACATGAAATATATATATATATATCAGATGTTGTATATTATTTCCCCTACTTCTTAAGTTGTCATTTCACTTTCCCTAATGGTGTGTTTTGGAGAACAGATGCTCCTACTATTAATTTACATAAATTTATCAATCCTTTCTCTTTCATCATTTGCTTGGTGATAGTTGTCTTCTGTCTAATCTTATAAAAGGGTACTTCAAATTGAAGATGGTTTTTGCTGTTTGTTGTTTTCAAGGGTGATTTTTATAAAGATGAAGAACATCACTTCTATTTTATATTGCTAAGAGTATTACCAAATGTTGAGTTTTGTCAAATGCTCTTGCAACTAATGGCATAATTATTGATTTTCCTCCTTTAATATTTCATGCCAATGATTGTTTTCAGATGTTCAAGTTTGTATTCCTGAGACAAACCCAGCTGGGTCATTTTTTTATTAATAGCAGGATTAGATACATTGATAACCTATCTAGGATTTGTATGATCATGCTCATGAGTGAATAGGATCTATAATTTTTCTGTCTTGAATTACTCTTGTTTATTTTAATATGAAAGTTATGCTGGTCTTGTAAGTGAGAAAGGAGAATTCCTTTTTCTATTCTATAAATTTGTTTTATAAGATGAAAGTATTTGTTCTTTAAACATTTGGGAAAATTCACCAATAAAACAATGCTGACTTAGTTTTCCTTGCAGGAAAATGTATCTTACTCAGTTTTTTAACAGTTGTAAGATTACTTAGGTTTTCTATCTTTAATCAGTTTTGATAACAGTATTTAAAGACTTTATACATTTTCATTATCAGGAAGTTGTTTATTATATCCTTTTATATAATCTATGTAATTTCTGTAGCATCTATAATTATGGTTTATTATTCTTTGTTTATTTTCACGTTCTTGCTGTTCTTTCCTTGAACATTATTGGCGAAAAGTTTATTAGTGCTATATATATTTTCAAAGATTACTTTTCAAATTACTTAATTTGGGGGCTTCCTGGTGGAGCAAGGGGTTCTCAGCACTGTCAAGCTATTGGCAGCCACTAAGCACCCCAGAGAGGGAGCTAACAACCCACATGGCTCAGCAGACCTCTCCTGCCTCACCAGCTGCTCCCGTCAGCAGTGCATTTCAGTCGATCTGCCTGTTCTGCTCCCCACTCTGTCTCTGGTGAATTCTCTCACCTCTGCTCTGCCCCCTCCATCCCCAACCTCTGGTCTACACCCCAGTTCTTGTACATATAAGTAAATAAATAATTAAAAATTTAAAACTTATTTGATTTGGTACTAGCTTTATTTTGTTTAACATTTGCCTACTATATGTTTTTGTATTCTTTCACTTTCAACTTCCTATATCCTTATGTCTTAGAAATATACTTTATAAGTCACCTTATATCTTGATTTTTAAAATATAGTTTTGGGAAACAAAATCAAAAATAAATGTGACTACATAAAACCAAAAATCTTCTGCACAGTGAAAGAAATAATTATCAAAACAAAAACCCGACCTACTGAATGGGAGAAGATATTAAAAAATCATATATCTCACAAATATATAAAGAACCCATATCACTCAACAATTTAAAAACAAACACCTTGATTTAAAAATGGGCTTTAAAATAGAGGATCTGAATAGACACCTTGCCAAACACAGATAATCAGTAAGTACATGAAAAGATGCATAGCATCACTTATGTTTAGGGAAATAAAAATAAAAAAACACCATGATGGGGGCCTCCCTGGTGGCGCAAATTACTGAGCACCACACTGTGGGTCTTCCGCTGCCACTGCAGCGCCAGTTCTATCCCCGGCCAGGTAGGGAACCCACATGGCTAAGCAGACCTCTCCTGTCTCACCAGCAGTATATTTCAGTAGATCTGCCTGGTCTGCTCCCCACTCTGTCTCTGGTGCACCTCTTTTGCCTGTACCCCACCCAGCTCCTGCACGCATAATAAATAAAATCTTAAAAAAAAAAAAAAACACACACCATGAAATACCACTTAACTCTTGTAAGGATGGATATTATCCAAGAGGTAAGAAATTACAAATACTGGCAAAGAGATGGAGGAAAGAGAACATTTGTATGCTATTGGGAACGTAAACTGGTACAGTTCGGAAAATACAATGGCGTTTCCTCAAAAATTTAAGATTGTATTCTTAAATTTTTCTATAAATCATATGATCCAGCCCTTCTACCTCTGATTATTTATACAAGGAATATGAAAACACCAGTTCAAAGATATGTATACATCTTTATATTCATTGCAGCATTATTTACAATAGTCCAGATTTGGAAACAACCTCAATGCCCATTAGCAGATGAGTGCTGGAAGAAGATGGATATACATATATACAATATAATACTAGTTAGCTATAAAAAAGATAAATTCTTGCCTTTGGTGACAGTATTATGCTAGTGAAATAAGTTACATCAAGAAAGACAAATACTATATGATCCCACTCATATATGGAAGACAAAGAAACAAATGAACAAAACAAAACCAAAACACAGACTCTTAAATTATAAAACAAAACAATGGTCACCAGAAAGAGAAAGGGAAGGTGGATAAGTAAAACAGGTAAAAGGGGTTAATTGTATAGTGGAGGGTGGAAACTAGATTTTTGGTGTCAATTACAGTTTAGTAGGTAGAGCAATAAATAGATACTGAATTACAATGCAGTTCATCTGAAACATATGATGTTATAAAAATTTTATTGCAATTAAACCTTAAAACAATAAAAATTGTTTAATTTTTTTCTTTTATGAGAGCATTTAATCTGTTCATTTTTATTTGTATTTACTTCTATTACTTTATTTTGTGGTTTATACTATCTCACCTATATTAATTTGTAGCTCACTCTTATTTTAGATTTTAAAAAACATTACTATTATGGATAATAAATATCCTTTTCTTTAGTGGTAATGCCAGAAATTTTAGTATATACCTTAGTCAAAGGTGGATTAAATCTCAATGTTTTAATCACCCCTGTGGCCTGAGTTCAATCCCTGGCCAGGGAGCTAACCCATATATGGTACAACAGACCTTTCCTGTCTCAACCATTGCTCCCCTTAGCAGTGTATTTCAGCAAACCTGCCTGTTCTGCTCCCCACTCTGTCTCTTGTGAATCCCTTTCCCCTACCTCCACCCTCGAGCCACACACACCTCTGGCCTTTACCCAGTTCTTCTACAGTAAATAAAATGTCATGGGCTATATTGAAAAAAAAGTGAAAGTTAAATATTTTTATATCTTCTTGGATGGCACAAAAATATTAGGATATTTTAACTAATACCGCCTTCTTATTATTGTTTTTTTTAAAGATTTATTTATTTATGCATACAAGCGCTGGGGTACAGGCCAGAGTCATGGGAGGTGAGAGGACTCACCAGAGACAGAGTGGGGAGCAGAACTGGCTGATGGACCGAAATGCACTGCTGAGGGGAGCAGCGGGTGACGCAGGAGAGGTCTGCTGCACCATGTGGGTCCCCTCCCTGGCCAGGAATGGAACTCATACCTTAGATGCTTCACAGTGTGGCACTCAACCCACTGCGCCACCAGGGAGGCCCTCTTATTATTGTTTTAATATATATAGTTTCTCTTTTTGAAGCCCTCAAAATATTATTCATTATATAATCAAAATTTGTTTAGAATTACCTAAATAATAAATATTTTCTTTATGATCCTTTCTTAAATCTCAGATTTTCCATGCAGGATCATTTCACTCTGTTGAAATTTCAACCTTAAAATTCTCTTTAGTGAAGATCTTTTGGAAGTGAAATTATGATCCTTTTTTTTTTTTTTGCTTGAAATTTTTAAATAACATATATCTGTATTTTGAAATAAATTTTGATTTTTAGAGCAGTTACAAAAAAAAGGCACAGCAAATTCCTGTATACACTTCATTGAGGTGTTAAGAAAAATGCCACAGAGATGATGTATCATTCTCGTTGCACCACATTGGAGATTATATGGTATAACTATGTTTCTGGTGATCCCTGCCTTGCTGGCTTGGTTAAGGGGTTTCTCCACTTAAGGTTACTATTGTTCCATTCTATACTCTATTGTTAGAATCCAGTCACCCAAACCAGCTTGCACTCAAGGAGAAGGCAAAGTTCTTCCTCCTAGGAGGAATTGGTGGATGTAGTCTGAAACCACCAAGCACTCATGCAATGAATTACCCTGCAAAGGAAGAGGAAAGAGTATTTTAGTGACAGTACTTATGGAAGAGAGATTATGAGACATTCCTTTCAGACTAAAAACTGCACTAAAATGTGGGTGGTCCCTGTCACTCTCTTTTGGTGGACCTATTTGGTTCCTTATAACCTTTGGAAAGGAAACCCATGTTTCTCAGTGAGACCCACAAAGTGAACCTGCAAATCCTGTGTTTTTGCTCTGCCCATTCTCTGCTTCCTGAATCATCTGTGATACCTCAGATAGGCTGGGCTTTTGTGTCCACTTGCTTCTGTACATGAAATTCCTTTCTAAATGGACAGTTCGTTTTTATTTTGTCTCTCTGAGGCTGTAGCCATTACATTATCATTCCCATCTGGCAATAATAGGCCATTGCACTGTTCTATAGAGACAGTTAGCTGCAGTTAGGTAACTGAGTAAGATGAGTGAATCCTGAGAAGATAAACACATCACCTTTCTTCTTTTAATGTAGATTGACTTTCTTGCTAGAAGTAATATTACTTAGAGTACTAAAACAATATGACCTTCCATAAGTCCGTGAATGGTGGTGCTAGAAGAACAATAGGGAAGGCAAATGAATCAAAATTTGGGATAGATACCTATCCTTGAAAGGCTATATTCCTCCCACCTCATAAATGAAAATGTCTGGTAGTATATAATCAGCCTATTATATGATATATCTGTGACAACTGAGTCCTCTAGGAAGTAGTACCATATTTGGGGACTCAGGATTATTGCTTTTGGCATATTGGACACTCAACAATGGTATATAGAATTGGTTTTGGTGAAAGAAAGTTATGCTGATGAGATTGTACATAGCTTCTATCTTGACCCCACTCATGAACAAGCACATAAATGTTGGAGAAGGAGGTTGACTGTCATTCATAATGCAAATCATGTTGTCGAACTGATTATTGTGATAGTGGAGAACTTTCAATGAATATTTACCCTGGCGCAGATAGTCTCATACTTGTGGACCATTTTGAGAGATCTGTCCTCAAACCTCTTCCCCAAAGCTCCTGTCTGCAATCTCCCCACCATGGTCATTCCAATTCACTGATCATTAGACACCAGTTTTATCCATGAATTAATGTTGGTTAATAATTCAAGTTAATCTCTTCTCCTGGATATTCCTGGATATTGTGGGGAAGGAGATATGTTGCTTAATGTTCTACCCACAGAAAGGATTTCTTTTTTTTTTTTGCTTCATGGTCTTTCAAGACAACTTCTGAGATGGGTAACAACACCACAAGCACCATCAATAAACCAGGCTCACAATAGTTCCCCCTTACTCAATTGGATTTAGGTAATTCAATGTTACAACACAATAATGTCCAGTCAAGCAAAGGTCGTAGTTTAGCATGAGTAGACACACTGTAAATACGATCCATCTGCTCTTATACAACTGTCTTCCAGGACCTGTTCAGACAGAGTCCTTATTATACATACCTGTGTTCTTCTTTTGATGTAATACCTTTGGGCGGGATCAGTACAAAGGATAAGTGGACCAAGTAACACTTGGTCCATGAAAGGCAGCTTAAGTTACATGAAGTCTTGATGGCTAATGACCAGGTGTTTAAGCTCTACCAAAACCCGTGGCAGACCAAGGACTGTTTACTAAAAAAGGAAAAAAAAATATTGCTGTAGGAACCTGGGACATTCTCTGTCACATGCTTTCACATGTGCTATCTGCTTTCTCTATCTGCTTTCACATGACATGTTACTGGGGCTATCTGCTTTCACATGACATGTTACTGGGGCTCCATAAAGCAGCCTGATCTTCCCCAGACACACCAATAAACAAGTGCTGGGGGATGTGAAGGTCACCAGCTGTGCATATATGCTCCTTGTTTGGGTGTAGTTAGAAAATTCCCTGCAGGTAAGGATTATTTTAGCATACAAGACCTTTGGTGATCTGGCATTATCAGCTTCCAGAGAGTCATCTCCTGCACTCTCTTACATTCATCCTTACTCCAACCATATGGAACCACATAGAGCATTTAAAAAAGGATTCTAAGACCATTGAAATTCCTTAAGGAAAAACCTGCTTTGTTGGTATCTATAAATCTTTGATTTAAAAACAAGATTTTTTGAGTAAATGTTAATGGCTTTCCTTACGCTTTTAAAATAAATGTAGTGAAATATAGCACACGTGCAGATTTAATATAGGGATAATTGATAGAAAACATATACAATTTAATGAATAATGTTACAGTGAACAAAATCTCTCTCCTCTCCTCCTCCCCTCCTCCCACATACACCCACATACGCACTCAGGTTAGCAAATAGAACATTGCTGTTATCTTTGATGTTTCCCCTCCTTTTCCCCCTTCCAAACTTCCAAATAACTACTATCCCATGTTAATAATTTACTTGTTTTTCTCTATGACTTTCTATGTATGTATTCCTAAACAAAGCAATGTATAGTTTTGAAACACTGAGTACAGTTACAAACCTAAGAAAGGGTCATTGTTATATGATGGTCAGTGGATAAGTTCCTGAGTAAGTAACGCTGAAGATCATGGGGTCCCTGTGGTATATATACAAGGCAGGTTTGGTAGATCAGATATTGGATGCATGGCAGAAATATATCAGAGTGTAGAGTGTATTGCTCTGTATTTTTTATTTTTATACTTATGACACACTTGTAGTACTGATGAATAAATAGATCAAAGCAGACCACTTATGTGGAGTAAAGTAAGTATTATCATCTGATTCAGGCAACTGGGCATTGAGAGAAGAGCAGAAATTCATTAGCATATAATTAAGTTTAGTCAAGGTTAGATAAGAATCAGTACCAGTTTCTGTTTTCAGTTTAAAATGATGGTACAGGGGAGATCAAAGTCAGAAGGAGCACAACGGACTATGTAGGGGACTAGGGAGGCTTTGGCTGTGGCTGAGGTATTTAACATAAAACTGAGGGGGGTGATCTTAAATCATATACAGTTGTTTTTTTTTTAAAGATTTATTTATTTATGCACACAAGCACTGGGGTACAGGCCAGAGGTGTGGGGGGTGAGAGGATTCACCAGAGACAGAGTGGGGAACAGAATAGGCAGATCAACAGAAGTACACTGCTGAGGGGAGCAGCGGGCACAGCAGGAGACAGCAGGAGACAGCAGGAGACAGCAGGAGAGGTCCCCTCCCTGGCCGGCAGCAGGGATCAAACTCGTGCTGCAGTGACTGCTGTTTGCTTCATAGTGCTTTGCTTAACCCACTGCGCCACCAGGGAGGCCCCATATACAGTCTTGTTAACAAATGCTACTTCAATAAAAATACTAAAAAATAGAAAATGGTAATATATACTTGAAAAGTAGAACATTCAATATAATGATTTTTTAAAAAAGATTTATTCATTTATGCATATAAGAACTGGGGTCCAGGCCGGAGTTGGGGTATGTGTGAAAGGAGTCACCAAAGAGAGAGTGGGAAGCAGAACAGGCAGATCCACTGAAATAACACTTGCTGAGGGGAGCAGCCAGTGAGGCAGGACAGGTCTGCTGCCCATGTGGGTCAGCAACCTGGTCAGGAAGTGAACTCATGCTGTAGCAGCTACAGATAGCTTCATAGTGCTGTGACTTCACCCTTTGCACCACCAGGGAGGCCCATTTTTTGGTAACACTTTAAATGGACTTATGATCAGTTTGCAGCATTTTATGATTTAGTCCACAACTCTTCCACATCTTTTCACATGTACACTACACTTTCCACTAAAATACCCATATTCCTCCACTATTATCCATTGGGCCCCTCTCCCTTTGTTCCCCTCTTGTGCCCTGCCTTCTCCTCCCTTTTCAGTTACCTAAATTATATAGTCAGATTTCTAGGGTTTTTTTAGGTTTCATTTTGTCTTTATATTCTACATATAAGTGAAACTATCTGATACTTGTTTTTCTCCTGACTTATTTCACTCAGCATAATCTCCTTCAGTTTCATCAATCTTATCACAAATGGCAAGTTCATCTTTTTTTTTTTTAAACCAGAGTAGTAATCCATTGAATATATATATATTACAGTTTCCTTAATTGTATCTTTCTTAATTCTTAGCTAGATCTTTTTTCCCTTTGAGAGAAAAAGAGAGGGGAGAGAGAGATTGAATCTTGAAGAAAGGGTGTGTCGGGAGGCAAATTTGGGGGGAATTTGAATGTCCGAAATATTTTTCAAGTATCTTCATACATAAGTGATAAATGAGATGGATGTAAAAGTTATTTAAGAAAACCTTTTTCTTTCAGAATTTTGAAGGCATTGCTTTGTAGTCTTTTTTTCTTCTAGGGTTTCTAAAGAGAAACAAAACCATTCACATTCTAGATTCTACTTTCTCTAAAACTTTCCCTCTTCTGTCTCTAGAACATTGTAGAATCTTCTTTTATTACCAATATTGTGGAAAATTTCAAAGTGATTCACACTAGGTTAAGTTTTTTACATTAATTATGCCAGACTGGACAATTATGCCACTGGACAATTGCTCCTCACACATTAATTACTGATAAATTCAGGTTTCTGAGCTCCCAAAAGCCAATCACTAGGGTTTTCAGTTCAGTGATTTGTTCAGTTCTGAGAAATTTTCTTGAATTGTTTTAACCTTTGATTTTTGCTTCCTCATTTTCCTTTTTTCTGTACCTCCTTCTGTTTGAATTTCGGACCCTCTGAAGACCTTCTTCTTTCCACCTTTATAGTTTATAACATATATTTTTGAGTTTAGGAAATTTGACACTAACAGTAATTTGTAATTCAATTCTAAGTTTATTAATTATCTCAAACATATTCTTTTTTTTTTAAGATTTATTTATTTATGCGTACAAGAGCTGGGGTACAGGCCAGAGTCGCAGGAGGTAAGAGGATTCACCAGAGACAGAGTGGGGAACAGAATAGGCAGACTGACTGAAACACACTGCCGAGGGCAGCAGCGGGCGAGGCAGGAGAGGTCTGCTGCACCATGTGGGTCCCCTCCCTGGCCGGCGGCAGGGATCGAACTCATGCTGCAGTGGCTGTGGTTTGCTTCACAGTGTGTTGCTTAGCCCACTGTACCACCAGGGAGGCCCTATTTCAAACATATTCTTTAGAGCGTTTCCTCCACCAGTCCAGGATCACAAATTGCATATCTCATTAGTCTCCAATCTGGTAAAACTTTCCCTCATCTTTCCTTCATGACACTGATATTTTTGAAGAATACAGATCAACTGTTTTTTAGAATGGTCTATGCTTTCTATTCTTTTCTCTTCAGATTCAATCCCAGTTACTTGTTCCCAGCCAGAATATTAAAAGAGTGCTGCAATGAACAAAGGAGTTCATATTTCCTTTTGAAGTAGGGTTTTGGGGGAAGGGAGGTGGTCAAAGGGAGAGAGGGAATCGTACAAGGGACTACCATGGTGGTTCACAGTTGAGGTGGTGGTGGGAGATTTGGGGGGTTACATCCAAGGGTGGAAATCAAATACTGAACAAAAAATGAACAAAGTTGTAAAAAAAAATTTTTAAATTTTAAAATTTAAAGGAAAAAAAATGAGGTAGTGTTTTTTAATTCTTTGGATAAAAGATGTAGCCTTCTCATGATAACATCCCTAGAGTGATGTAGCCTTCTCATGATAACATCCCTGAAGTTACATAAATTCTGCTTGACCCTCAGTGAAGTTAATTTTAAAAATAACTTTGTTCAGATACAATTTTTTTGTTCTGGATTCTGATCTTAGGAGGAAAACATTTTGTCTTTAACCATTAACCATTATAGGTGGCTATTACTTTGATAAGTACCCTTTCCCAGGTTAAAGGGGTTCCATTCTTACTTTGTTGAACATTTTTATCATGAAATGGTAAAATATTCCCATTTTTCAAATGCTTTGTCTATATCTATTGGCATGGTCAAATGGTTCTGGCCCCAAATTCCACTAATTTGGTGTATTACATTGATTGATTTTCGTATCTTAAACAAACCTGATAATTTTAGGATAAGTTTCATTTGTTCATGAAATAAAATTATTTTTCTTTGTTGCTGAATTCATTTAGGTAGCATTTTGTTTAAAACTTAATGTCTATATTCATAAGAGCTATAGGCCTATAGTTGTTTTGGTTTTTTTTTCTCCCTCTTTTGATCTCTGTCTACTTTTGGAATGTAGACATCTAATGACTTGGGAAGTGTTACCTCGTCTCTATTAGGAAGAATTTGTACATAGTTGGTATAATTCTGTAAATGTTTGGTAGAATTCACTAATGTCATCACCTGGACCTGGTTTTTTCTTTGTGGGAAATTTCCAAAGTATTAACTCAATCTCTTAACTTGTTATAGGTCTATTTAGATTTTCTGTTATCTTGACTCAATTTTGGATCTTTTTGTCTTTCAAGGAGTTTGTCCATCTCTTCTGTTATCTAATTTAGATACATAGCAAGTTGTTCATAATATTTCCTTTAATTTTTTCCCAATAAAATTGGAGTTATGTCTCCTTTTCTCACTCTAGTTTTTGTAATTTGAGGAGTTTTTTTTTTTTGTCTTTCATTCTAACTAGCCAAAGTTTTATCAACTTTACTGATCTTTTTTGATAACTTCATTGTGGCTGGATTAACAAAAATATTATGGTTCTTTTAGCTTTCATTTCATTTGTTTCCACTGCAGTTGTTATCATTTCCCTCCTCCTGCTTACTTTGGGGCTAGTTTTCTTCCTCCTTTTTCTAATTTCTTAGGTTGAAATGTCAGTTATTGGTTGGAGATATTTTCTTTTTAACATAGATATTTAGCTTGAGAAGCTATCTTAACCTGGTCAACTTATTGTCTGATTTCACTATGGCAGAGTTATTATTTTTCTCCCTGCAACTGGTGATCTATGGGAGACACTCTTGAAACTCTTCTGTAGGGGATTTCTCGTGGGATATATAGTTGTACAATTTTTAAGGTATAGCTATCAATTAAAAGTTTCATCTTCTTCAAAGTTTTGTAGCGAAGATCATAAGTCACCATATCTTGGGAGTAATTTTTTTTTTTGAAACAAGTCATTTGAGCAGACCTTCTTACTTATGCCCTTATTATTCTGGATGAGGCTATATCATGAGCATTTGTTAATCAACAAAGGCTACCTTTCCCAATATTCTTTGCTATGATGCCAAGGGGAGGGGAAATTTTGCTTAGAGACCAACTCTTCCAGAGCATTACAGGGCTGAGAACCCTCATGTACATATTTCTCCCTTCTAGAGGTATAATGTTAGAATATTTTAGCTCCATTGAATTAAGCCTGGCTGAAGTCCTTTCTTCAAGAATATATCCTCTGTATCCCCAGGCAGTTGCTTATTATTAGAGAAAGGGAGTCTGAGTTCAATCCCAAGCTAGATTTTCAGGATGGCATTGTCAATAGAGCACTGTCACGTGGGGGAAAACTGGACATTCCTCCTGCTTCAGTCACCCGGGGCCCTGTGTGTGGATTTGCAGAACTACAGCAGAATGGTTGCATATGAAACCAAGAAATTATACCTGGATAAGCTCAGACAAGGCTCTGCAATAATGGAAATGGGGATTATTAGTGGACCTGCCAGGTCTCCAATTCTCCCTCTAATAAGGTAGATTATTTGGAATTTTAAGGAGTTGTCACTTTAGGTGTGCACTAAACTGGTGAAGCCGGTCATTCCAGTTGCACTGTTGCTGTTTTATGTGGCTACTTTACTTGATTTACTTTTATATCAGCTGGCCTGCCTTGAAAAAGATTAGCTTCTTAAGGTTGGATAGCATTCTGAAAGAAATGCTGCTTATTTTGTTTTTATACAAGTTAATAATCAGATATAGTCTGCTTAGTTTAGATCTGCATAGTTAACAGCTGAAGGAACGCTTTAACTTTATAAAATCAAAAGATTTTTGACGAATAAAAAACAACTGTCCTAGCAATACAGTTAACTGGGGAGTCTGAAAAAACAGCCAAGAAATCAACTGAAATTTTAAAATCATTCATTTAATGAAGAATTTGGGTAGAATTCCTTTGATGCCAGGAACAAACCAGCACAGGAGTCCATGGGAGAAAGAAGTAAACATTGTATAATGACCAAGAGCCTCTACTTTGGGGCACCAGGTGCTAGCATTGGGTCTATGCAGGGTGGGGAATTTCCTACTCCCTCCCACACTCCTTGCCCCACCCCCACATTTCCCCCTGTAAAGTCAGGACTCATCAATGAGTATACACACTTAGAAGCAGCAGCTGGCCACAAAATTGCTTTCACATTATCTTTGTGCAAAAGTTTTTTAAAAGAAAAAAATTCACCTCTCCTGCATTTTGTGTTACTAGCTTTATTTTGGTGGGTTCCTGAACCAAATTTTCACTCTTCGCATGGTCCAGAAAATGATCAGCTGAGAATTATAGTTTGAAGTGGAACCAGCTCTCTAGTTCCCCAGGATACTTGGCAGAAGTAGTGCAACATGACCTGGAGAAATGTACTGTCAGCCTAGATTGGGAGAAAGCTGATAAAGAAATTAAAACAAAGATGAACTAACAATTCCAAATGAAATAATACAAATAGTAAATTAAATAAATAAAATAAAACTCTCAAGGAATCATAGGTTAAGAGTTAGCAAAACAAATGAACCAATCCCATAAAGACTTTAGATGAGAGAATTATCAGATAATAGCCAGATAAAATATACAGAGCTGAATTAACTGGGATTTCAGTGATGAATACACTTTAAGTATGTTTCATGCAATACTTGGAATATACTTACACTAAACAGTTACAAAATTTGTTGAAAATTTAAATTTAATTGAAATTTAAATTTAACTTGACATTCTGATTTTCAATTATAAAATCTGACAATCTTATATGTAGATTATAGAGTAAATATGTCATACATTTAAGAAACAAAAGAAGGAATTAGGAAGATAAGTGATGAACAAGAATACATCAGAAATTAGCAGATAGACATGAAAATGATTAAGGATCTTCTAGAGATGAAAAAGATAAGAATGTAAAACACTTGTAAGGAAGAATTGGGGTTAAGTGTACTGATGTGCAATTTACTTTTATATATGGTAAAAAAAGTTAGATTGATGGATGCATAGAAGGATAGAAAGATGGGGATAAAACAAGTATACTAAGTATACTACATTGCTAACTGCAGAACATAGGAGGTGGGTATATAGGAATTTTTGTAAAATTCTTACACTTTACCTGTAAAATATTGGAAAAATGGATGAAGTTCAAATAAAGAATAAATTAAAAATAAATCTGGAAGAATTTCAAAGAATACAGTCTCAGAAATAAAAGAAAAAGAGACTATGAAAGGCTAGTTAAGATATATTTTTGGTCAAATGAGAAATCAGTGAAAGTGGAAAGATCTTTTTTAACTTTATTATTCTTTTTGGAGATAAAAGAAATCCAACTATATCAACAATAATAAAAGTAGATAAATTGAATAATACAGTTAGTAACCATAGCTTTCTACATGGTATACATCTACTCTGTTTCTGCCCAATTCTTTCTCTCCAACTCTACATTCAAATCAGCCACTCCCACCGCATAAGGACGAGTGCGAGAGGGGGCTCCTCTAGGTTGAAAACTGGGCCTCCCTGGTGGCACAAGGGGTTAAGTCTCAATACTATCATCCACTGCAACACGAGTTCTATCCTGACCAGGGAGCTAACCCACATGGTGGAGCTGATCCACATGGCTCAGCAGACCTCTCCTGTCTCACCCGCTGCTCCCCTCAGCAGTGTATTTCAGTAGATGTGCCTGTTCTGCTCCCCACTGTCTGGGGTGAGTCCTCTCACCATCCCCACACACCTCTGGCCTACACTCCAGTTCTTGTATGCATAAATAAAAATTAATCGTTTTTTAAAAATTTAAAAAAAGAAACCCCAAAACTTTTAGTATTCATAGGTTCCAGATATAGCTCTTTCTATCTGTATATTAGTTCATAAAATTAAGTAAGGTATTACTTTTTAAAAATTTAAAAATCTATACAGAGTAAAAATGAACCACATATAAAATTTGCTTAGGAATACATCAATGTTTTTATACAGGTAAAAATGAAATTCTTGCCGAAGAAATCAATAAAGTTATCGATTTATGTAGTTCTGCTCCTATTTTTTTCATTTTCTTCATTCTCATTTTAAAAATTTAATATTCGCAATTTCTTTTTCTTTTTTTTTTAAAGATTTTTTTTAATTTTACTTATGCATACAAGCACTGGGGTACAGGCCAGAGGTGTGGGGGGTGAGAGGATTCACCACAGAGAGCAGGGAGCAGAACAGGCAGATCAACAGAA
>JAGFMF010011796.1:6120429-6149735 GCA_019455555.1 Galemys pyrenaicus
CCCTCCCTGGCCAGCAGCAGGGATCGAACTCATGCTGCAGTGGCTGCGGTTTGCTTCATAGTGCGTTGCTTAACCCACTGCGCCACCAGGGAGGCCCAATATTCGCAATTTCTAAGATAGTCCCAACAATAAATAATATCTTTCAGCCACTGATAGAAGACACAGTGATACATTGTATTTCATGATATGACCTGGAATAAAAATAACTCTTTGATATGTTTTCAGGGAAAAAAACTACAGACTGAACTGTGGTGTATGTTCCAATTTCAAGCCCTTTTTCTACCAGGAGCAATGTGGTGACTGTCCAGTGCTTGTATGGGCAGTCTTGTCCGCCGTTCTTACTCTTTGTTCAGGAAGGGCATTTTATCCCATTTTGGTTAGGGAGACATGGGAAGATGTTGGACTAGAGGTTTCTAGGAAACTTAGTTTTGCTCTTAAGGGAGAAAACAAGGAACATACATCCATTCTCTCCTTGTGGATATGGGGAAAACACATTCAACTTCAAATCTTAACAAGAGCTGTTCTGCCTGAACTATCTCCAAAGACCGCTCTGCCTCTGGACTTAACCAGCTAACCTGGCTCATTAGTTAAGCTAGTTTCAGTAGTTTCCTATTACTAGGAGCCAAAAGGCCCCTAACTTATGCACTAATTAAATTTTCACATTGACATGTTATTAAAACACTCTACAATAAAGTCACTGCTGAGAGCATGCCTACTTTTTAGTGAGTTTAGAAAGCATAGCAAAAACTACCTGGTTTGCATATGAATAAAGTAAGAATAGGTGACTCCCCCGCCCCACACACACACATACACACATTTTCAAGTGTATGTGGGAATCATTATATGACTGGTAGAGGCCTACACAATATCTGCTTTTCCTTCTTCCTCACAACTCAATTATATTCCGGGCAACAAAATGTGCCCTTAAGATGGCATATTCCATTTCTCTTCAATCAGTGGAGACCATCAATGAGATATAAAGAGAAGTTATTGAGTAGGACTTGCATGAAAGCTGCTCAAAAGACAGACTCTGACACACAGCCTCTTACTCCTTGCATCTTCTTGCTTTCTGGAATACTGATAGGAGGCTCTCCAGGAGTCATTTTGGACCATGAAACAACCTTGAGGATGGAAGCCTTATATTAAAATGGTGAATCAAATAGATTGAAGGAGCTCAGTTATCTGATGATTACAGAGCTGCCATCCCAGAGTTGCCTACCTCTGAGCTTCCTTTATATAAAAAGAAATAAACCTGTATCTTATTTGGTTTATTTGTATTTTCCTTTGTATATACCACTACAATCTAATTCTAATGAATACGTGGTATGCCACAGTTAAGAATGCAAGTTTTGGAATCAGACAAACGAACTGTTGATAACGTTGGGCAAGTTAGTTAACCACTCTTAGTCTCAGTTTATTATCTGTTAAAATGGGGATAATGGATGAAATCGATATGATTGATGTGGGGTAAAAATGATAATACAGGCAAAATGTTCAGTACAATGCCTGTGACAGATGAACTATGTGGCAGATGTCACTAGCATAATCTATCATTTCCAAATAAATATCAAGACTAGCTAAATAAAGCTACATATATTATAAAGGGAAGGCAAAGAAGAAATTAGTGGCATGCAGCATAAGCTAAGACCTTGACATTTGCTAATCTTTCTATTTATCCTTTGTCAGCTAGCACTCCCAATCTTCAAATTCAAATATTGAAGCTTTCCAAATCTGTGCTTCTTTTCAAGAATCCTAAGTTCCTCGGCACCTGATGTCATCTCCTATTTCACAGTGAAATCCTGGGTTTCAAAAAGTAAAACTTCTGAATGTACTACCCTCATGCCAACTAACTTCTTTTCTGGGAATTTCTTCTCCCATACAGTGCAACTTATTCCCCTTGATTTGGAGATAATTTCTCTCATCAACTAAGAGGTGTGTGGGCTCATCATATCTTATCTCCTTTTATAGCTTCTCAACCTCTCAAGACTCAAATCTCAGCCATCTTACAAAAATCAAAAGAAAACAAAACACTATCCCTCTTTAACCTTTAGTACACCTGTAGCTATTAACCCTTCTCTCTTCCTGTCCCAGAACCAAGCTACTAGGATTATACTCTGCATTCATTCTATTCACGTCTAGCTAGCACTGGCTATTACTAAATATTTACGGCGTGCCAGATGATCTATATACATTTGCTCCAATATTCAACTGAGGCTCATAGAGATTTGAACTAAAAATGTGACATAGTCAGAATTGGAATCCAGACCTTGAATGAAATTCATGTTATTTGCATTCTACCAGTACATCCCAAACATGGAAGTGCATCATATACGTTTAGGAACTGTAAAAGTTCCAATTACTAGGTACCAATCCAGATCCACCATATCATAATCTCTTGACAATGAACATAGGAATCAAATTTGTATGTTTCAAGCTCCCTAAGGTGAATCTGATACAACCAGTTTGACAGAGGCATTCCCTACATAGTCTCTCATTAATGTGTTCCTCAACTAATTCCAGTTTGGCTTCCAAACTAGACTAGACCCACTGGATACTTTTAATCTTCCTTTTGATTGACTTCTTAATGGCATTGGACAAGCTGACCAACTTTTAACTTTCTTTCCCAGAATACCTCTTTCTGATCTACCTTTCTCTGTCACTGTCCTCCCTGTGAACTGCCCAGCTCTGACTGCCTCCTAAATATTGGCACTCCCTACCTTGGTTTCTGACCTCACCCTCCTTTCCCTCTGAACATTGTATTTGGGTGATCTCATTCACTTCCATGGATTTAATTGCTGTTTATATATCAAGATTCCCAAACTGGTATTTCTAGCCTCACTCATGGCTGCTGGATCTGTAAGTTCATATTTGAGAAGTTGCCAGTTGAATTTCATCTAGATCTCTTTAAAACTCAACAGGTTCATAACGGAATTCATAATCTTCTTCGAAGAACATGATCTAGCTTTACAGGTATATTAGTCAGCTCAGGCTGCCATAACAAAATACTGCAGACTGAGAGGCTTCACCAACAGAACTGCTCACAATTCTGGAGGCTGGACGTGAGAGATCAGGGGGCCAGCAGGGTTGGGCTATAGTGAGGGCTTTCTTCCTGACTGGCAGATGGCTTCCTATTACTGTATGTGTACATGGCCTTTCTTTGGTGCTTAACTGTGCTACTCTTCTTACAAAGCCACCAATCCTGTTGGATTAGGGTCCCACCCTTATGACCTAATTTAATCCTAATTTTCTAAGAATCCTAACTCCAAATATAGTCTCATGGGCGTTTGAGCTTCAATATTTGAATTTGTGAGGGGTAGCAGAATTCATTCCATAACAACAGGGCTGCTAAGCTGTTATTATCCTGCAACCTTGTGGTTATCCACAACAACAACATAACAAGTTCAGTTGCATAGGACCTTGAGCTCAGAAGGAAGCTGTACTTGGAGTTCATGCTCTACACAAGTAGTTTTAAAATTCTTAATAATTTTATCTTTGAATGTATGCTCATTGAGTGAAATCCTATGGGACAATAGACTATATACTGTAGGCTTGGAGTATGCGTTTATAAACCATCCTGCTCCCACTTCAGATTCTTAATGTATTGTTTCTTCTTGTCACCATAGGCAACTCTCTTCCTTATCTCGTTTGATTGCTTCCATCTTCTGTCCCCCGGGGTAGGGTTCTGACCATGGAAACATAGTCCTGGGCACTCACATCTGGCTCCTCAAGTAGGGCATAGCAGTGGCCATCCTAGTCCCAGACAGTCAACACCATGGCATGTTCCAGGAAGAGGCAACTCTGCAGGTGGGTCTCTTGTCCATTATATCCAGGTACCTAGTACATCCTGGCACTGAAATAACAGTATTTTGAGATCATCTGTCTGCTGTGGATTCAGACTGTGGTCTTATGGAAAGGGTAAATACCTGGCCTGACTGCTAGCATTATTGGTCCCAGTTGACAGGAGACAGAACCTGGCAACTGTGTGCTCAGTCATTAGTTTAGGGCCCGAGGAGTCTTTGAGCACATGCATGCACTCTGTGTATATACCTGTACCCAAGACAATGTGATATTAAGCAGGAAATAAAGATTATCATGACAAGTCAAGAGAGAGGTCATGGAAGAAAGGAACAAGAGTTCGTCTGCATTTTGAACCAGAGACTGTGCATTATCATTCTGAAGTAAGCCCTGTAAGTTATGGAGCTGACTCTGCCTGCTCTTCCTTTTTTCTTTTATCAGTCAATGGTGCCATCAATTGAATTTCCCAAGTCAGAATGATAGCCCAGAATGATCTTTGACATTTCTTTTTCTTCTATCCCCCCAGAAAGAACTCTATGGTTTATTTTCTAGATACTTCTAGTAGCATTTTCAATTGCCACTGACCTAGTTCAGATAAATAAAAGAAATTTGGAATGGTTCTACTTTTTTTTTTATTAAACCACCTAGAAAACTTGTTCCTCCATCAGGCAGGAAAAGAAGAAAAAAAGACACAGCAGCTCATGCTTTCATACATCATTTAGGGGCCTGTGGTTGTGGGAATGACACCAGATGGTAAAGAATGAGAGGTATTGTTTAAGAATCCCAATGACTATCTAAAAGACCAACAGAAATCAGGAAGTAGCTAGGACCTCTAAAGCTTTGACAGAGACATTTTAAAAAAGAAATCATGCAAGGGACACAAATAATTTTTAACTGAAATGGAGTCTTAGAGAATAACTATGATGTTTTTAAAAGACCAACATTTACTAAACTTAATGGTATTTCAAACTTCCCCTCCCCAACTACAGGGGCCACTGAAACTTTCTAGGACCAGACAGAAATTTCAGAGCAGGGAAAGGCTGAGTGGTTGCCATGAATACTTGTTAAGTGTTTAAAGCATCCTTTTATGAATCAATTGGCAAGTATGTCATGGATTTGTCAAGTTGGCATAAAGGTGTAGGATGCCAACAACAAAAAAAAATCACTCTCAGAGCGTTCTTCCTAAACTATCACTTTCTCCACATCACATGTTGGCTAAATATCCTTTTGTGGTTTCCCAAATATTTCTCAGGTGAAAGCCCTGCCTACCTATTAATAAGTTCAAGTCTTTCCACTCATGCCCTTACCCTACAGTGAAAACATTTTATGTCACCATTCTTCAATACCCCCAGGTTGCACAGCAACTGAGCCAGTGTCTTTTTTGTTGTCTACCCTTGCAATTCTTGTATGACCTTAGAAATTTCTTCATTCAAGGACCTTTAAAAAGAAAATTATAAAATATTGTTAAAAGAAATAGAAAAAGATACAAAGAAATGGAAAGACATCCCCTGCTCATGGATTAGAAGAATTAACATTATTAAAATGACCATTTTACAAAAAGCAATTTACAGATTCAGTGCTATTCCAATGAAAATTTCAATAACATTCTTCAAAGAAATAGAACAAATATTGATGAAAGTCATATGGAGCCACAAAATTCCTAGAATAGCCAAAGCTCTCCTGATTAAAAAGAAGGGAAATGGAAGCATCACACTCCCAGACTTCAAACTATACTACAAAGCCATAATAATTAAAATAGCATGGTACTGGAACAAAAACACACACAGACCAGTGAAATCAAATAGAAAATCCAGAAATAAAGCCACATATATATGAACAGCTATTATTTGACAAAGGAGCAAAGAATATAAATGGGGTAAAGACAGTTTATTCAATAAATGGTCCTGGGAAAACTAGACTTCTACATGCAAAAAAAAAAAAAAAGAAACTAGACTACTGCCTCATACCATGCACAAAAACAAACTCAAAATGGATTAAGGAATTAGACATAAGACCTGAAACCATAAAATATATAGAAGAAAAAATAGGCAAAACTCTACATGACATACATCTCAGTAACAGCTTTAAAGACACAATACCCAAAGCAGTGTATTTCAGTCCATCTGCCTGTTCTTTGCTCTGCTCTGTCTGGTGAATTCTCTCACCTCCCGCAACTCTGGCCTGTACCCCAGCTCTTGTGTGCATAAATAAATAAATCTTTAAAAAAAAAATGGGCAGAATTGCTAAGACATTTCTCCGCAGAGGAAATGCAAATGGCCAACAGGCATATGAAAAAAATACTCATCTCTTGCAATCAGAGAAATGCAAATCAAAACCACAATGAGATACTACCTCACGCCAGTGAAAATGGCACATATCAAAAAACTATCAACAACAAATATTGATGAGGATGTGGAGAAAAAGAACTCTATTACATTGCTGGTGGGAATGCAAACTTGTCCAACCTCTATGGAAAGCTGTATGGAGGTTCCTCAAACTTCTAAAAATGGAGCTCCCATGTGATTCAGCAATTCCACTCTTAAGAATCTACCCAAAGGATAAAAAAACACTAATTCAAAAGGACACCTGCACACCTGTGTTTATTGTGGCATTTTTCACAATAGGCAAGCTATGGAAATAACCCAAAGATGCCCCAAAATAGATGACTGGATCAGGAAGATGTGGTATATATACACAATGGAATATTATGGAGCAATCAAAAAAATAAACTCATGCAATTCGCAGCAACATGGATGGAGCCAGAAAGGATTATGTTCAGTGAAATACGCCAAAGAGAAAAGGAAAAATATAGGATGGTTCCACTTATAGGAGGAATGTAGAGGAAACAAATAAGGGACTAAGGGGAAAAGTGAATTATAATAAATTAAAAATCAAAATCAACAAGCAACTATAAATCTGAGATACCCCCAGGGGAGGAGGAGGGAAAAGGAACAAAATGGGTGGGAAGAGCACAGGGGACTATGGTAATGGGACACAGGTGAATTGGTGATGCAAATTTCATGAGTTTGAGCCCAGATACCTCTTCTCTCATAGACTAACAGTTGATGGTCTCAATTCTTACGCTGCCTCAAGTAAACCCTTTATGTCTATTGTAGCTCATAGACACTTAAAAATGACTTGCTACTTTTTATATCCTGATAATTCACAAAATGCTTCTTCCATCCTCCTTCCTACTTTCTTCTTGCTCTTGTATTTTTAAGTTCTGGGAGTATGATATACTCGATTCTATGATTAGATCAAGACACATCTCTGTGGGTAAAAAAAAAAGGAGAGAGACAAACAACTATTCCAGGGGTCAACATTTCTCATGAGTTGATGGTGCAAAGTTATATTTTATGCATTTTTTCAAAGAAGGGATTACTTGGGAGCACTTCATGCATTGGCGTGAGTATGGAGGTTCATTAGCATATCAGAAACTGCCTTGGGTACATAAAGCAGGCAAGGAATTTAATCCAAGATATTAGGTTCCTGCAAAATTGTTTGAGGGGTTAGAAAAGCAAGTTTTAGATTGAAACTTTAAGAAAGATTCTCAGGATGATTCTACAGAAGTGACCCTGAATACTTGTCAAGGGTGACCCTTAGAAATGCCTTCTCTGCTGAACACAAAACCCCTACAAGGTGGTGCAAATCTAGGGTTTCAAGTCTTTGTGTTCACTTCTAAAACATCTGTGAAAATGCTTGAGGTCAAGGATATGCATATTTAAAACTCCCCCAAGCCCCTGAAAGAAGTCACTTTTCAGAGGTGATGCATGCCATTCAGTGAGTGCAATGGTAGAAGATAGGTTTACATGGTCCAAACAAAATTTTTGTTGTACACACTTAAGAATGAAGTCAGTGGGGCTGAACTTAAAGAGTCAGATGTTGATTCACTAAGTCATCCAGCTCAGTCAAATGAACAGAGCTCCCAAGTTGCACCACTAGACCCACAGAGCTGCTGGTCAGATCAACCCCTTCATGAGCTCTCCCTGCCTCACTGGCATAATCCTTGCTGACGAAGAACAGATTATTTGTCAAACTGAAGAGAAATTTGCACAGAATAATACAGCTAGCCCCAAAGAAGTTGAAGAAGCAAAAAATGTATGGTTCTGGAATAAATCCAGCATAAAAATAAAAGAAAAAAAATGATCCTCTAAAGGAATGGCAACTTTGTCATCTGTGAGAACATTAGGCATCAGGACTCCACCACGTAAAATTCAGGCTCTAGGAAAGACACTGTTGACATGTTGGACAGGATCATTCTTTGCTGAGGAAGTTATTTTGGGCATTGCAGAATGTTCAACAGCCTTTGGGCTTCTGCCCCCTGCATGCTGAGAGCTTCCCTCAGTTGTGACAATCAAAACTATCTCCAGAATTGGCTAAAGGCCTCTGGGTACAGAAAAATCCCTGACTGGGAACACCGCTCCCGAATATCATAATCTTAGTCTCAGTTAAGAGTTCAGGAAGTCGCTACCGTTTTGTGATTTCCAGGGAAATGCTGCCTTAACCAAAATCTGTGGATCAGAGGTGCCAGTGGAACACGCTGTCTAAGCCATTTCCAACACTGGGAGTCATGCCAGCAAAATAAATGTCTGTGTCTCTCTTTCCACTTAGTTTCAAATTCAGTTCTTGCATAAAGGCATCTGATTGGTGGAACTTAAATCATTCCAGACCCCCAAGCTGCAAGGGAGTCTGGGAAGTACCATTGTAGCCTTCCTGTTTTTGCAGAACAAGAGGACACCCTGAGAAGGAAATTGACGTAAGTATTAAGAGACTCAATCTACCGTATCTGCCACAGCATGTCAGCTTTTTGTTCTTGCCAAATGAACCAGGCAAAGCCAGAATGTTAATGTAGTTGAGTGGAGTTTTGTATAGTTCTGGGGGAAGGGGAACAGAACACCCTTCCAGTCTTCATTACCAGGAAAAAGATAAATTCTGGCACATAACATTTTAAAATTCATTGTCTTAGTCATCAAAACAGTAACACCAGCCCCACAATTTCACTTTACATGAGTAAATGACTTATATCCCTGAAAAGCTGCAAGTCCCTTCAAGTTACCATTGTGTCTTCTCAAAATGCTTGAGCACAACTATAGGCATATCATGGACATTCTGTAAGAATTATTAAGTCAATTTGAGAAGTCAGTTTAACTAATCACCATAAATAGAGCCAGCAGTATTTCTAACCACTGCTGTTTGAAGAGGGTGCAAGAAACCCTTTTAATCTCTAGGGTCATTTCATAATCTCATAACTTTGAAACATGGGAACTTTAACATACCTGTTGCTGGAATTGAATCTGAATTGAGAAATACATGGAAGGTTAAGAGTGTAAGAATTACATTTTTTTTCATCTCAAATATGTACTGATGTTACTCCTACCCACCATGAGTGACAGGAACCAAATTTACCTTTCTGCCTTAAATAACAGCAACAATGAAAACAGACAAAAATATATGAAATCATTGGTTTTCAAGGCACAGACACAAGGATAGCGATCTTCCCCACAAGAAAGGAAACAAATAAGTACATGGTAACTGAGCATGGTAACTGTCTTGGTTCACAACCACGAGAGTTCCCAGGCCACAGCACAGTCAAACAGACCTGAGGCAGCTCCAAATGGAGCAGATGGAACTGGGAGTTGAGCAGAACAAGGCAACAAGAAAGAACTCCAAAGTGAAGAGAAAATGCCAGAGATCGGCAGAGGTTCCCTTTAACTCTTCAGCTAAGTAGTGAGCAGGACATGAATGTGAAGAACTATCTGAGTCTTGGATGGGGAAAGCGCCATCCAAGAAAATGAAAGGTCACAGCGGCCTGTGGTCACACAGGGCCTACACTGCTGTCTGTTTCCACCCGCCACAGCAGAAGCCTGCTGATCACAGGCGTTGGGTAGAGTAGTCAGAGGGTTTGGCCTCAACAGGGAAGAACACTTAACCCTAGACTACTCCACACTCTGAACAAAGCATAGAAACAAGACTCAAAAGGATCAGACTGTTTCCAGCAAACTTCACTCCCAAAATAAAGCTCAGGAATATTTAAAGAACGTAAAAATATACAGTATCTGATAAAGCAAAATTTATAATATCTGATAGACAGTAGGAAATTACCAGTCATGTAAAGAAGGAGGAAAACATGAAGGGAACAAATAACAAGAAAAAAAATCAATCAAGATAGATCCACAACTGACAAGGATGCCAGAATCAATGGACAAGGACATGAAAAACAGTATTGTAACTGTATTACAGATGTTCAGAAAGTTAACCAGAGACATCTATTGGCCTTCTTTCCTGTTTTCATCATGAATATTTCTGTTAATGAAGTCAAACCAGGTAGCGGTGGGAGCTGGGTTGGGACATACGTGGTTTCAGAGATCTGGCAGAATAGGATGGCAATGGTGGTGATGATGGGAGTTTGAGAAAATAAATATATTGAAGAAAGTGGGAGGCAGTTTTCTCTATCATAAAAAGGAGTTACAAAATAGGAAAAGAGAAAATTGGAATGAATTAGAGGTATTGGTGTGAATTCATGGTTTTCAGTATACGGAGCTGAACAATAAAATAAATGTACACGTAGGTGCATGGATAGGTATGTGTGTACATACACATATTTACATCCCCTAGGTTTATCCACAAGGAGAGTCTGGCAGTCACACGCCAGCATCATGGAAATATGTGGAAGCTAAAGAAGATGTGTCTGCAGAGGACAAACATCTAGCTTGGTAATTTGAGCCACCTCTCTTTACAAAGTGACAAAATCTTGACAAATCAAATATGTCAATAAACACTACATTTCTACATTCAAAATGTATTTGATAGACAATAACTTATCACGTGAAAATTATAGAAAAATAAAATATGGACTTTGAGTTAGTCTTGGGTGCCAATTTTAACTCGGATATTTATTAATTTTGTGACTCTGAAGAATCATTTGTTCTCTCTGAGTTTCAGTATCCTCAAATGTAAAATAAATATACATGTTTTAGGGTTTTATATTACTAGTAAGATCATATTTATTCCTGCAGTACTGGGCAGAAAATAAATGCTCAGCATGTGATAGTTATTAGTACATTTGTGTGTGTGTTAACTGGGCAGGTTTTTATAATTTTGATTTAACAAGAAAAAAAAGATGAGGGAAGTGAAGACTTAAGAGGAGAAAACATCAATTAATTCAGGCAACAAATGATTTTAAAATAAGAACTAGATATACCCGGAAGAAAGAAAGCATTCCAGAGAGTGGGAAAGGTAGGAGCAAAACTCCAAGGTGGGCACTGGCAGGAGAAGCATAGGCAACATCACTACCTGGTCTGACCCAAGTAAAGGTGCAAGAAGGAGGTTAGAAGTGAGGCTGTCAAAATAATTTATTCCAGACTGTATACAGTGTCAGTATAAAACTAAATTCATAAACACATGGTTATTATTCTGTAGCATAGATTCTTATATTTATGACTTATGGTCCATTAAACCATCATATTGCTTGTAACTCTTAATCAGAAATAATCTCTGATTTATTTATTTATTTATTTTGTAAGAGAACTGGGGTACAGGCCAGAGGTGTGGGGAATGAGAGAGTCACCAGAGACAGAGTAGGGAGCAGAACAGATAGAGCTACTGAAACACACTGCTAAGGGGAGCAGTGGGCAAGACAGGCGAGGTCTGCTGAGCATAAAGGGTCACTTCCCTGACAGGGGATTGAACTCAAGCCATAGAGATGATAGCAATAAGATTTAGCCCTGAGGACACCAGGGAGACCATGCAATCTCTGATTTAAAGGAATCACTCATTATATCATCTTCTGTCCATATCAGGAGGCCTCCAGCAACCCTTGGTTTTGCAAGAAAATACTGTTTTATGGTTGCTTGGTGAAGATACTAAGAGTAAGGCACTATTGCTGTTATGAGTAAAAATTCAGTAAATGTGAACTTTTGGGGGGCATTTTCCAGTATCTACCAACAGAGATCTTGATGGGCAGCTCTTATATGAAGCTGGCACATACACGTTTAAAGCATATGAGAGGAAGCAGACTCAGGGGAAACAACCTATGGTAAGGAAAAATATGTGATTCCAAAAAGATTAAAGGAATTGGAATTATTTAATAATAAAAAACACTTAAGGCATTTATCTCCTCCACCACCACCCCTTGCCCCCTGCCCATTGAGACAACGAAACAAATAAGGGACTATTAAAAAGAGAATACTTATCTCTTCACCAGGACCTTAGAGACTTGAGGTTTTCACTCTAGTCAGAAGCATTTCTAAAGGGAATCCTTGTACATTACTGGTAATAATGTAAATTGGTCCAGTGTGAAACACTATGGAGGGTCCTCAAAAACTTAAGAAGTTCATATGATCCAGTGATTCCATCTCTGGGTATTTATCAAAAAATATGAAAACATTAATTTGAAAAGAGATACACACCCCCATGCTCACTGCAGCATTATTCACAACAGACAAGACTGAAAACAACATAAATGCTCACTGACAGATAATTGGCTAAAGAAAACTATCCACAATTCCATTGTGGTATATATATACAATGGAATATTACTCAGTTATAAAGATAAAGTCTTGCCATTTGGGATAATATGGACTTAGAGGGTATTATGTTTGGTGGAATAAATCAGGTGGAGAGACACAAACACCGTATGTACAAACGTCCCGTGTGGACGATAAAGAAACAAAACTGAAAAACAAAAATAGACTATAGGAGCAAAATAGTATTCACTACAAGGAAGGTGAAAGGTTGGGTAAATCAGATGAGTCAGTTGTAAGGCAAAGGGTGAAAAACAAACTTTTGGTGGCGATCATGATGTAGTATATATGCATGCACATGTTTGTGCATCTATCAATCCATCTACATATAGGTGTTGAATTTCTGCTATATAGCTAAGAATCTAAAACAAACTTCAGAGAGTTTCCATATTGTTGCATGTCAGTAGGACTTAAAAGATACTATAAACTCAAAGCTTCTATCCTCAAAGCGATGACAATTTAAAATTAGCTTGAGGGCCTCCCTGGTGGCGCAGTGGATTAAGAAAAGTACTATGAAGCAAACCACAGCCACTGCAGCCTGAGTTCGATCCCTGCTGCTGGCCAGGGAGGGGACCCACATGGTATAGCAGACCTCTTCTGCCTCGCCCGCTGCTCCCCTCAGCAGTGTGTTTCAGTCAATCTGCCTGTTATGCTCCCAGGACTCTGGCCTGTACCCCAGCTCTCGTATGCATAAATAAATAAATCTTTAAAAAAAAAATAAAGTTAGCTGGAATGTTCACATAAAAGGTAGAACTTCCTCCTCTGGGAAGGATGATACGAAGTTGGCTAATGTGTCTTGAACTTGCATTTTTTTCCCTATTTAGCCAGCTTTTGATTTATTCTTAAACATTTATTAAAAGTACATGTCAAAAAAAATTGAAGGTGCTCATCAAAAACAGTTTTCTGAGGGCCTCCCTGGGGGCCCAGGGGTTAAGTCTTAGCACTCTCATGCTATCACCCCAGCAGCCAGAGTTCGATTCCCGGGCAGGGAGCTGACCCATATGGCACAGCAGAACTCTCCTGTCTCACCTGCTGCTCCCCTCAGCAATGTATTTCAGTATATCCTCCTTTCCTGTTCCTCACTCTGTCTCTGGTGACTCCTCTTAATCCCACCCGCATGCCCTCTCCAGACCTCTGGCTTTTGCCCCAGTTCTTGTATGCATAAATCTATAAAAAAAAATTCATTATCTGGCAAGGGGGGAGCATGAGGTTAAGAGCCCCATTAGGGAAGGAACGGTTGTCCAGGTCATGGATGCCTCTTTTGTCAATGATTGGAACACTGAAGGTTGGCAGATTCAGTATGAAACGTTTCTGGAACTTCTCTAGACATTTCTTGACTGTCTTCTTACGTGAGAGAGCTGGTGTGCAGTAGTAGTCTATGGTACTGAGAGTGGGGAAGGCACAGTGGTGGTGGGCCCTGAAAGGTGCCTTGACCAAGGCTGCAGGGTGGTCCATGGAACAGAGTGCTGGATCCTCACACTCGTCGTAGCCAGCCAGGAGGAGGCTGACTTGACACAGGTCCAGCTCCAGAGTCAGCCAGGCTTCTGCATGTGAAATTAGCTGCTGCTGTGGGAAACGATTCATAATCATTTCACATAAATTGAGCCTTTTTCTGAATATACTCTGCAAACTCTACAGTGTCTCCAGCCTCTCCAAGATATAGCAGGAAAAGAATGTACAGATTTAATTAGGAAAACAGACTTAGGTAGAATGCATTCCTGACTACAAGCAACAACAGAGAAGCCATAAAATCACCTGTTCTAGACACAGGTGAAAAATATAACAAATATTTAAGTGTAAAAGTTAATGAGTTTATTAAAATGTAGTAGGCACTAAGGATACAGTAAATTAAACAAAGCACCTGCCCCTCCAGGGGCACACAGCTCACCAAGGGAAGTCAGACTTAAATACAAAGAATTCTAAAAGCATGGGGTAGATCTGTAGGTTTAGGACATGAGAGTGGAGAGGAAGTCACCACCAGCTGCCCAGTGACACCAGGGAAGGCCTGAGACCATAGAGCCTCTGGACCAGGAAGATGAGCCAGGGTCCACCCGCTGTGCAGAAGACTGAGAGAGAAGCCAAGCGCAAAAGTGGAGAAGGCTTCAACAGCCATAGGACTTGGGGAGGGCTGCATGGTTCTGGGTGCCTGCCCCTCGGGGTGGGTGGTACAGAGTGGGGAGAAATGGGCTGTGCAGGGAGTTGGGTGGAGTGCTGAGAAGTTCAGGTGTAGGGACTGTATATATGCATTGAGGAAGAAGCTAGAAGGATGCAAGGTAAATGTCAAACAGGATTACTGTTTTCAGAACCCAATAGCATCACAAAGACTCAAGCCAGTCTATCCAGACTCTGAGTCCATCAGCAAGGTATTTGTCCTCCCTACGCCTCTCTGTGCTTCAAGATCCTCTCTATAAAACGAAGGCACAGTTATACTTAGCTCACTGGATTGTTGTGAATTAAAGAAACTAACGTGTGGGATGTGTTTAGAATAGTGGCACATCGAAAGCATAATGTAAATGTTTGCTATTATATACTGGGAAGACTTGGTCATTCTCTTTCTTGAAAGAGGAAAAAGTGTTGATGTTGTAGTTTGTGGGGTCTCCCCTTCTGCATTGTGTGTGTTTTGGGTGAGTAAGTGCTTGGGAGGAGATTGGAGAATGAAGCGAATGAGGGAATGGCCTGGCATCTGTTCCATTTACCAGACTTTGTGAATATGATTACAATAAAGTTTCCTTGGGACCCAGTCACCTCAGAGGGTGAAGTAAGAGGATTCTTTCCTCTTTGTGTCAGTGCATAGGAGTGGAGGGGCTGGTTGTGCCCAGTGGAAGGACCAGGATCGGTGTTCTTCTGGTCACACCTATGGCTGAGGCGCCTTCCTTATGAGCTGGAATGCAGTAGAATCTTCACAAGGAGACTCAAGTGGATGATGCTGGTTTCTTCCCAGGTGTGTGTGGGTTGCATCGAGGAGGTCAATCTCTGAGAGGACACTTGATCGAGTGCAATTCTATTTTTGGTATTCATGTTTGTAGGGTAAAGGTTGATCAGGTATTTCCACCCTCCCACCACTGACGATGGACACCTGTGGTGCTGCGAGCATTCCAGGGTGGGCATGCGCAAGTGGGCACACCTGTGTTGGACACGGGCATAAATGGGCGGTGTCATGAGGACGCCAGAACTGCGAGGACCTTCAGACAGAACAGCGAGGACCAACCGAGAGAACCAACAGCAGCAGCAGCAGAGAGAGAAGCAGAAGCCGAGAGGGTGAGATGCACTGGGGGCTGGGAGGCCTGCCAGCCTCCTGGCCCCGCGGCACCCCTGCCTACCACGTACCTGGCCGTCTCTACTAAATAAAGAATGAAAAGCCACCGAGGGCTCCGAGACTCTCCTTCCTTGACCTGTCTGCCCACAACCATCCTGAACCTTGCTCCTGTGCCGCTACCTTCCTGCCGCTACAATGTTAAAATGATCTAAATGCGTTGCAGAGAACTTCTATAACTATTTGCAGTTGTTACATTTAGATCATGTACTTTGGGTCTCCCTGGTGGCGCAATGGGTTAAGCAACACACGATGAAGCAGACCATAACCACTGCAGCACAAGTTCAATCCCTGCCGCTGGCGGGGGAAGTGATCCACATGGCGCAACAGACCTCTCCTGCTTCGCCCGCTGTTCCTCTCAGCAGTGTGTTTCAGTCCATCTGCCTGTTCTGCTCCCCACTGGGTCTCTGGTGACTCCTCTCACCACACCTCTGGCCTGTACCCCAGTTCTTGTCTGCATAAATAAATAAATCTGTAAGAAAAAAAAAATAGATCGTGTACTTAAGGATGTATTTCAGCTTTTTCTTTGTGTTTTTCTGTGTTGCCCATTTTTATAATAAACATAATAATGTGTGTGTGGGGAAATTTGGTCAGAAACAAAATTAAGTAAACTGGCAACACACAGCAAAAATAATTCTTAGACCCTGAAAAAATATATACTGGCTACTAGAGGGAAAGGGATGTGGAAGGAGAAGAGCGTAGGGGAAGGCACAGGAGTTTTGGTGAAGGGTGAGTGAAATGAGTGTGCAAATGGAGGTGTGAACATGTGCCCTAAAGTTATATAATTATGTAGATGACTGAAAAATTAATAAAATTTGAGGGTAAAGTTTGTATTTCACTCCAGATACCCAGTGGTATCTGTAAAAACACAGGGCGGTTTTGTTGAAGAATTTCAGGGAGTGGGATGGATTGATCAAGGCTGAGGGGATAGTAGAAGATAAATTAAAGTGGGGTAGGAATGGCAGCAGAGCCATCAGCTAGGTGGATGTTTGCGGTAGAGCAGAAGAGAAATGACTATTGCTTTGGTGATGGGATTGATGAGGAGAGGATGATACAAGAAATGTTTAGAATTTTGGCTTGTCTGGGTCCCATGATGTGGGAGAGGAGGTCAGGGAAAGGCAGAAACCATCCTTGCATAACATCCTCCCTAGTCTCCTGTTGGACCTTTTTACCCATTCTTCTATTGCCTTCTGGAGAGCAGATACACTTGATTCTCCATCATTGGATACCAAATACAACTTTGTCCTACCAAATAACACCCATTTGTGAGCAACACCACAGATGAGTTTGCTGCAGATAATTCCTTTGTGGACAGAAAATTAAGCCAACCTTGACAAATGATCTCCCCATTTTAAACACATTCCCATTCTGCCTCGTTAACTATCTATTACAATGCTTGAGGAGCCCATGAAATTTAGGATTTCTCATCCAACTAATAATCTTCATGAAGGATTAATTTCTTCAGGTGCTGTTCAAGTCACATCCTTTAGCACAAGGCGGGGGTATGGGAATGTGCATGTACTTGCAAGGTCAGATACCCTGTTGGCTTATCTGAAGGTGTTCTGAAGTGAAACACAGCAAACTTCACAGGACTCCACAAAAGCAATTTGACCTGTGTTTTGAAGAGGTGAGGCTACTCCTCATCTAGAGAAAGCCAACATTCACAGGTATGGATTTTGAAATTTCATTGAGTAGTACATACTGATATATCAGTCTAAAATTGCCACCTTAATGTTTTAACTTCAGCCTTGTTGGGATACCACCTGCAAGTCCCTTTTGAACTCTCTACCTCCCCAAATGCATTTTATTTCTGCACTTTATGTAACACCTCAATCCATGCAATCTTTCATAAGCCCATATGTAACCATGGCACCAAGTGGTCACAGATAAATTTAATGAATGGAAAGTATAACACATATACCTGGTGGGAGGTGGCTAGATTTGGGCATAGATAGTCTTGGTTTGAAAAGCACTTGATTCTATCTCTTTTTCTAAATGGATGTTTGAATCCTTGAGTTGCTCTCAATTCCTGTGTTCAAACTGCCTGATGTTTCCAGGGTTCACTCTTAATCCTGGAAGCTGCTGGGATTTCTTGACACCCAGTGACAAGACCTCTTTCCTCCCCTAGGTCTTCTTTCTAACTGGATTTGGCAGTGAACTCTTTGGCTTCTACTTTTAGGGAACCCACCTGGGACTCCTCATTATAATTATAGTTTGCATTCTGAGCCCTGTTGCTCCCCTAATTCCTACAGTACATGTCTCCTCTCTTTAGCAGGGCCAAGAACACAAACCCTACAAGTGCTTCTTGAGGAAAAACTCTGCAGCATAGGTTTGTCTGCTTATTTACCTCACCTACTAGGGCTAACACCTTACTGATAAATCTTCTAGGGCTTCTGTTTAAGTTATTACAGAGTTCTGTAACACCTTGTCCCTGCTACTGGAACCTGCCTCACCCCCTCAATCTCCTAGTCCTGCTTTAGGGTGCCTGGATTACTCAAAGCTGAAGACCTTCAGTCTGGTGAGGCTCTGTTCAGTGATGCATAGAGCACCAGTTTTTCAGTCCACATTTAGGAACAGTATCCAAATCCATGTCTATCACCTGTGCATTCAGATGGCTCTAGAGCAGCTGATCCAGCTCCCTCCCCCTTTGCTTGCAATGCTTAGCTATTCATGTCTCATCATCCTAGGTTCCACTATGATAACCCTAGGGAACACACCAGGGATGAAATCCAAGATGCCATGCACGATTAGTGGTGGGACCAAGGATGAAATTATTTTAGCTTGCAAATTCTATCCTGTTTTCTTTTCTTCTTTAAACATTTTTTATTTATGCATACAAGAGTAGGGGCACAGGCCAGAGTTGCAGAAGGTGAGAGGATTCACTAGAGACAGAGTGGGGAGCAGAACAGGCAGATCGACCCAAACACTCTGCTGAGGGGAGTAGCGGGTTAAGCAGGAGAGGTCTGCTATGCCATGTGGGTCCCCTCCCTGGTGAGGGATCGAATACGCACCCACTTCGCCACCAGGGAGGCTCTCCATCTGTTTTCATTATTCCTAATATCCTATGCTTTTAATTGAGGTTGTTTATTTGGGGGAAGGAAATGTTTTTAAAAGTGAAGTTCTAATATTTTTTCAAGTATCAGTCTTACTTTGTTTCTCAGAAACTGGAGAAAATGAAACTTTCAAATGAGAATCTGACCTTTTCCCAACAACTGATGGGAGAAAAAAAATTCAAACATACGGAAAACTTGACAAAAATGTACAGTGAACATCCATATACCCACCACCTAGCTTCCACAGTCAGAATTTAATTTTTATTAGCCAGAACAACTATTTGCCTAAACCTCTGAGTGATGCTGAACAGAGTGATAGCACTAACATAATTACATAGGAAGAATTCTGTCCCTACTGGTAAGTCCAGTGCTTCATAAGTGTTCTGTACTGTGGCCAATTTCATGAGTGCTTAAAACAAGCCAACACAGGTCAGCTGTTAGCTGGGTGGAGGAGCTTCCAGAGAGTTCTTCCCAGCTTAAAGAAACAAAATTTCAAAGTCGTCTGGCTTGCTGCCTGAGACACCTACAGCTTTTGGCTCTTACAAGCAGTTACTGTCCATTGGCATAAATTAGGACTTTCTGGTTGTGCAATGAGAGAGCAACTACCTCTGCTCTGGGCAAGACGGTGGCAGGGACAGTGACACAAAAGAGGGGGCAACTGGCATTCACATCCTCCAACATGATTTTTCTTAACATTTCTACTCTTTAGCAGCCATTGTCTGCACAGATGGCACAGTGCTCTTTCCCCACGAGGGCTCTTCCACAAATGCATGTAGCCATCTCCATGTTTTCCAGAGTCACTGAAGCTATAAAAGGAAAAGGGAATGTGATTCTTTGAACCTAAAGGAAACACAATCATCTCTCTAAGCTGGTTCTAACTACTGCTTGTGATATCACCAGCTACATGTTTCAATACATAATAATGCCTTCACCGTTTTCTTTTAAAGATTTATTTATGCATACAAGCACTGGGTACAGACCGGAGTCCCAGGAGGTGAGAGGATTCACCAGAGACAGAGTGGGGAGCAGAACAGGCAGATCTACTGAAATACACTGCTGAGGGGAGCAGCAGGCGAGGCAGGAGAGGTCTGCAGCACCATGTAGGTCCCCTCCCTGGCCAGGGATCAAACTCATGTGGATGTTTCACAGTGTGGTGCTCAACCCACTGCGCCACCAGGGAGGCCCCAATAACTCCTTCACTTTGACAAGGCAGCATCTAGCCTTGGCGTCTCTCTTTTTTTGAAAGGTCTTTGGTTAAGAACAGCCTCCAAAGCAAAGGGATGTGTGTTCATCAGTGAGCTAGCTCTTTCCCACAGATAAAAAAAAAAAAAGCATTGCGGTTGAATGAAATATATAGCAATACACATGCCATTCTTACCCTATGAGGACTGGTGTTATTTTCTCAGTGTTAAAGCCCCTTGGACAGCCCTGAATGTGAGTTTTGAACAGGAGTGGAATAATTGGGCGAATATAAAAATAACACTTCTAGAATGAGAATAGTATTTTTAAATGAAAAAATTCCTTCCCTGCTTTGCCTTGCTGAGTGCATGACCTTCACTCTAGATCACAAATCAGCAAACCTTTTCTACAGGATACCATAGTAAGTATTTCAGTTTTTGTGGGCTATATGGTCTGTCTTACAAGTTAAGTACTCAGCTCTGCCAAGGTAGCACAAAAGCAGCCAGAGAGGATACATAAGTGAACAAGTGTGACTATATTCCAACTTTATGAGCCCCCTAAATAAAGACGACCATAGTTTTATATACAAAGATTTCCTATTTACTCTGCACAACCCACCTATATCATGAGTTAAATTTTTACAAGCCCACCACACTATTAACAATGGATGTTTCTTCAATTGCAGTCTAATTCTCAATGTCTAGATTTCTTTCAATTTGTGAAATCACAGCATTGAAGACATCTTGAACCTGTACTTTTATCACAATTTAAAAAGTAATGTCTAGAGTAGAGGTTGAGAACACAGCTTTTAGCCAGACGAGAATGCAAATCCAGGCCCTGTGACTTTCATAGTTGTATGTGATGTTAGGTCAACTGAAGAACATTTTTACATGTTTCTTCATTTGGAAGATTAACTGAATCTTCTCAGTGTTCAGTAAGCATGCAGTCAATGCTCAAAATTATAATGTTTCAGTAAGTCATTGCTAAGTAATGGTTTTTTAATCTGTGTAGAAAGATCATTCATGGCTTTGGAATTCAATAGTCCGTTTTGCAGATTATCTGCCATTTTGTAATTAGGAAGATCACTCCAATGTAATGTCATACTTGTTTAATTCGGAGCTCTTATGACCAATTTGATATAATAATAGGTAGACAGATCTATACAGTGGGCTCCTCAATGTCCATTGACTCCCAGAGACGCCTATTTTTATGCTGATTCCCACTGTGGGCACTGACTTCCCACTGCCTTCACATTTCTATGAAGTTATGGTATTTATGTTTAAAATCACTACTAATGAAATCATTAAAGGGGTTCAGATGCCTTACACACATTTCCAAATCTCAATAGCATTCAAGCAAATGCAATTATAAAGTTCTTTTTAAGTGTTTTTTTTAAACAAATAATGTGATACATAGGACAGAATTCAAGAGGTACAGACGAGGTCTAGTCCCGCAGATGCCCACTTAGGAAACAACCACTTGGAGAAACGCACACACGAAAACACACCAGCGTGCGTGTGCCATACAGTACAGCCACTCCTCACTCTGCTTCTTGCTTCATTGCTTAGAATACACCAGAAAAATTTCCGTCTCTACCCCCTTTTATGTATTTAAATGGCAGCTTAGTATTTCATTAGATAGATGCCTCTACGTTATTTAACCAGCCCCCAGAGATGAATGTTTAGGTTGTTTCCAACCGTTTGCTCTTGAAAACAAGATTGCAGTGCTGCCTTATAACGTTTCATCTTCGTGACACTGCGATTTCTTTCTCTTGCAGCACGACTCAAAAGTGATTCTGTGGGACTTTCCCGAATCCCCTGACCCCAGCGAGTATTTGCGGTGTTACTGGTTCTTCCTTCCGCATTGTTATTATAAGTCTCCTGTTCATCTGCCTACTCAGGCCCCGGGTGTGTTATTAACTGTGTGTCAGGGTGTGTGTGTCTGAGCAGCAGCAAGCGCACGTGTCCTCAGCCGATTTCTGGTGCCTGAGTGCGTGGGAGGAAGCAATTCTGAGAGCAAGTGGCTGCTTGTTCCTTTTCCAGAGGGTGTTGAGCCGAGTTGGCACTGCGGTACGTGGGGCCGGCGTGAAACTCCCCAGGATCTTGTCCCAGCTTTGGTCCACAGTCCTCCCCTGAATCAAGGAGGTGTTTAAAGGTGTCTCTTAGAAACAGGCACAACCCGGGCAGCCCGACTGCAGAACAATGGGTCCTTTCAGCCACCCCTTTTAGATGTATGGCTTGTCACCATGACAACCACCCCCGTTATTGAAAGTCAGAGCGGGTCCCCGCCTCAGACACTCTCCTCCCGGGCTCCCCTCCCCCTCCGGCCCCACCGTATGGTGCGTGTGGCACTGGCAGCTGTTGTCAAAAGAAGGCACCTCTTTGTCTCCAGGGGATGAAAGACATTTGGTTTTCCTCGTCACCCTTTCTCTCCGCTCGACGACTTTTCTACGCGCTCTGCACCCTTGTCCCCAGAAGCTACAGTCCAGCTCCGAGGACGCAAGCGGAGCTTGGGTGCAAATGTCACCTCGGAATCACTCATCCCAAAGTATTTCTGCCTCTACCTCAAACTCTTTGAGTTACTAGAAGTCTCACTTTCTAGTGTAAAATCCAAACTCAGCAAATTCGCTTTAGAAATCTCGGGTTACCATCAACTCTGTTCTGGGAGCTCTACTGCAAGTCGGTAGGCCCCTCAGACCCAATAGCACCACCTTCTGTAGCCGAGAGCTTATTACCGAATCTGTCCCCGCAAGAGCCCCGGAGCTCTTGCCACCGAGTTTAAAAGTTGGGCCCGTTCCTTAGAATAATGACCAGTCCGTTGACTCTTATGGGAGCCCGCAGCTCACAGCTAGACACCTTCTAAAAAAGGAGGCCACACGAGTATGTAAACAATACGACCTAGATTTTTCTAGACAGTTCTAATTTAAATGTACTATTAAAGTTTCTTTAAATGTTTCATATTATTTTAGTGAATACCTAAATACAATTTACTGAATTTTGTCTGTGATGGGACTTTATAAGTTTAAAAAATCAGAAAAAAAAATCTTAGTTAACTTTGCATCTGGGATTTGGGATTCAAAGAATATTTCCCCTGAACCTGTCTTCTGTATTAGGACCTTAAAATGGGAACAGGTGGTGTTTTTGAGACCTCCCTAGGGGGAAAAAAAATAAAGGTTACAGTGGTGAGAGGAAAAGTAGGATCAAGGAGAAGGAGGGAAACTGTGGAGAGAAAAATGCTGACACTCACGTGGAGAGAAAGAGAAATGTAGGCAAAACTGGGTGTATTGAACTAGTCTGGAGACAAACACACCTTAGGATTTAGATGTGTGAGTTGGGGGACATAATCAGTATTCTTAAATTTTTTTTTAATTATTAAATTTTATCACTGGTTTAAGTAATCTTAAAATTTTACCTAATACTCAAAATGGTAGATGCTAGAAGTAGAAATTTGAGGGAAATTGTTTCAGATCTCTGAATTATTCTACTGGTAGTTTTGACTAAGTTTAAGTTTTAAAAGGATATTTTTAAACTTGGGAGTGCTAAAAGTATGACAGGTTCAGCAGGTGACTGACAAGAGGCACATGTTTCTGCTCTTTTCTTCCAATTACTAACAATTACTTTTGGTAAACAGGAAGCAACCAAGTCTGGCACACAGGAAACAAGTATTTGCAAAGCAAAGGTTTGTTTTCTTCCTCTGAGAATAATTTTTATCTAAATAACTACCTAGAAAATAATAAGTATGTTTCTCTGAAAACCTGTCTTTTACACTCCAAGCCCTTTTCTTCCCCAATGTTACTGAATAAACTTTGGAGGAAAGTCCATTATTCTGTAAGCTTTGATTAATATTTTACCAGTGATTTAAAATAAGACTTACGACAGTGTCACAATTTGAAATTCTAGTTATTTAACTTGAACTTTTCTTAAGTGTTTGTTATTAACAAATAAAATTAATTTTCCCTTTGTGACAGGGATACTCATGGTTATATTCATAGTGTGATTTTGTCAATAAATACATAATTTTATTTTATTAAAATTACAAATGGTCTCGGCTCTCTTTGCTCCTCCCGGGTACTATCTACCTGGGAGTCTTTACTCTTTACCCTTTTTTTCCTAAATAAACTTTTCTTTCCAAGACAAAAATAAAATAAATAAATGACATTACAAATGGAATTATGTAGAAGTGAGTTCTATGGAGCTTAGAGGCCAGGCAGGGATGAAGATTTCCATCAGGGGTATAGAACTCCAGGACCTTTGCCTTTCCTCCCAATTTCTGCTTGGAATATATAACATGATGGCTGGAGCTACAGCAACAGTGTTGTGAGCTTGAGGGTGAAACCACTCCCCAGGAATTGTGGAATGGAAAGACAAGAGAAGCCAAGTGAAACTCCTATTCCACCCTGAATTTCTTACTTTTTGACTTCTCATAATGTGAGAGAAAAACAAACTCCTGTGTTAATTAAGCCAGTGTTATTTGGTTTCTTTTACATGCACTTGAACATAATCCCTGTCAGCTCCCGTTTAGGACAAGAACAAAGTAGACTAGGAATTCCATTTTATTGAATTTTTATTTTTCAAAAAGATTTATTTATTCATGCATACAAGAAATGGGGTACAGAACAGAGGTGTGGGGAGTGAGAAGATCCACCTGAGACAGAGTGGGGAACAGAACAGGCAAATTAACCAAAACACACTGCTGAGGGGAGTAGCGGGGGAGGCAGGAAAGGCCTGCAGCACCATGTGGGTCACCTCCCTGGTTGGTGGCAGGGATTGAACTCACGCTGTAGTGGCTGTGGTTTGCTTTATAGTGTATTGCTTAACCCATTGCGCCACCAGGGAGGCCCCCTGAATGATTTTTAAAAACATATCTAGTGCTCATAGAGAACTTACTTACATACACTGTCACAGGGCTTATTGCATCATAATAACAAGTTTATTCACTTAGTCATGCATGAAAACAATTTTCCTCCCACTCCTTACCTGTGGCTACTATATGTGTACATCTCTTGTTCAGGTGCTGGGACTGTGTATTTTAAGACCTAAAATTTCAAGTGCTGCCTTGACATCTTTGAGCATGAGAGGGCCCAAAGGCAAAAATGAATTCCCTTCTCTTACCATATATGCCCTACTTGGCTAGTTTCTCTGTCAATTGGACCTGTTGTACTTCATGCAGTTCTCTAATGGATTTCCCCTCCCTGTCAAGGGATACAACCACACCAATTATATAATACTGCAAGAAATAAGGGTCATCTCACCCTCTTGTCACTACAAAACTTGCCTCCACAACTCCTGTTTGTTCACTGTATTCCAAGATGCAATCCCCACATGATCCTGTGTGGTGTACAATGTTCTCCTTCCCTGGGCTGTTAATTATATATCACTAATAACTGCTGTCTGTTTCATCTGCCTAGTGTGAGGTGTTATGTGTTCTGTCATACTATTTCACCGATGGGGTGAAATAGGAAGTGATCAGAACAGTCCATTTATTCCTAAAACATTTTGTGTGTCCTCTTAGGTGCCAGACTGTGCAAAACAATGGCTGCAAGTGTGAGCAAGACAGATACAATGCCTATCCTCAAGGCACACATAATCTAGTGGGGAGACAGACAATAGAGAAATAAAAACAGTAATTACTAGCTGTAGTGGGTGTTATAAAGACTAGATAGAGAATAACCCACAGTGGCAGAGGAAGAGGAAGATGTGGGAGGAGGTGTAAACTTAGGTAAAGTAATCATTGATGACTCCTTGAAAAGGTGACCTAAGAAAGACCCAAAAAAGGAAAGGAGTTAGTTATGTGAAGACTGGGGGAAGAACCTTTTATGTTGGGGAGAAAACATATTTTTCTGATGGGATAAGGAAGGCGAGTAATAGATTCAACTAGAGAGATGGAGGGTATGTCTCAGGCTGTTTGGGTTGCTGTAACAAAAATACCATACTGGGTGACTTAAACAACAAACATGTATTTCTGAAGATTGGAAAGTCTAAGATCAGGCCAGGGAAGATTCTGGTGATGACTGGTGAAGGTCCAGTCCCTAGTTCATAAACAGCTGTCTTCTCACTATGTCCTCACATGGTGGAAGGGGCACGGGAGCTCTCTGGGGTCTCATTTATATGAGATCCATTCATAAGGAGTAATCCATTCATAACAGTTCTACTCTCATGATCTAAAGATTACATTTCCATATACCACCCCATTGGGCTTTAGGATTTAACATATGAATTTTAAGGGGAGACAGACATTCACTCTATAGAAACGTGGTAAAGGCATTTGAAATTAATCCTGTGGGATGTCCTGAAGGATTCTAGGCTGCAGATAATTGTTCACCACCTTGAAAGCTCACTTCTGTTGCTATATAGAAAATGGATTAAAAAAGGGTAGGAGTAGAAATGGGAGGCGAGTCCAGAGGTAGCTTATAATCTTCTAGACAAGAGAAAACGTTGGTCTGGGCTTAGGGTGTTAATAGTAGAATTGGAGAGAGAATGGATTTCTGATGTACTTCAGCAATAGAATCAACAGGGTTTGTTTCTGGATTAGATGAGGGAATTGGGGACTTAAAGATGATTCATGGGTATTGGTTTGAGTAGTTGAATGGATAGCGATATCATTTACAAAGATGGGGAAATTGGAGGTGGGATAGCCTGAAGCAAGAACAGATTTGGGGGAAAAAAAACCTCAAGTGCCTTTTTGACCTATTAAGATGCCCTAATAAGAGGCACCTAAGTGAAGCTGTCAAGTAGGTGATTGGAACTCTGTGAAGAGGTTGAGGTTGGACATATAAAATTAAGAGTTTTCATCTTTAAAAGAATTTTTACACTCATGAGTTCACCTGGGCAAAGAAGCAGAGAGAGCATAGTGTCTAGTAAGAAACCATGGACTAGTGCAATCCCTTTGAGGTAGGACAGGGCCTCACAGTTGGATATTCCCTGGTTAATCATCTAGAGAAGGGGCCACTTGGTGCACTATTATTCTCTCAGGATACTGGAACCAGGAGTCCACACTGAGACTCCAGAAGAGGGACACTGCTGTCACCTTGGCAGGCAGGGTATGGATTTCATGAGATGGTTTTGCTGGGGCTCCTGATTAGAGGCGTCACAGAGAACACCCAGTCTTAGAAGCAGTTGTGCACCCCAAGACAGCCTGACTGTGTCACATCATATGAGATATGTTATTAGTGGCATGTTACTTTCTGTTCACTTTCCTTTTATTCTCCCTGAGTGTTTAGATAAGCTTTTTATAAATGTCCACCCTGCCTTTGCTCTACTATGAGAAATTAAAGAACAGCTAATGTGTCCACCCTGCTGTTGAAGAATTAAAGGGATACTGAGCCTATCAAACCCTACATAGTGGGACACAGCCAGTAATGAAGGTTCCTGAGGGGAAAACGGGTCTCCTGTTCAAAGAAGGTGGTCAAGTTCAGGCTCTCCTCTCCACAAGGACAGACTCCTTCCATGGTTAACCTTAAAGCAGCTGGTTTTGATGTTTTAAAGGGAGCTGGTCTCCAGAGTTTTTTCCTCCACATTTGATTGTAAGTTCCTTGAAGACATGGTTTAATAGTCAATGTCCAGAAGGTAGTGAACACTCCATAAATGTTAGTTTAATAGGTGAATGAATGTGTTTGGAAGACATGAGATACATACCCTGTGGTTCTCAAAGAATTAACAATCCAGAAATGGTCATCAGACTACATACATGAAGGTCCAGCAGGTGCTGAAATGCTGTAGACTACATGAAAGAGCTGTGAACTATTTGATCACAGAGGAGGGAGAAATTACTTTCAGTTTGGGAGAGACTTTGTGGAGGAGAAAATATATGGCCGAGCTGTGAGGGCTGAAGAGAATTTCCACAAATAGAATGAGTAAGAGATGAATATGGGCCAAGTGCAGGGATCGATGAGAACAAAGACATGGAGGGAGACATTCCATTTCTTTAATGTGTGGTCAGTAATGAGGTTTGAGGCAAGGCTGGCATGCATGGGCGGGAGGAGGGATGTGAAAGTCAGAGAGGAATGTTGGGGTTTGACAACAGAGCCCTTAAAAATGTCTTTCTCAGTGAACTAGGTTCTTGTCTCAGACCCAAAAACTGAATTAAATAAGGAAATAAATAATCATTCCCAAGGAACCCTGGTAGCTGGGATTGGCTTTTCATAGCAGAAAATTTTGGTGATACAAGTGGCAAAACATTAAGATATTTGATCAGTGGTAACTTGAGAAAATATTTTCCTAGATATTTTTACTCATAAAATAGACCTAGCATTTGTTGATAATTTCCCATGGCTTCTCTTCATGGGAATGCACTCTAGAAGTTCCAGAATTCTATGTAGTTTGAGTCAACTCAAAGTTTTTAGTGTTAGCTTTGTACATGACCATGGACATTGTTTTGGCCGAATTCATACTGTCTCCCTTCCCTTCAACAGTGCCTCTTTTCCAGTGATTCCCTTCTCAACAAAAGATATTTCTATTTTTTTTTAAGATTTTATATATTTATGCATACAAGAACTGGGGTACAGGCCAGAGGTGTGGGGCCTGGGGGTGAGAGTATTCACCAGATACAGAATGATGAACAGAACAGGCAGATTGACTGAAGTACACTGCTGAGGGGAGCAGCGGATGAGACAGGAGAGGTCTGCTGTGCCATGTGGGTCAGCTCCCTGTCCTGGGATCAAACTCGCTCTGCAGATAGCATCATAGTGAAACAGGAGGCACAGACAGGGGAGGAGGACGCTTTGACTGAGACAGGGGTCAGAGGCCCCAAAAAAAAGCCCCCAAAGGCCAAAAGGCCACAAACCAGAGTCAAGGGCTATAGCAACAGGGGCTATAGCCTATCAGAGGACAGTGCCCGATACAGGTCACTGTCTGTGGGTTCTCACCCGCGCGCACAATTGCAAGGGACTGCAGGCTACACTAACAACAGTCATGGGGTTTATTTACAAACTGGGGGAAACGAGGGCGCTTACATATCCACAAGAGGCTGGCTGCTTCATCCAGACAGCATCAGCGTTGGCAGTCACCGGTCGCCAGTTCTAGGCAGCATTGTCCAGGAACAATGACCACTACGGGCCTGCTGAGGCAGTGTTCCAGTGGACACCGAGTGTTACAGCTCTTGTGAGTTGTTGGTTTATGTCACCAACAAACAGCTNNNNGAGACACCAGGCTCAGGGCCTTTGGTGCTCCTTGCAGTCAGTGTCACAGCCAGGACCGAGTCCCAGTCTCTCTCTCTCCTCGGAGGGCGGCGGCTGGAGGCGTCCCTCCTTCCTTCGAAGACCGGAACTGTCTTCTCCTCTTCCTCTGCTGGAGCTCTTCTTTCTCTGCTGCTGCTTCCAAACAAACTGCCACTCTCAGTGAACTGCCCCTCAAACAAACTGCCACTCTAACTGGCTTCGACCAGGCCTTATATTCACTTCAGGTGCCCCCCCCCACAGTCTGATTGGTCCATTTTGCCTGCACCTGA
>JAGFMF010011796.1:6149815-6187608 GCA_019455555.1 Galemys pyrenaicus
CACACTGCTACATAAAAGGTCTCTGAGGTAGGACTGCAACACTAACTTGCAGGGGAGCCAGAGACCACTCCTCCTGCCGGCTGCAACCCGGTAACAATAGTGCTGCGACTCAACTCTTTGTGCCACCAGGGAGGCTCAACAAAAGATACTTCTAATCACACAGTTGCCCAAACCAGAAACCTAGGAATAATCCTAATTCTTCATTTTCCTTCACCGCTTACTTTCAACTAATCCCCAATCCTTAACCTTTTACCTCCAAATTACCCCTGGAATTTGTATATTTCTGACCACCCCCCCCACCCTGTCTGAAGTCACTACTATCTCTCATATAACCTTCTAAATGATCCTCCTTTGCCCAAGCTGACCTTCCCCAATCCAACCACCACAAGGTCTTTCTGAAATGTATCACTTCCCATTTTCCTAATGGGCTCCCAGGCTTATGAGACAGGAAGCATGCACTCTGAGCCAGTTGCATAGAACTTCCTGTGTGTCTGAAATCAGCTCTGCTACTTACCTCCCAACTTGACCTTTGGCAACTTACTTATGCAGTTTTTTCATTTATTAAAAAGGGACTCAAATATTTACTCATTTTAGAATAGTTGGGGCGGGCCTCCCTGGTGGCAAAGTGGGTTAAGCAATGCACTATGAAGCAAACTGCAGCCACTGCAGCACAAGTTTGATCCCCGCTGCCAGCCAGGGAGGGGACCTACATGGTGCAACAGACCTCTCCTGCTGTGCCCGCTGCTCCCCTCAGCAGTGTATTTCAGTCCATTTGCCTGTTCTGCTCCCCACTCTGTCTCTGGTGGGAGCCAGAGACACACCACCCCTGCATCTCTGGCCTGTACCCCAATTCTTGTATGCATAAATAAATCTTTTTTTAAAGAAAAGATTAGTTGGGGCTTTTAAATTAAGCTGGATCTTCTCTATGAACCTTTAAATTAGGAGTGCTCCTGGTTTCTGGTTCCCTTTCCTCTCCAAACTCACTCATTCCTTAGTCATTTCAATGGGTCTTGTGGCTTTAAATATCCAGATACCGGTAACTCCCAAATTTACATCTCCAGCTTAGACTTCTCTTCTGAACCCTAGATATGTATCCAGCTGCCTTTCAACATTTCTAGTGGGTGGCTAAAGGAGCTAACAGAACAGTACACTTCACATGTCCTGAACTGAACTCCTGAACTCCTCTTCAAACCTATTTTACTCATAGTCCTTATAATCTCAATTGCTAGACCTTGAGAATTCATTTGGAAGTTCTAATAGGGGAGCACATTCATATACCCTTGACTGAAGAACCACCTGTCTCTATTGGGGAATGCCATCCTCTTGACCTGAATACGCAGCTTCGGAAGGGACACACATGGAGTGGTGAGTGAGAGGGTACACCGACCTAGCCAGACAGATCAGTCAAGCCAACCCTGGAGATTAACGGAGTGACAGATGTCACAGCCAGATCGTCCTCACATCCTTAGTCTCAACAGACGACTTAGTTGTCCTTCGTTTTCCTCTTGTTCACACTGCCAATACCCCATCCACCTGGAAATCCAATGGGCTCCTCCTTCAGGTTAGATACAGAAACCGACTTCTCTCTCTCTCTCTCTCTCTCTCTCCCTCTCCACACACACACACGCACACACACACACACACACACACCTGTCGAAGCCTTGTCAATTCTCAGATTACTACACAGCCTCCTAACTGATGTTCTACTTTGACCCACCCATCCCACTGATAAGTCACATGGCATCACTCTTGCTCAAACTCCCCATTAACTCCCACTGCACAGCCAGGACAAGCCAAAATCCTTTAAACAGATTTCAAGAACTTGTATAATCAAGCCCCTACCCTCAACCCTGTTACTTCATCTCCTGCTTTACCCCTGGCTACTTCACTACTGTGGTAGAACCTATGTCTGTTCCATTACACTATTATCCTAGTCCATTGCTAGGACTCCCCACATAAGTTCTGATGTTAAAACCATTGCACTGCCGATTCCCTTCACTGGGAAGCTCTTCCCATAGATATCCCTAAACTAACCCCCTTTCCTTCTTCAAATCTTTGCCCAAATGTCTCCTCTTAATGAGATTTACTCTTACTACCATAAATTACCATAAATACTAACTTTAGCTAAAAATTATAACTTGTGGGCCTCCATGGTGGTGCAAGGAGCTAAGTCTCAGCACTATGAAGCTATCAGCAACCACTGCAGTATGGGTTTGATCCCAGGCCAGTGAGGTGACTCACATGATGTAGCAGACCTCTCCTGTATCACCCCATTCCCCTCAGCAGTGTATTTCAGTATATCTGCTTGTTCTGCCCCCCACTCTGTCTCTGGTGAATCTTCTGACCTCTCTGCACCTCTTGCCTATACCCCAGCATGGTCCATGGTGTTTTGCCATTATTAACAAGTATTACAAAATCTTGTTCTTATTCTCTTAATCTTACTTCAGGAAAAAAATGAATGAACTCTCACTCTAGTTCAGTTATACTTAATTCTCAGGTCTCTATAGGTTTTCACATGACACACATTGCTTAGTAACCATGTATACTTGTTTTTGTATAAATGTATAACAATGCTCTCCACTCTGCTAATTCAATCCTCAGAACAACTGTATAAAATAGGTACTATTAGTGTCCTTATTTGAGAAGTGAGGAATTTTAAATTCAGAGAAGTTAGGGTACTTTCTCTGGGCCACATAGCTAGTAAGCATTAGCAAGATACAAACCCAGGCACTAGAATCCCTAAGACTGTAGTATGTCACATTCAGGCATTTTGATTTTGGCTTTCCCATTTATGCACCTCAAAATTAGTCTATTATCTGCCCTTAGCAAGTATGGCAAGAAAACAATAAACATTTATCAACAAACAAACAAAAATAAACATTTACCATGGTCCTGTTTGTGGAAGAGCTACCTCTCCTTCCCTGTGAAACTCATTTCCTAGTGAAAACGAGAGCCCAGGTAAGTTGACACCCGCACAGTCTAGGTGGACATCAGTTTCCATCATCTCTCATGCAACAGATTCAAAAATAGTCGATGTGTCATTGTAGATGTAGCCAATTCAATAAACAGGAACAAGATGGGAAAGGAAATGAGCAATGGTAAGAGTTTTCACTTTTAAAAAAATTTTTAATTGGGGCTGAATGCAATGAAAACACAACTATAAAGACAACTATAAAGACACTTTATAATCTACATATTCAAACTTCCTCATATTTACGCGCCTGAAATGTGTCCACTACTCGGTGAAGGAACTCATCTCCATGACTTATCATTTTATTGAACACAACGTGCTCGGCATCTCATTTAATAATTGATTTTTAGTTAAAATGAAGCTGAGCCTTGTTTTCTGACTTCTCGCCATGCCTTCTGGATCACACTGACTTGAATCACGTATATCTGAAACAGGGACCAAAGTCATGAGCACTCCAGTTCAGTTTGAAGAGACCTGGCCCCCAATATCAGATCTGGGAACTGAAATTCTGATATCTTGTCCAACCACGGATAGTGGTCTAAGTGGGGCTGGGTGAGGCCTCCTGAATCCAGGTCCCGGGCTCCGTCTGGAAAAAGCCGCTCGACAGCTAATCATCTTTACCCTGTGCACCAAATGAAAAGACAGAGTGTTGTTTTGAAACGTACCTACTCTAATGGAGAGTAGTTATTACCACTCATGATTTATTACTCATGATATGCTGTTAGATAAATCATGCCCTAGATACCACACCTTTTAGCATCCCCCACGAGATGCATCATTCCGCGGTTATGCAGGTGGTAGTAGCAGTAGCCCAGGCCCTTTGTGACTGGGTGAGTAGGTTCCAGGCGGTCCGTAGACTTTTCACGACAGCCAATCAGGCTTGGCGTCTCAGAGCTGTACCAATCGCAGATTACCGAAGACTCCATAAAAGCCAACTGGGGGCTGGAGCCCTGGAATTGGGTGAGCCGCGGACACCGATCAATCAGAGGGGAGGAGCAGATCGCCAGTGCCCAATCATCGGCCTTCACACTTCGGCCTAGGGAGGCGCTGGCGCGAGGCCGACGGGCCGGCCAATCAGCGGGCGAGCGGCGGTCAGTACGCCGCGCCTGGGGGCGGCTGGATAGGCGGGGCCATTCGGTGCCGCGGAACGTTGGGCGCAGAGAAGAACGCGGCCGGGTGAGGAGGGCTAGAGACCCGGGTCGGGGGTGGGGGAAACGCGCGCCCGCAGCCGACCGCGATGGGAGTGGGGATGCCCGAAGGTCGGGGCCGGAGTGCGCGTGGGACAGGGTCAGAATCACAGGATGCCACCGGAAGGACCCTGCAAACTGCGGGATGCGGTGGGGAGAGATGAGGGACTGAGTACGGATCTGGGGAGGTAAAGCGCGCTGGCTGGGTAGCGGAAGGTGGAGGGGATTCTGTTACCATGGCAACGCATGTGTGCAAACTGAGGAGGCCCCGGTGGCGCCGCGACCCATTTCAAACCCCTCCTCCCCCCCTTCAGCCTTCCCGGATCTACCCTCCACCCCAAATGGCCTCCGTCATCCCTGGCTCGCAGGCGGCTAGGCAGAGACCAGCTCAAAAATAACCCACTTAGGCAGCCGCGTCTCCTCCACAGCCTAACTACCTTCTGCTTTCCTTCCCTTCTGCCAACTCGTGCATCGCCAAGGGATTAAGCTTGCCCTAGGGCAGTTGGTACTACAGGCCTTGGTGATTTCACCACCTGGACCAGTTTGCTGGGTTCCATTGCAGTCACCCCTTTCTGGGGACTGGCACCATGAAGATTCTGCCATCTGGGGAACCTGGGATATCCCTTAGGGATTTTTTTCAAGGCATCCAACACTGAGCCTCATGTGTAATAAGTATTCAGAGCGGTCTCAGCCTGACAGAGTGAAGAAAGACCACAGTGACAGCTTTCCATTCTATGGACTGGTGTTGCCCAACAAATATGTTTCTTAGAAAAATATGTAATTTTACATTTTATAGTTAACCACGTTAAAAAAAAGGCTAATTATACTTAACCCAATACATTAAAAATAAACCAATATTAAACATAATCATTAGCAGTTGAATGTTAATTATTAAATTAATCCATATTAAGTTGTTGATAAGATAGCTTAAAGCCTTTTTAATAAAAAAAAAAAAAACCTTCAAAATTTGGTATCTTACACTCAGTTGGGGTTAACCACCTTTCAGGTGCTCAGTAGCTCCATTTGGCTAACAGCTACTATTTCAGATTGCATAACCACACATATTTTGTTATATATTGTCTGAGTTGTGGCCATATACCTGAAATTCAGTAATCCTTGAAGCCCTCTCTGCAAAGGTGGCACTGTGCAATGAGACCGTGCCAGTCCAGTCCAGTTGAGAAAAATATGCATCCAAAAATTAAGTTGAATTTTAAATGGATATAATTCAGGATATAAGTCAATAGTAAGAATAAATTAGCAGTATATGATTGATTGATAAACACGATGGCTGATAATTATCCGTAGGAACTCTAGGAATCTGAAGACTCATGTATGCCTCATCTTGAAAGATGGCTAAGACTTGGGCTGCTGGAAGAGATGGGAGGTGTTTTTGGTTGAAACAGAACTAACAATGGCTTCTTTTGATTTTAGGGCTGAAAATTTGCAGAACGCGGCTTTCAGACTGAAAAAGATTTTCCTCTGTCACTAACAGTCTCCACCATGATTCACAGCCTTTTCTTGATTAACTCCTCTGGAGATATTTTCCTGGAGAAACACTGGAAAAGTGTGGTCAGCCGTTCTGTCTGTGATTACTTTTTTGAGGCACAAGAGAGAGCTACTGAGGCAGAAAATGTGCCTCCAGTTATCCCTACCCCTCACCACTATCTCTTAAGTGTTTACCGCCACAAGATCTTTTTTGTAGCTGTGATCCAGACGGAAGTCCCTCCTCTGTTTGTCATTGAGTTCCTTCACCGAGTAGTGGACACATTTCAGGTGCGTAAATATGAGGAAGTTTGAATATGTAGATTATAAAGTGTCTTTATAGTTGTGTTTTCATTGCATTCAGCCCCAATTAAAAATTTTTTTAAAAGTGAAAACTCTTACCATTGCTCATTTCCTTTCCCATCTTGTTCCTGTTTATTGAATTGGCTACATCTACAATGACACATCGACTATTTTTGAATCTGTTGCATGAGAAAGTAGAAAAAGCCAGTCTACTTGATATGATGATAGTCATTTTAGTTCTGGAGATTGGAATTATCCTACTTTCTGTTCACAAATCAGAGGGGTTTAGTTTCTTTTTTTTAGTGGCCTTGGTACTGTCCATCAAGTACATTCCTTTTGAGTTATATCAAAGAGTGATGAATCTGTAACGTAAGTGGAAAGATCTAAGTAATACTTGTCACTCTCCCTAGCAGGGGTAATATGTGACACCAATTTCATCTTGGATTTGGGGTGTTTATCCACAGCATATGAGGACTAGGGGTGAGCTCTCATTGCAAACTTAAAATTGGAAAATCATCTGTACTGTAAGAATTTCAGTGACACATTTTACAAGAAACAGCTTTCACTTTGAGTTTTCTTTCAGGAATATATTTGAAGATCTTGGGGAATACAGTGTAAGGGAGGTTAAGTAGTGGGTGTTAGCAATTTTTCTAGGATAGGATTTGAGACTGCCCAGACTCTTGATTCAGAGAGTAGAATCCTTTCCCCCGAGAAACCGCTCAACTTCTGTTGTGGTTATTTGCATAACTCCAATGATAAATGAGAAACAAGGGCCCTTTGGTTTAACTTCTGTGTCATATGAAGTCTGCAGTTAGTCACATGAATGCAGAAAAGGTGGAACTGCAGAAGAAAAGAATCAGGACCTAGAAATGATAAAAATTTAAAAACTCTTGAGTCCTTTCATCTGTATTCATATGTATATCACATGTCTGGAATACCTTTTATATCAAGAGAACTAATATATACTTTATAATTTTTTCTGCAAATACTTTCTGGTAGTATTATTCTGGGATTCCAGTTCTTCTATGGTGTACTGGTTTTTTCACACAATAAAAACCCCAAAATTACAAATCCGAGTATATGGAGGAACCAAAGCAAAAGAACCCTATAGTTATAAACTTAAACTACTCTACTTGGGCCTCGTTTTGATTTCCACCTGTTAACACATTCTAAGATTAACATTCCTATTGGTCAAACTCAACATCTGCTTCATATCACCATAATGATATTCTGTAACTTATTATAGATAGGAAGTGTAAAAAGTTATTTAATCTCACTGAAACCACAGAGGAATTTGAAAAACAATAAAGATGCTGGTTTGGAAGTCTGCAGACAAACTGCAGAGTTTGTCATTTTTGAAGCATTAGTTTACAGTGACTGAACACATCCTGATTTCACTGTTTTATATGATGTGTGTTCTCTTTCAGTGCATAATTTCTTTTTGGAGAGAATATGACAGAATAGTCTCAACTATAGAATTGTAGCACTTGGCTATACCACTTTGTTATTCTTACATGTTTCCTTTCCAACAACTCAGTTCATATTACACCTGATTTATAAAATCTAGTGATTTTTTTTTCATCTTTCCAAAATAAAATCACTCTTGGAAAGAAAATGTGTAACTTTTTCCTCTTAAATTCTCATTTTAAATCAGAGATTCCTGACTCCTAAGTGCTCTTGGATGTTGGAATGTCTAAAAATTAACATTATTTGACATAATTTAGATCACACTTGGAGTCTGTTTAATTTTGAATATCTACAATTTGGATGATGTAATTCTGATGTTATATTTTGAGAATATTTGAAAAATACAGTGTATTAAAAGAAATGGCAAGATGGTGAAATGATCTAGAAGCCATACGATAGCATAAACAGTGGAAGACTCAAATAGGCAATTCGGTGGGGTTTTTTTTCTCTTTTTTTTAAGATTTATTTAATTATGTTTGACATCATTTGTAGTCCCCAGGGAATTCCCACTACCATTTCACTCGTGCATCATCACCTCAGTCCCTTGTGCTCTTTCTGCCCTCATCTCAAATAGGGAATTTGGCCCTGAGAAAAAAAATTGCAGTGAAAGCTTAAAATTACCTCCAAACAACTGTGGGGCTGTTATGTAAATTTGTTCTGTAAGATCAGCCTTAGAAGCACATTTCAGTTCAGCAAAGAACTTTTTAATAATCAAAACTATCCAGGAATAGAATGGACTTTTTCAAAATGGGTAAATTTTCCTTTAGTGTATGAATCAAAGATCACTGTGTGACCATCTCAGAAGTCCAGTGTAAGGTATGACTGACTTTGCTAGAAGAGCACACCGACTGACTATAAACATTTCTTTCTAAGTCATTTCATTACATTTTACATACTGCTTTATAGTTTACAAAGCACTTTCATACATATTATCATTTCATCAACCATGCTTTGTTCTTATATCATCCCTGTGTGTCCAGTAATGATTATACTATTAAAGAAGTCAAAACCCAAATTAGTTAGCATAACATAATCTCGTAAATGATTGTTACAAGTATAGCTTATGTCTTCTGATTTGGTCCAGTGATTTTTTTCACACTGAGATAATGTAGTATCTAAGTTTAATCTTTGTTAATAAAAGAACAATGAGTTTCTAGAGTCTAAGTTTCTAGAATGTAAGGTAAGGACTTTCTAGTGTGCTAATTCATCCCCTCTTTTCATTTTTTTTTTTTTCAGTTGGCATTCACTGCATGAACGTTAAGGAATAGGACAAAAGTAAAGGTTAAAAATATTTTCATGTTCAATCTATTCCATATCAAGTGTTACCATTTTATATAATTCTTTAAATTTTGTTCATAAGCACATGTAGTAGTCTAGATTCAATTAGTTTTTTAAAAATTTGATGTAATTGACATATAACTGTTACTTTCAAATATAGTATAATGGTTTTGACATTTATTTACACTGCAAAATGATCACCACAGTAAGTCTAAGCATTTGTCACCATACTTTATTTATTCTTATGAGAACTATAGTCATTATGTTTTACATTACATCCCCATGACTCATTTATAGATTCAGTTTTTTATTCTGTATATTTTACCTAGTTGAATAAATAGATCCAAAAAGATTAAATGACTTATCCTAGTTTATAAGAAGTTGGTAATGACACTGGTATTATCAGCTGGTTCAGTGTTCTTTCTATCATACCAGGCTGCCTAAGAGAACTATGCCGAATGTGTTATTCTTTTATTATAGAATTTCTTGGAAAGTCTGATGGGACGAGATCCCAGTTCTCTAGGAACATCCTTTCACTTTTTACTGCCCCTGAGTGATAAATGTATATTATGTTTTCATCAGGATTATTTTGGTGTCTGTTCAGAGCCAGTCATCAAAGACAACGTGGTTGTCGTTTATGAGGTATTGGAAGAAATGCTTGACAACGGATTTCCACTGGCTACAGAGTCGAACATCCTCAAAGAACTGATAAAACCTCCCACTATTCTTCGAACAGTGGTCAATACCATCACAGGTATGCAGAAAGCTGTAGCCCACAGAAAGCTGCTGCCATCTTGGTGTGGCTTCATCTGGAGCAATGCTTTGTTTTGAGTGTTTGTTTTCAGGGATCACAAATGTCCAGCTGCTTTAATTTGCTTTTGAGTATGGCTTAAAATAATTCTTTTGTAATATAGAAAATACCTTGATTTCAATGACAGAATGAACTGTTTTCCTTTAAAGAAATAATTTTTTTCTTATTACAGAAAAAACACGATTAGTGTAGAAACATTGGATATGCAAAGAAGCACAAAGAATGTGAAAATAACTCTTAACCCCACCACACTTTTAATATGCTAATGTGCTAAGCAACTCTTATACAACGTTTTAAACTTACCTTTAATCAACATTTTGTGAAAATGATCCCATTATGACAAATATTCCCCTACATCATTTTAAATGATTTTATAATTTTCTGCCATGTGGAATGCCCTATGTTATTTGCTCAGTTCTTATTTATGATCTTACTGATTTTTTTGTCCTTTTAAATAACAGAGAATTAACATCCTTATACTTAAATTTTTGCATAATTGAGGATGATTTCTGTACTGGAAATGAAGTGCTGTATCAAAGGGTGTACACATTTTAAGGACCTTAATTCATTATGTCAAATTGCCTTCCAGAAAATTCATGCCAATTTATACTTTCAGTGGCAAGTGCTATGCACCCTAACCTACTCTACCATCATCATTTTTTCTTAACTTTGGCAGTTAAGTTAACTTCTGCCTGTTCTGTTCCCCACTCTGTCTCTGTCTCTTGGGAATCCTCACATCCTCCTGTACCTCTGACCTACACCCCAACTTTTGTATGCATAACTAAATAAATTACAGAAAAAAAGAGAGAAAATGTTTATTACCAGATTCATGATATATTATGAAGTCTAGTTAACTTTAAAAATACAGTTTTGGCACAGTAATAGACACTGGATGATTGGGATAAAATAGGAAGTGCAGAGATACACCCTTATAAAGGAAGTTATTATAAATAGATGTGGTCATATATCAAATTAGCGAATCAGAAACCACTTGCAAATATATTGTGTTGAGACAGTCTGCATATTTATATGTAAAACAACTAATGTCCACTAATCAAACTATGCACAAAATAAATTCTAGACAGACAAATAATTAAACATTAAAATTGTTAGAGGAAAACACAGGAGAATATCTTTTGCTCTCAGAGTAGGGATGGTCTCTCTTTAGTGTTTTTCCTCCTAGTTGTTTTATGACTTTGTTTGTAAATTTAATTTTTTAATCAACTTGAAGATTATCTTGGTATATATAGTATAAGGCTCTCTGTTTCTCTAAAATTGTATATTAGTTTTCCTAGCACCATTTATTGAATTCTCAGTTTTAAAGTGATACTGTTTTTTCTTGTACTAAGTCATTATAGATTCTTGGTCTTAGGTCTTGGTTTTAGGCTTTCCTATAATAATGCCCAATGGTATGTTTTAATAAGAGTACCTCTTTTTAAGAAAACAAATTTACTGGCTTTTTTAGTATCATGGACTCATTTAAACTTTAAAAACTTTGTAGTGCCCAAATCATTTACGAATACTATGAAGTCATTTTTCTGATTCTCACTTACGTCTAGAAAAAGGTATCTCAGAACCACTGTTGAAAAGCTGAAATGTTTTCTAAACATGCTGAGTTAACTTTTGTTTAATGCTATTTTCTTTAGATTAAAAAGATCAGGGTTACATAAGAAGGAAATAGCTTTCAAATTTCAGTATAACCTTTGAATTACAAATATATTTTCAGTGCCTATATGGGAAAATTCAAGTCAAGGAATTGATTTATAGATTTATATTATAGAAAAATCTACTTTTTATTGTTTTCCTAAGTTTCAGTTTTGGAGTAAGGGCAATTATGTTGATGTATAATATATTGTAATATCTAATGTAAATGTGCCCAAGGACCTAGCTCAAAGTAGAATGTTATAATCTGTGAAAATTTTATATGAATGCATAGATCACCACACTTACTGACACCAATGTATTATTTAGCATCAAGCTATTGTGGAATTTGAGAAGCCAAGTTCAGGTTACTTTCAAAACCAAAATATGGTATCTGTTTCTCGGGTAACTTTTTAAATCTTTATCCTGCTTGAGGAGGCAGACCAGATGGCAGCTAGTTACAAAAATAGACTAGGTGGTTATCCATATAGACATTACGAAAACTCTCAATTTAAAAATTCTTCAGGGCCTCCCAGGTGGCGCAGTGGGTTAAGCAACGCACTGTGAAGCAAACCGCAGCCACTGCAGCATGAGTTCGATCCCTGCCCCCGGCCAGGGAGGGGACCCACATGGTGCAGCAGACCTCTCCTGCTGTGCTGGCTGCTCCCCTCAGCAGTGTACTTCCGTTGATCTGCCTGTTCTGCTCCCTGCTCTCTGTGGTGAATCCTCTCACCCTTCCCGCCCCCCACACCTCTGGCCTGTACCCCAGCGCTTGTATGCATAAATAATAAATAAATCTTTAAAAAAAAAATTCTTCAGTTGCGTGCATGAATAGTGGGAGCATAGAAATTTCTAGGAAAGTGTTTTATGGTGATTAGATGATTGACTGTATCCAATTACCAAATTACATTACATTAATACTTACTACCTTAGGAAGCACCAATGTGGGTGACCAACTACCCACTGGGCAGCTGTCAGTGGTGCCTTGGCGACGAACTGGGGTGAAATACACCAACAATGAGGCCTATTTTGATGTGATTGAAGAGATTGATGCCATCATTGATAAATCAGGTAGGTGCTTTTAATGAAAATAAACTATGAAAGCTCCTTTCATATAACATAATGCTTACTAGTTTCAGAGTTATCTCCCACTTAACATTATTCATTTTAATTCCATGCCTATTTTGTGTAGGGCACTGTGCTCGTACTGGGAACGGACTTAGATGTCATGACGTAGAGGAAATGATCATATATGTAGAAAAACCTAAAGAGTTAACAAAAAACTGTTCGAACTATAAATTTGGTAAATGTCTGGGTTACAAAATAACATATAAATCAGTAGTGTTTCTACACACTAACAGTGAATTCTGCAAGAAGGAAATTAAGAAAATAGTCTCATTTGCAATAGCAACAAAAAGAATAATATGCCAACAAATAACATTAACTAAAGAGGTGAAAGCCTTGTACACAGAAAATTTTTAAAAATTTTATTATTTTTTTTTTATTTATATTTTTTCCTTTACTTATGTATTTTTGACATCAATTGTGGTCCCCATTTCCCACCACTATTTCACCAGTGCACCATCACCTCAGTCCCTGTGTACACAAAAAATTATAAACTTTCATGAAAATTAAAGAAGGCACAGGTAAATGGAAAGACCACCTTTGTTCATAGATTGGAAGAATTAATATTGTTAAAATGCCCATATTGCTATCCAAATTAATCTAAAGCTTCAATATTAGCTCCATAATAACCCCAGTGGCCTTCATTGTAGAAATTCTAAAATTCATATGAAACCACAAAAGACCCCAATAGCCAAAATGGTCTTCAGCAAGTACAAAAACACCACAATTCCTGGTTTTGAAATATATTACAAAATTGCAGTAACCAAAAACAGTGTGGCATTGTAATTAAAAATAGACACATCAACCAGTAAAACAAAATAGAAAACCCATAAACAGAGACACTCACTTAGAGTCAACTGATTTTTATAACAAGAGCACTAAGAACACACTATAGGATAAGGACAGTTTTTTCATTAAATGATGTTGGGAAAACTGGATATTCACATGCAGAGGAATAAGGTTATTCACACTATATTCAGAAACCAACACAAAATGAGTTAAAAACTTAAATATAAGATCTGTAACTATAAATTATTAGAAAAAAATAAAGGGGAAATGCTTCTTCACACTGGTCTGTGCAGTGATTGGTTAGATATAACACCAAAAGCAAAGACAGCAAAAGCAAAAACAGATAAATGAGAGTACATCAAATTAAAAAGCTTCACAACAAAGGAGCAGTCAACAGAGTAAAGTGACAACCAACACATAGGAGAAAATACTTGCAAACCATGTAGCTGATCGGGAGTTAGTATCCAAAATATATAAAGAACTTATTTAAATACACAGAGAAAAAAAAGCTTGCTTTAAAAAGCAGACAAATGACAGGTACTTCTAAAGAAGATAGACATACAAATGGCCAACTGTATATGAAAAGATGCTTAATATCAGTAATCATCAGGGAAACACAGATCAAAACCATCATACCTGTTAGAATGACTCTTTCAAAAAGACAGAAAAAAGTGCTGATGAGGATGTGGAGAAAGGAAACCCTTGCATACTAGTGATGAGAATGTAAATTGGTGCAGCCACTATGGAAAACAGCATGGAGTTTCCTCAAAAAGTTAGAAGTAGAACTACTACTATATGATCCAGCAATTCCACTTCTGGGTAAATATATCCAAAGGAAATGAAGTATCTTGAAGAAAGCTCTGTACTTTGCAGCATTTCTTTGCAGCATTATTTAAAATGATCAAGATTTGGAAACAATGGAATACTGTAATGAAAAAGGATGAACTGTTGATATACCCAGCAACATTAATAGATCTCACAGTGTTGAGCAAAAGAGTTAGATGTGTAAGTTATATATAGTGTGATTGCTTTTGGGTGAAGTTTGAAAGTAGGGGCAACTTAATCTAGGGACAGAAGTCAGAATTTTAGGCATGTGTATTCATCTAAGATGGGTAGGGGGAACATGCAGGGATGCTGAAAAATCTGCATCTTGGTGTAGGGGAGGGAGGGTGTACCTATTTTTAAATTCATTGAAATGTACTTTTAAAATTTTTGTACTTTAAGTTTCATTTCAGTGAAAAAATGAAAAGGCAAAAAATCTAAAACTAAATGGCTAGATCATGAAGAGCATTACAACCCATTTTAGGAGGACAGTTTAGAGCAATTGAGTTTTAGGCTAGGGAGTAACTTGATCAGATTTGTAGTTTAGAACTATCAGTCCAGCTGTAGCATGAAGAATGGCTTGAAGTGGTAAGTAACTGCAGGTAGGGAAAGCAGGAGGCTATTGCTGAAGTCCAGGCACAACATAAAGATTTCCGTAATGCCAGTGAGGATGGGGGAGGGAGGAAGAGATTTAAGAAATAGAAGTTTTGGGAAAGAAGAATTGATCATTGATTGGATAGATGTTGGCCCTGAAGAAGACCAGTCAAGGATGATCTGTTTCTAGTCTGGGTAGCAAGATAGATTCTGTCATGAAGATATGGAAAATAGGAGGAGATCCAGGCACTGAGAATAAATGCATTTTTTGACATACAGTTTGAATGTCCTTGGATGTCAGTGACGTCCAAGTGGAGTTGTCCAATTAGCAGAAGTGAGGCTAAACTGGAAAAAAATATTAGTAAATAATTGCCAATAAGTGAAGATTGAGACCTTAGGAAGTAGTAACGTATTTCACGAAGAATATGGAGTGAAAGAAAAGAAGTTCAGAACTGTGGAAAATTGACATCTAAAGGCTGTGTAAGGAAACAAAAACCTGCAGAAGGCACTGAAGACAAGGAGCTAAAAAAAAGTAGAACACTAGGAGAGGTTAGGAGGAAGGAATATTTTGAAAAGGAAAAAATAATCTATAGTGACAGATGCTGCAAAGAGATTGTAGTATAAAGACCAAAAGTGTCCATTCAGTTTAACAGCAAAACGCATTGGTGACCTTAGGGAGAGTTCTGATATGAAATTTTCTAAACTGTTGGTTAAGATCATGATGTTCTATTTGATTCTGGTACTAGATTAAAAACTCCTTTAGGCAGGTTACTATCTCATTAATCTTTTATTCATTCTCATTAATTTATCACAGTATCTCATACTTGATATCCAGTTGATAGATGTTTAGAAGGATAGACAAATATTGAGTTGTTGCAAAGTCAGGACGTGTTTTTTTTCTGTTTTCTATGCAAGTATGCATCTTGACTTTGCTGACAACCCAATATATTGGACAGATGAACTGGATAGATGGACAGCAGGGAAGAAGAAAGAAAATGAAGGAGGGGAGAGGAAAGAAGAAAATAAGTTGAAATGAAAAAGAGAAGGTTAAGAGAAGAGGAGGGAGAGATACATTATGTTAGTTGGGAAGGACAGAGAAGTGTTCAGTAGTCTCTTTATCTTATCCCTGTCTCAGGTTCCACAATTACTGCAGAGATCCAGGGGGTGATTGATGCCTGTGTCAAGCTGACTGGAATGCCAGACCTTACACTCTCCTTTATGGTAAAATTTTGGACCAGAAAGGTAGCTCTTGGGATGTGAAAGTAAATGGTCGGTAAAGACAGAGTGGTGAGAATGGGTTGGAACTAAGATAACTAAGTAGATAACTAAGCCACAGAGCTTATATCAGCCTTCAATTTTTTTATAAGTCACTATAGAATTTATGTGTGTGAGTGAAGTTGATATATATATGTGTCTTAATAAAAACAGCACCTAAATTACTCTACTGAAAGAAATGTGGGTGTTTAATTCCTTCCTCCTGTTTTCCTTGCCTGGTAACTGTAGAACCCCAGGTTGCTGGATGATGTCAGCTTCCATCCTTGTGTTCGTTTCAAGCGCTGGGAATCTGAGCGTATCCTCTCCTTCATCCCTCCTGATGGAAACTTCCGCCTGCTCTCTTATCATGTCAGTGCACAGAAGTAAGCAGCCCTTATCATTAAGAATGGAATCTGTGAGTGTGAGTGTGTGTGTGTTTGTGTGTGTAAACAATACCTATAGCAATGGAGAACTCCAGTTCTAGAGTTACCTGGGCTCAAATTCTAGATTCTATACTTAGTAATTGAGTAAGACCCTGGCTGATTTGCTCAATCTTTTTGTGTGTTCTCTTATCTGAAAATGGAAAAAATTGATGAAAATTAAATAAGAGAACTAAATAGTGCTTAATACAAAGTGCTTAATATGTTTACTGCTATTTTTGTTAATATGTGTCTAAATAAGAACTTTTTTCTCAAACTGGAATCTGAGTATACTTGTATTCATTCAACCCATTGCTCCCCCTCCCCCACCACTAAGTTAGGCTGTGAAAAACCATAAAATACAGAGATTTTTGGTCTTGAACATTTCCTTTCTTTCTTTTATTTTTGAACATTTTCTTTAAGATAGAGTCTCAAGACTTAGTAGGGGGGTGAGTGGTAAAAGGGGCACAGAAGAAACACACAGTAGCACCACTACCTTCCTGTGTGATTTGGAATAAAACAATTTAGGAAAATACCTTAGTGCTTGAGAGCAAAAGACTCTGGAATCAAACTGTCTTTTTTTTTTTTTTTTAAAAGGTTTATTTATTTATGCATACAAGCGTTGGGGTACAGGCCAGAGGTGTGTGGGGGTGGGGGTGAGAGGATTCACCACAGAGAGCGGGGAGCAGAACAGGCAGATCAACAGAAGTACACTGCTGAGGGGAGCAGCGGGCACAGCAGAAGAGGTCTGCTGCACCATGTGGGTCCCCTCCCTGGCCGGGGGCAGGGATCAAACTTGTGCTGCAGTGGCTGCGGTTTGCTTCATAGTGTGTTGCTTAACCCACTGCACCACCAGGGAGGCCCTGGAATCAAACTGTCTTAAGTCTTCAAACCCATCCATAGTTATGATACAAGTTATTTAATTTCAGTTACGAATAAGGACATCAGTATTCCCCAATAAAACTAGGAAGGTAGCAGGTCCTACCTAGTAGTTATTCGGAGGAGTAAATGAAATACCAGATATAAAACTCTTAGCAGAGTGACTGGCACACAGCAAGTGTTCAACAGATGTTAAGAATTGTTATTCTATGACTTCTATATTTCCTCTGCTGTCAAATCATGACAACATACTTACTTCATAGGACATCTGTAAGGACCTAGAGGAGGTCCAATCACAAGAGGTAAAAACACTCATAAGAAGTTATACAAAGACCATGATTTATGAATATTATCTCCAAGTACAACCAGTTATTGGTCACTTAATTTTTGTCCATAATGCATGTCTCGTAGTAGGCTTAGTGTCCTTCTCCATTGTGTTCATGTTACTCAGAAAGTCACTAGAAGAGTCATTAAGAGTTGCTTACTAGTCAGCATCTTAGCTTTATCTAAAGAAAATAATAAAGTTTACGAGGCTTTTTTTCCCCTGTGCTTTTTAAAATAAGTAGTAAAAAATTAAAGGAAGTAAATGGCAAGGTTTTGCTAAGGCAAAAAAGAGCATAGTATAAAGGGAAGATATGTTGTCATTTTTCCTTTACATTAATTAAATGGACTTTTGGTGTCTCTCTTTTCAGTTTGGTGGCGATTCCAGTGTATGTCAAACATGGCATCAGTTTCCGGGACAGTAGTTCACTTGGCCGCTTTGAAATAACTGTGGGGCCTAAGCAAACGATGGGGAAGACCATAGAGGGAGTGATTGTCACCAGCCAGATGCCCAAAGGGGTCCTGAATATGAGCCTCACTCCATCTCAGGGGACACACACATTTGACCCAGTTACCAAGGTAGGAGAACAAGGAGTTTTTCATTATTATTATTAAATTTATTTATTTTCTTACATAGTTGATCATTTTGTACAGTATTTAATTTCTCTTCTCAGGTCTGATCTCTAGTTCTTCCGCCACCATGCTCTCCCACCCATGATCCATCTCCACAGTCCCTTATGTTCTTCCCTCCCCTGTTTTGACCTTTCTCCTTCTCCCTCCCCTTCTGCATGCTTCAGATCTGTGAACAGCTTGCAAATTTTGTCTCTTTTTTCAGTCTTTATTGGGTTTCTCTATATTCCACATATAAGTGAAATCATCTAATATTTACCTTTTCCTTCTGACTTATTTTGCATAGTATAATCTGAGAAGGATGTTTTGAATTGCTGGTGTTAAGTGGGAGTGACTTTGCAGAACTTTGTAATTTGGTAGAAAGGAGGATTAATTAAAGGTAAAAATTGTTTTCTCATTGAGGTAATTGGTAGTAACAAATAGTTCTCTCCTGAGAAATACCTTAGAGGCAGCTTATAATATTGTGAACCGATTCTGAATTTAGAATTTGGCCACCTCAAAATGAAGGGTTGTTTTTTGTTGTTGTTGTTGTTTTTTCCTTTGAAGATGCTGTCTTGGGATGTAGGAAAAATAAATCCCCAAAAGCTACCAAGTCTGAAGGGCACTATGAGTCTTCAGGCTGGCGCTTCCAAACCAGATGAGAACCCCACAATTAGCCTGCAGTTTAAGATCCAGCAGCTGGCCATTTCTGGTAAGTAACCCACAGCATAGGTGGCTTCGAAGAGAACCGAAAAGGCTCAGACATCAGAAAGCCATGTGGTTAGCTCCCTTTGTTTGTGACACATGAAGCTTGGTGTCATTGCCTAATGTGTAATCTTCAGTGAAATCTTTCTTCACACATTCTGGAGGAAGTTTATAATCCTTGCTTTGAAATTGCTGTAAGTGACCCTAGTGAAAGCGACTAAGATACAAATCAGAAAGAATGTTGATGGAAATGTTTACAGGCAGTTGTTGAGTCATCCTTGGGTTGTTAATTTGTGGTTCCTAAGGTTTTCAGTATGGAAATATTTCTGTATTTTCAACTACTAACTGAAAAAATAATTTCTCCTTCTTTACTTACCATAGTTTCAGAAGACTTTAATGTTTGCTTTTATTATTACTTGGAACAATTGGGTCTATCAGGTCCGTCCACTATAGTCTAACCCTACCCTAGGATATCAGGAATAATAATAATAATTATTTACTGGGGCTTGTTGTGTGCCAGGCACTGTTTCAGCTCTTTCATCTATTTTCTTATTTAATTCTTATGTAACAATCCTGTAAGATAGGTAGATGGCTTTAGCTTTATTTGAAGTTCTTATTTTTAGTTACAGTTATTATTTTGTCTTCAGTGATTAGAATTCATATAAAGTATAAATTCTCTCATCTTTAAACACTTAGTAAGGGGGTGGCCTCCCTGGTGGTGCAAGGGGTTGAGCACCATGTTGTGTGGTTTCCACAGCCACTTCAGCGCGAGTTCGATCCCCGGTCAGGGAGGGGACCCACGTGGCACAGCAGACCTCTTGTGCCTCGCCCCCTGCTCCTCTCAGCAGTGTATTTCAGTTAACCTACTTGTTCTGCTCCCCATTCTGTCTCTGGTGAATCCTCTCACCCCACACACCTCTGACTTGTACCCTAGCTCTTGTATGATAAATAAAATCTTAAAAAAAAAGCTTGATTGCTAACATTTAAAAAAAAAAAGTAATGATGAAAGCTCTATACAGCATACAATATTGTTTGCTTAGTACGACAAGGATGCTTAGGAAGCATTCATTTATCTTTTTTCATTTAATAGTTTTCATTTTTCATTCACTTACTATTCTATCACTGTTTTATTATTATTAGTTCATATGTTCAGTCCAATAACTTGAGAAAAATAGCCAGTGATGTTATTTTTTCCTTTTTTCTCACTACAATCTGTATTGCATTCTCTGCCCTTTGGACTTCAGCAGTAGGCCCCCTAATAGTGTAACTTACTGGCGCTGTTTTCTATCAGTGTACACACAGGGAAAAAAGACTCTCCCAGCTGCATATAAATGAGACAAATAAGTGGAAGTAGTTTGTTGGTACATGGTTACAATAATACTGTGGACCTCTCTGAACTGAAAGGAATTTGAATAGTTAGGCCGCTCGCTTCTTTTGAGTAATGATCATGTCTTGTTGTCCCTTCCTTTCAGGACTCAAAGTGAATCGTCTGGATATGTATGGAGAAAAGTACAAACCCTTTAAGGGTATAAAATACATGACCAAAGCTGGAAAGTTTCAAGTTCGAACCTGAAAAGAGGGTTTACAAAAGGAGCAGTCACAAACACTTTTTCATTTCTTACTTGTCTAAAGTAAAAAAAAAAAAGCAGCCTGTCTCCTAGGTCAGTCCCCTCCTAGACCCACCCGCTCCCTATTTTCCTTAGCCTTCAGTGCCATGGAACTAATCAAGGGAGAAAGGGTCGCCAGGGAGAACTGGACAGAACTGAAACACAATCAGCACCAACTCAGTTCTCAAAGAAGAGATGTGCAATGGAGGGTGGAGATACTTGATACCATATTTAACTCGTGCTAATGTGGTTACCATAGAAAGGGACTAGCATTTGTTACTTGCTTGGCTTTAATCATCTAAAGCCAATGAAAGACTTTTTTGTTTTTGTTTTCTAAGGTGGAAAGAAAGATTAGAAAGAAAGGAAGCTTGGAAGAAAAATGAATGTTAGTTAAGGAAAGACCGGGTAAGAGTCTGATTCATGAGGGAGAAGAAAGAGGAAGCAGAGTATTAAAGCAGTAAAGTGAAAGTGGCAAGACGAATGGTCAAGCTCCACGAGGAAGAGGACGGGGAAGAACAGAGTTGAGTTAGTTTCTTTCTGATCCCTCTACTTTCATATATGTGTATGGCATATAAACTTGTACTTCTAGAAATGAACTGGAGACGTCTTAAATTCAAGTCCACTGTTCATTGACATGAAAATCATAGTGGAATCAGATTTTCCCTTAAGAACTGATGATAGCTGAGCATTTTTCAGACACTAAATTGCTGCTTGCCTTTAGCACTTGTCCATCACCTATAGTGAGGTGGCGTCTTGCCCTCCTCCTGGAGGTGGTTGCCTGAAATGTCTCTTTCCCTAAAACCAAAACAACCCTATTTACTTTACAGAATTCACCAGCCTTGTGCTGAAGAGCATTTCAGAAAAGCCAATCCCAAACCCCAAGGGCTGCCAGGTTTTATATGTCATAGTGTTTTTTATGTCATAGAGTAGAGAAGGCCACCTCATTCCTCATGAAGATACACTGAGACTGCAACCATTGATTCCTTATTTGCATTTGCTGGACTGCTGCGGAGTCAACATCTTCCTGTTTCAGACTTCCTTGAAGGTACCGGGCACACTAAAGTTACTTCCTTAGAGTCTTTTGTTTTGTGCTCTAGAATACATTTATTAATAATAGGTATTTTCCAGTCCGTTTTTGTTTGAAGACCAAAAAAAAAAATTCCCTAAGTCTATGTAAAACTAACATAGGAAGAAGGGCCGTGTTATTCTTATATAACCCAGTTTAAGAAAGATGGTAACTGAAGGAGAACCTCAGTCTTCCCCAGTGGGTAGTTTTTATCCTACTTCAATGTATCTTACTGATTTAAATCTAAATATGACAGGTTTTTTTAAAAAATTATAACTTAAGGAGTGATATTGTGCTCTGCTTCATGCATGGAGAAAAATGAAGACCTATACTCTCCAAACCCTACAGTTTTTCTCCAAAGTCCTGTTTTGAAAGACTTAAGCAATATTTGTGCTAGTTTTATCTTCTGCCTTTCTGGACTTGTTTTTGCTACAGAGTAATGTTGCTTTGTGGTTCTCTCTGGAATAAATTGTGTTGTATACAACCAGATGTGTTTTACAGTCCATCACTCCAGATACTGTCCTGGATTACAACGTCCCATGTATATGCCTGCCATGGTAGAGGAAGCCATCTCTGTGGTTCTGAAGTACCTGGTATTACATCACATCATTACAGAAGGCTCTGAAGGATTTTAAGGTTTCCCAGGTCACAGGAAAGGTCCCTGAAGTTTTTTAGATTTATAAGTCCTCCTGTTTTATTTCCTTCAGGGCAGCTCATCCTAATTTCAAGAGAAAAAACTTAAGGAGAAATAAGGTAGGGTGTGTGACCTGCAGGCCTTAGCGTGTGAAGTAACTATCACCTCACCTACATAGGTGCAGGTCCCTGGAACACAGAATGTCTTTGCTGTCACCCAGAGGCATGTGTTAATACCAGGTGTGTCTGTCTAGCTGTTCTGTTCCATATGTGCTTGATGTGTGCAGAAGTATCTTCTCTGTTTAAATCTTAATAAAGTTGAATTTTATCAGTCTCCTATGCCCTAAGTATTTTGTTACTAGGACTAAAGATAATACTATGTCATGCCTGCCTCCGCGGAAGCAGTAAGAGATAAATCCAGTCAGGAAGTTCTTACTACTTTTATACTTTTTAATCAGCAACTGTATGTTTAATTGGATTTTCTAGTCACCTCTGAAGGATAGGAGATGTTGGTGTTAATGTCATTTTTAAAGTTGTTAGAACAAAAGTCCTAATCAGTCAAATTATTTTTTCATCCTGAGTTACAGACTAAATGATCAAAATTGCAATGTCTGTTATAGTACTTTCCCCGTTCACTTGATATTTTGTCAGGGTAATTAACTCTGTAATATCTAGGCTTTGGGGTCCTAGATATTTTAGTTGTAGAGATTCTTGGAAGATAAGACAATCAAAAATTGGAGTCTGGTTATTATCCCTTTCCTATGCTAATTTCTTTCTGTTGTAAATGACCCATGGCCAGGAAGATATTAAGATTTCTTTCTGTTTACTAAGAATAACTAAACCGTAAGTAGGGTAAGGTATTATTTATCTTAGCATTGTTAATATCCCTTTTTCCCTTGATGGGCTGTTTTGGTGGCATCATGGTGTGACCAGGTAACATTTATAGTACCTGTACTTTCTTCTGTTACCAGTAGGTGGCAATCAGTGACGGCAATGAGATTAATTTTTCAGTTAGAATATTGAAAAGGAAATTGAACTTGAAACTCAGATTTTCCCCAAGACCCTAAGTACTGTGGACTGTGTGTGTCTTTGGCTTTTAAAAATTAAGTTTGGAACCAAAAATTCATGAGACTGTTTCTGACAACTAGACTAACGCTTGAGGCTCTGGGAGGCCCGCCATATCAGTCAACTGAGTTCTTTTAGGTCTTTGTCCATTGAAGCTAATAGCACAATTACCTGAGAATCATTCTTGTTTTTTGGATTGATTAGTATCTGTTGGTTTTATTGACTAGCTGGGAATTACGAGGAAATTCTATTTAATTTCCCTGAAATTCATTTCCTCCCACTGACAAGTTCCAGACATTGAATCCTGAATTTCCTCCCCCACTCTGGGTAACCGCAGTGTTATTCTTTCAGAGTATTTTATTCTAATTCAAATGAATCTGTTTTGGGGTGGGGTGGGGGCTGGGACTTGACCCTGTAGCTCAGTCAGTGGGCTCTTCTGAGCAATTGTCTTCTTTTAGTCTGCCGTCTCCAGGGCTCCGCTCGGAGGAATGCTGGGATCTTTTAACTTTGCATTTCCATCCCAGGAGGTCTTGCAGCTTCAGTTCGTTTCATTAACCCAACTATCTGAAGAAAAACTTGTCTTTCAAGGGGGGAGGAGATGAACCCAGCTGAATTCCTGCCAAAGACGCAGTAGCTGGGATTCTAACTTAATGCTCTCCAGGCGGTGTTTCTCGGTGTTTCTCGGAAACAGCTGAGACTGATAGCTACCTAAAGGAGGCTTGCCATTTGCACCAGGGAACTTGTAAGAGAGCAATCTGAAGTCCAAAAATCAGTGACTTAAGTTTCTCTGATCTATATTTAATCAATCCAGGGACTTCAGCATTTCAGGAAGTTGCTTTCCCTTTCCCTTCCCTACCCATTCCCCTACCCCCATCAAGCTCTTAGGCAATCTCTTTTGTCAATTGAAACTGCTATTCTAAGAACCTCTAACCGAGCAGTTCTGACAATCTCTCCAAGCAGTTCTGACAGTCTCTCGAGATAGACAACTACTAACACTTTTCACCTCTCCAAGAAGCTGTCAGTATCTATCTAATAGTAAGCCTTGCATCATAAGATTTATTCTTGGATTCTCAGGCGGCAGCAGGAATATGGGTTGTATCTGGGATTAAACAAGTAGTTGAAGAGAAATCCAAAGCAGTGTTGCTTAAATAACATTTGTGGAGACTGGTATGGACATTCATTCTTTCTGATGGGCAGGGAGAAAATAGCCCATATACTAACTTCTAGTATGAACCAATAATTGGGACATTGCTAGATTAACCAGGTCATTTATAGCTTCTCTTATTCCCTAGTTCCTCCTTTATACTATCCTCATTGCTGTCCTTCCTGTCCAGCACCTGCTCTCCTTCCAGCCTCCACTGGGTTAATTTTCCTACAGGAAACTCAATTCATCACTCTCTCAAGCAAAAATTTCACTGGGTCCTTGTAGGATAAAGGTTGATCAGGTCTTTCCACCCTCCCATCACTGTGATGATGGAAACCTGTGGTGCTGCGAGCATTCCAGGGTGGGCATGCGCAAGTGGGCGCACCTGTGTTGGACACGGGCATAAATGGGCGGCGTCATGAGGACGCCAGAACTGCGAGGATCGACAGACAGAACTGCGAGGATTGACAGACAGAACTGTGAGAACCGACAGACAGGACCGACCGACAAGGAGCAGCAGTAGCAGCAGCAGAGAGAGAAGAAGCAGCAGAGAGAGAAGAAGCAGCCGAGAGGGTGAGATGCGCCAGGGGCTGGGAGGCCTGCCAGCCTCCCGGCCCCCCGGTCCCCCTACCTGCCATCTACCTGGCCACCTCTACTAATAAAAGTATGAAAAGCCACCGAGGGCTCCAAGACTCTCCTTCACTGACCCGTCTGCCCAGAACCATCCCGAACCCTGCTCCAGTGCCACCCACTTTCCTGCCGCTACAGTCCTGTTGCCTACAAAATTAAGTCCAAACTCAGTTTGTTGTTCAAAGCCCCATAGTCTAAATTCCACCCACGCTTCATTCTTCATCAGTTTCAGATAAACTTGGTTATGCCATTCTTCCCATATCCCCACTGTCTTTTTGCTCTCCAGATCTTCCTGTTTTCACACTTGCAGTGGTTTCCTTGCCTAAAGAATACCTTTCCCCAGAGCTCTCTACTCTGGGAATCTCGCCCAATATTGAAAACCTTACTTAATCCTATTTTTCCTTAGAGTAATTCCTTTTGCAACTGAATTCCGGTGAAAGTTTCTGGCATTTTGTCGTCCATCTCCATTCTACCTTATTATTCTCTATAAATGCCTTATTTGCTCATCAAACCAAGGACACCTCTCATTGTTTAGTCCCAGGCACCTAGCACTTTGCCTTCTGTGCAGTGCAGCAAGTACAAATATACTTTGATGATTGAAGGAAAACATTTCAAATGATTTTAAAAATGTGGCAAATCTGACTACCATCAAAAAGCTGTGGGCTATCACACGGGTAAAATAATCCACTCTGGCTTGTGAAAAATACATCTGAATTTATTATTTCAGGACAGTATAATACAGCATTGTGACAACAGAAAGAAAAACTAAAATGGATTGCTATAAATATACTAAAATCTAGTTTATCAGCTACTGCAATGATACAGTTCTATTATAGGGTTTTAAAGGAAAAAGATTTACACTATACACAAAAGGAATTCCTTCTAACGGCTATAGAGAAAGGGGAAGCCTCAAACTTGAGTTAAAGATTGATTTTTGAGGAAAGTGAACTGGCCAGCCAGCCCTCCCTTAACAGGAGACCTCTGCTTCCTTGCGATCATAAATAGACATTCTGTTTCTAACGCAATCCTTTCTTGAAAGCTCTAGTTAATTTTTAGTATGGAGACGTGCTTTTATCTGTGTGGCTCCATCTCCATGGGGAGGTTGGGCTCGCCTACCTCTAGTTGTCCTACATAGCAGTGTTCCTGGAGGGTCATCATGATTGTCTCGTAAGATATATATTCTGAATTCAGACCTCAAGCCCTGAAGGCTTCCAAAGTGGGACACACCTGTGAAAATATATCTTCTGCCCTTCCCCACTATTTCTCCCCCTGCTTGTACTGTGTGATGATTCTTGGAGAAATCTGTGTACAAAGAAGCACGCTGCCTTGGAGTGTCTTCTGAAGAGGAGGCAAGCAGGGTCATGGTCCCCCAGGATGTCCAGGAAGTGGATGTTCTTGTTTATGGTCGCATATTGTCTTGAATCCAATTGAGGTAATTAGCTACCTTGGTATATACACCTGGAAGGTCTTTCTGCCCACAGCCAAGGCCCCAACTGATGATGCCAACCAAAACCATGCGGTTGTCCTTCATACACACCAAGGGGCCTCCTGAGTCACCCTGAGAAAGAGAGAGCAGGTTAGCTGTTTACAACAGGTACAGAGTATTTGAGAGGGGAGTTTGGATTAATATAGTAGTGTTCATACAATCTTTCTTCAAAGTGCTTAGTTCAGAGAGGAAACATTTTATCTCAGAGAATCAGGTTGTCCCTGCTGTTGTAAAGTAGCACTGAGATAACAGCTCAGACATTCCAGGCCTCGACCCTGGTTTTAACTCCACCACTCCTTGCTTTGTCACCACAGGCTGCCTGTGCCTCAGTATTTAGTTGTTAGGGGCATTACTTGGGAGAAAGCATGAAAAACTGCTGAGAATGGTGTATGACATTTACTGAATTTTTAGTTGCTGTCAGCTGTCATTGTCTTATAAAATCCAAATAATGTTTTGTTTTTGTTTTTAACTTGCAGCTTAGTGGTTTCACTTTGTATATACCTTTTTTATGACTATGAAGTTAGAAGACACGATTGAGGTTTCTGAGGAAACCTTCAGAAAGAAATGAAGGACCTGAGGGGGTGGGGAATGCTGATATGATCACCTTATAAGAACTAAATCTACAAAGTCTTACATGCAAGAACCTGCCCTTTGTATCCCCTAATGCCCCTAGACCCCTCAATGGAGAGACTGTAGCCATGAAAATGTCTGACCATTAACAGTTCCTTGGCTATATTTAGTTCCTAATACCTAAGCCTGTTGGTTGGTGTTCCATATCCCAGAGTCTTGTTACTTAATGAAAGATTAAGTACTATCGCTGACAAGGACTCTGACATACAGAGACTGAAATAGCTTGCTTCCCAGGGTATAAGTCTTGAATATGTATTTTAAAAACATATTTCTCACAAATCCTTCTACAGAACAGACTCCAATTCTCCAATATCTGCAGAAGTCAAGAACTTCTTGATTTGTATTTCTTTATCCATTGTTTCAAGAGCCAATCACTCACCTGGGCTTACAGGAAATCCTGTACCAGGTGGAGTTTCCTGTACAGATACTGGGGAAATTTCCTACAGGTTATATTTCTGAAGTATGGGTAGCTTTGATCTGTCTCCAATTACTTTATTCTGTGAGGCCCACATCTAGAATCCCTAGCGCCTCACTGAGATGAAATCGCTCCATTCTGGCTCTGATTGCCTTGAACCACCTGCTGGCCTCAGCGTATGGAGAGTGCTCCTGTTTACCTGGCAAGCATCGTGCAGGTTGACTTGGCTCCCTCCGCTTCGTGTGTCCCCAGCACACAGCATGTTGTTGGTGATCGTTCTGTTAAACAGATGCTGTGATGTGCAGCGGCTGGCAGGGTACAGCCTGACATGTGCCTCCTTCAGGCGCTCAGAATAGAAAAGAGAAGCTGAAAAAGAAGAGGGAAAGGTTCAATGGTTTTAGGGAAAGTTATGTGTAACCTTTTGGAAGTAGAAAACCCAATTTCCCCATTGCTAGTATTTATCAAGCCTTTATACATATTAGGTTGAAGCTTATAAAATTGCCAAATTTTATTTATCGAGTTTCGCCCAGGATTTCTCAATAGCAGTACTACTGATACTTCAGACTAGAAAATGTGGGGTGGGGATTGTCTTCTGCATCATACTGTTGGCCAGCACCCCGAGCTCCCACTCACTGAATGCCAATCTATACCTCCACCCTGACTTAAAACAGTCAGTCACTAGACACTGTCAAGTGTCTCCTGGGGGCCAAAATTACCTCAACTGAGAACCTCAGATGTCACCTAATAATTTAAGCCTCATAATCTAAGGAGGTAGCTAATTCTATCGCCAGTTTACCAATGAGGAAACTGAGGCTCAGAGCTTTGTAAAATAAAAACCTAAGCCCTGGGGCATGCTGTCAGTAAGTCACAGATGTAGGGTCTGAGTTCAGATCCACACAACTGAAGAGTCCAGGACCCCATATGCTTAACTACTACAAGCCACCTGATAGCAGAACCTCCTTGCAACCTGAACCTCTTCAAAGCACTTGCGCTATTCAGACTTCTCCTGATCTGCAGGACATCCTGTGAGGTAGGGAAGGCAGAAGATGGCTCTCCTAGACAGGGGACCTGCTACATTCCCACTGTCAGTGCCTGGACTGGGGCCAGAACCACACCCATGACCACTTTTTCTATCTGGCCAACATGTGCATCCCCTACTGTCTGCAGACAGACAGGATGGGGCCCAGACTTCCTTCCACTTACTCGCTTCATGCTTGCCGTAGCCAGAAAGCTCGCACTCTGTCCAGTCGGGCAGCTGCAGGTTGGCTTCCGGGAGACAGATGGTGCGGACAGTGTCGCTCTCCTGGGCGCAGTGGAGAGACTCTGATCTCAGCTGTAGCAGGGCTAGGAGGGCAAATGAGGAAGAGATTGAGTCCTGCATGAAAGGCTGTTTCTCATTTTCTTTTTTAAAGATTTATTTATGCATACAAAAGCTGGGGTGCAGGCCAGAGATCGGGGGAGGGCAGTGAGAGGATTCACCAGAGACAGATTGGGGAACAGAACAGGTGAATCCACTGAAATACACTGCTGAGAGGGGAGCAGTGGGCAAGACAGGCGAGGTCTGCTCTCCCTGGCTGGGACTCGAACTTGTGCTGCAGTGGCTGTGGAGCTGTGGACAGTTTCATAGCACTACACATTAACCCCTTGTGCCACTAGGGAGGCCCTCTTTCTCATTTTCAAGAGGAAGGTGAAGCAGAGGGTGAGGGTTTGGAAGGAAGAGTGAGAGCACATGTATGGGTATGCGTTTTTGCCATCTTGAATTGGCAACGGAGCAGGGAGAGTAAGACATCTTACCAATGTCATTGTCGAAAGTGTCATCATCAAATTTCTGATGGATGATAAGCTTTTCTACTTCGAATTTCTGCTCCTCCTCTCCAGGTTTCAAACGATACGTTCTGCCCAAGACCACCTTAAGGTCGTGATAAGAAAACCTAATGGAGAAAAAGCCTTAGGAAGCTCTTCTTGGTGTGAGATTTCCTCTACTAGGCCTGGATTCAAGGCCTTAGGGAACAGAAAAATCTACTGGGTTTTCTAAGTCCCTACCTCTCTCGGAAGCAGTGGGCAGCAGACAGGACCCAGCAAGAGCTGATCAGCATACCCCCGCACAAAAACCTGTCTCCTGGCCCCTTCCTGTTCTTGACAAAGATGGCGGCCTGCCATGGATGAGAGGTGATGTCCGTGAAGAGTCCTCCTTTAATGCGGAACTGAGGTTGCTTGTACTTTCTCAGGCCACAGGTGGCTGGGAAAGGAAGGGACAGAGAAGGGAGGTCAGCAGTTTGTTTCTTCTCTTGGAACCCCAGGTTCTAGAGGTTTACTGACCTGTAAGTTTGGTACACAGTGATATAATAGTCTCCATGGCAATAAAAAACACACAGCTTTCATTTGTTGAGTACATACTACATGCAAAGCATTTGGCATGCATTATCTTTAGCCCTTACAACACTGAACTTCAAAAAGGCTGAGAAACTTTTGCCCAATGTCCTAATATTACCTGGATTTGAACCCAGATTGGTTTGACTCAAAAACTGGGTATCTTTCGGCTGTTTCATTTGTTACTGCTAGTTTTATCCTGACTCCACTTCCAGTCTTAACAAAGCACAAAGCATTATGACTACCTCTTAAGTACCTGAAACTACTTAAAAGAATATCTCAAGAAAGCAGATCCTGAAGTAACATCGTTTTGTTCAATGTCAACCAGGGTTTCTTTTCCTTATCAACTTTATAACAAAACTACATTGAATGAACTGCTCCCTTGGAGCCCAGTGAGCTGGGGCAGGTCACGTGACCTCTAAAAGCATGCTTCCTAACCTATTAAAGGGCGTGGGAAGACTATCTCCTACCACATTGTTGGAGACTGCTATAATTTTATTATCCGGGAGCCACACATATGAGCTAGCTGTGCCCACTTCACATTCATCTCTGCCACCCGCCTCATCATTAGTAAAGTCATCTGGAGAGAAAAGTTTCAAGCCTAGTGAATACAAAGAGAAATTGGTCTGCCTTTCTTTATCTTTGCCCTGCCCCTTCACTCTGCCCCAGAGTGTGGCTGGCCCACCACTGCTGGAACATGGAAGCCCCCTCCCATCAAATCTGGCAGCTACACAGACTGAGCAGACAGCCACGAAGACACAGGAAGCAGAAGGGGAAGTGGTCAAAGGAAAGCTGGGTGAAGACGGGTGGCAGGGGCAGTCCTTACAGCACTGGGGCACGTCGCAGTATTCCCACGTCAGCTTGTGGTCCTTCCACACGTGGCACCAAGGCTTGTCATCCCCATCTGGGTTCCTGGTGATAGGGATTTAAGGTTTTCAGTCACATTTTCAATCACATCACAAGCCACTTAAGAGGAGAAGGAGGCTCAGCAAACCAGGTTTAAACATGGAGCCGGGAGAGGGAACCCTCATTTCTGGACGTGCCCTTGCCACAGACCCAGCATAAGAAAGCAACGTCACTTTTGTTTTTCAGGGTGTCAGGGGTGTCAGGAGGAACTGTGAGCTGTGCTAGGAAACTGTGCTGAAGAGATTCAGAATTCTCAGAAATAAAGGTGCATGCAGGTCTCTGGTGGCTTAGGGAGTTAAATTCTCAGCATCATGAAGCTACTCGTAGCCACTGCAGCATGAGTTCAATTCCCGGCCAGGGAGGTGACCCATATGGTGCAGCAGACCTCTCCTGTCTTGCCTGCTGCTCCCCTCAACAGTGTATTTCAGTCAATCCACCTGTTCTGCTCCCCACTCTGTCTCTAGTGAATCCTCTCACTCCCCGTACCTCTGGGCTACACCCCAGCTCTTGTCTGCATAAATAAATAAATCTTGGGTATGGGGAAAAGAAATAAAGGTGCATGTAAGAGCAGAACAGAAGAATTCTAACTAGCTAGAGACAGCATCTCTAGCATGGAATTTGGATTGAAAATCTAGAGTATATTGCTTTTCATAATAGGCATTGTTCTAGCAAATGACTAGGTTAGACTAATATCTATGATTCCATCCCACCCACTGGTCTTTCCTATAACTTTAGGCATCATGTCTCCTCCTATCCTATGTGCCTTTTGCCCAGTGTGACCCTTCCAAGCTGTGCTACGCACCGGCAGTAATTGTGGCTGCCCAGACCCAGTGCCTGGGCATTGGTCATCCTCGCTGTGTACGTCACGCCCCTCAGGATCATGGAATTCCACTTGAGACAGGAGGCACCAGACTCAGTGTGGCTGTGGGTCCCACGATATGTTAATCCTTTTTTGATGTAGCAGTCCTCATTTTCTGGAACAAAAGAAATCTCAAAGTAAAACAAAACAAAATAAATGCAAAAAGCAAGCGGGGATGTGCAGCAGGGGGTAAGATAGAGCTGCTTGCCAGGGAAGCTGAAGGAGCCAGCTTCCCAGGAAACAGGGAGTGAGAGCACATTTCTTTCCCCCTTTTCTCTGCAAGCCCTTCTGTGGAGGGCTGGCATAAAGCTTTCATGCGGTGTGCTGGCTTCCACTAGCTGCATGGGCTTCCTAGAGAGCTATGCTGGGAGAGACTGAGGGCACAGCCAGGCTCAGCAGGAAAGGGTGCTGTGTTCAATTAATGGTGGTTATTCCTGGAATTGCTTGGAAAGTAATTATGGGGTTTCCTTGTTTGTACTTGACAGGCTGCACTGAGTCAAGGTACTTCAAGAGAGGGAGACATCAGCAGCACCTAATTTCTCGATTTTGCCTGCCAGAGCTCTGAAGGGTTTATCAGGCTCGGGAAGGGTGATCGAGTATCCCTGTGAGTGCCACATTTTCACCTATCTGTCCCATTACCCTCTGTTCTCCACATTGGAAACTGACAAAGTGGATCACTCTGCATAAATAGCAAATTCAAAGGAATCTTCAAGATCATCTAGATCGATGGGTCCCAATTTAGATCCCTTCCGGGATGGGGAGGGTGCTTTCGAGTTAGTGCAGAGTCCTCAGTTTCCCAGGCACGCCAGCATTACCTTAGACTGAATGCACCCTCTTTTTGTGTATGGCATTTAGAGCTTTAAAGCAGTCTTTATACTATCATGATGACAAAATTATTTGTGATTGTACCACTGAATTCACGAATCTTCTTGTAACTTTCTATATTTTCAGTCTCGGAAATTTCCTTAAAGGTGAGAGGGAGAGAGAGGGAGGGGAAGTTGAAACAGATTTATCAATCACCTGTCCAAAATCACAAAATTCTCAAAACCACTGCTTTGCCCATCCTCTCCTCTGTAGATTAGGAAAATGAGAGTCATGTGGATAAAGTGTTTGGCTCACGGTCAAACTGCTAGTTAAAGGTCACGCCTAGGTGAGCCCTCTGTCTATTGACTGTTCTGCCTCCACACCCAGAATGGTAACTGCTTCCCTGTTCCTTTCTCTCCTCAGTTGTAGGAGGACACGCCTGTCCTCTGAGAGGCTCACCCCAGGGGCACCCTGGGGCAGGTGCAGAAGCTCACTTACCCTGGGGGCAGGCAGGGGTGCTGCAGAACTCGGGAGTGTACATCCCTGCTTTGAAGACGTAGCACCAGGGCTTCGTGTCTTGGTCTGGGTTTCTGGAAAAGTGTCCAGGAGAGGTTACAAGGAAAGCCACCCTCCCAGACCCAGGCACTCGGCTTCTCCTCTGGGGGAGGGGCTAGTGTCACGCTAGGTGGAGCGTGACTTACTGACTACCTGGCGTCCAGCATGGTGTGAGGAGAGGTATGTGAATGTCGAGCGCACGGTGGGGGTACGTGGTGGTTGCTTTTCTGTGTCAGCTCAGCTAGGCCACCATGCCCAGTTGTTTAACCACATGCCCATCTAGGGTGTGGTGTGAAAGGATCTCATAGGTGTGGTTACTACCTGCAGTCAACTAAGTTAGCACTGTGGGTGGGCTTCATCCAAGCAGTAGAGGCTTCAAGAGCAAAAGCCAAGAAGAAATTCTGCCTCAAAGCTCCTGTCTGAGTTCCCAGTTTCCAGCTTGCTGTCTGCCTACAGATTTCAGACTTGCTAGTCCCACAATTATATGAACGAGTTCCTTAAAAGATATCTCTTTCCGTGTCTTTCCCATTGGTTCTGTTTCTCTGGAGCACCCTGGCTGAGCTGATGTAGGCCTTTCTCACCTATTCTCTAGCAGCTTCTCACCAGAACCACCGTCTGGTTGGGGAGATGTCTTCTCACCTGCAGTAATTGTGGTTCCCAAGGCCTAACTTGACGGCATCTCGCCTCCGCCCGTTGTAGGGCTTCCGGATCAACATGGTGCTGTTCCAGTTGACGCACTCAGCCCCGCTTTCTGCTGTGCTCCATGTGCCCCTATAGGTGACACCCAAGTCTTTGTAGCAGGTGGCGCCGGTATCTGAAAGCAGGACACATGACACCTTAACTGGGGATCCCTTCAGCTTCCCACAGAGGTCTCACACCTGCTTCTATCATCACCCCACATGGATGGGCAGGCTGGTGGCTGAGGACACAGGAATGAAGGGAGTCTGTGGTGACTGGGCCGCCCAGCTGAGTGGCATCACAGCTCGACTCCATATTCAAATGAAGGCCCTGCCTTTGGGCCTTGGGCGCAGCACTTTGTTGTCCTCACCAAGCCTTGGATGATCCTTTCCTATCACTACCTCCCAGCCTTGGCCCTGGGACCATGTACTTCCTGTCCTTGCTGGCTAGGATTTCATAACCATTTCTCTCTCCCGCCCACCCACCTACCACTCACCTATTTCACAGCGTTTTCCAGTAAATCCTTCAGGACACTGGCAGACAAAATCTGGAAAATACAAAGCCTGCCGACACGTTCCCCCATTGAAGCATCTCGGTTCGCTGCAACCTATGAAATGCAAACCAGAAAACCCCTGAATAATCTCAATATAGCTCTAAAAATAACGAGTCAAAATATAAGTATGTATTCTACATACACACTTTCAAAGCCACTTACAAATGGCTTGGAATTCACTTAATCTTTACAGCAAAGCATAAGGTCTTATTCTCCCCATTTTACAGGTGAAGACACTGAAGCTTGGCAGGTGAAGGCATCTGCCCCAGGTGCTACATTGTTGGCACCACCCTTTTGCTCAAGGCAGAGCATTCTTAGAATCTCTGTCTGAACAGGCCAGGGGCCCTGAAAGTCAGCGCTGGTGTGCAGGAGCCTGGGCCCTGACGCCCGAAGCCGCGGTGTGACATCCATCCGTACCTTTGATGGGCACCGAGTGGCACTGCGACAGGCCGCTGTTGCACCGGCAGTACTCCACCCGGCTGCCTCTGAGCATGGGGCGCAGCCACGTCTGGCGGTGCAGGTAAACCATCTGCGTTTGCTCATCTCTGCAGGTCCCTGTAACAAGAGACAGGCTGTGTCTGCAGGACAGTCTCATAAGGACTGGTGAAAACCCTCATTCTCAGCATAACCCGTCCTTGACTCCTTCCTTGCTCTCAGCTGGAAGACAGCAAATGCCTGATATTTTGGCAGCGAAGATCCCTTTTATTGCTTTTTCTTTTCCCTCTGATGGGGTCCTCATTTTCAAAGAATTTTTCAAAAGAAATCTTTAAATTAATACTCTTAATTATTCATTTTAACAAGACACATACACACATATACACCGGCCTACCAGTTTTTGACCCATGGCTATTACTGCATGGAAGTGCTTCATTTGGGACCCAGAAAGTGCTTCATTTGGGACTGACTCTTGTTCCTGCAGAAAATACTTTGGTATTTATATACTAAAAAAATTACAGTACTCGCATTAATATTCCTTCCCTCTTTCTCTCCATTTGCAAAACAGAATGCCAACTTAAAAATAATTAACTTTTGGGGCCTCCGTGGTGGCGCAGTGGGTTAAGCAACGCACTATGAAGCAGACCACAGCCACTGCAGCATGAGTTCGATCCCTGACGCCAACCAGGGAGGGGCCCCGCATGGTGTGGCAGACCTCTCCTGCCTCGCCCGCTGCTCCCCTCAGCAGTGTGTTTCAGTCAGTCTGCCTGTTCTGTTCCCTGCTCTGTCTCTGGTGGATCCTGTCACCTCCTGTACCTCTGGCCTGTACCCCAGTTCTTGTATGTGTTGATAAACAAAGCTTTAAAAAAATAATTAACTTTTAATTGCTTAAAGAAGTAAGATCTTCCCATTGTAAATGCTACTGTTACTTCCCTTGAGGGCCCAAGAGCTGAGGCACCCTTGAAGGAAATGCTGTACTGGCCAGCAATGAAGCTGCTAAGCATTGAGGTGTGACTCACACTGGAGAAACATTTTTAAAAGGGATGCTGCCAAGCCTTCCAGACCCAGAGGAACTAGGTCAGGCCCCAAAGGAAGGAGGAAAGATGAAGGCCCTGGATTGCTAGTTCTGCACCTGAAACTGAAGCTAGATTTCTTCAAAGCAGACTCAAGACAATCTGCTTTGGGAATGTTCCTTAGGCTTCAAGAGTCAACTCTAGATGTGGTCTTATGGAGAGAGAGTTCTGCCAATCCCATCCTGAGAGGTAATCCTGGTCAGTTATCCCTACCGTATCAAGAGAAAGTAGGCACACCGACGTTAGGTATTGATGGTGTTTAGCGAACTCGGTGGGATGGGGTTCCCAACCCAGGAAAAGCTGAAAGTCCACACTGCTGCGCCCTGGCCATGGTGTGGCCCTGGCCAAGCCGCCCAGTCTCTCCAGGCCCCATTTCCTCATTTGTGTCAGAGGATTTGGGGCACCACCCTTTGTGATGACCTGCCCCCTTCAGAGACAGCACACCTGTTTTCATTCCCCCAGAACCTGGCTCGCTGGTGTCAGCTTCCTGGAGGGAACAGTGAACGTGTAGGAGGAATGACACAGACGTCTTTACAGACTTACACTACAAAATTTCCCCTCACCTGACTCAACTTAGCAGGTCTTTGTAGAAGATAAATCCCCAACAGAGCTTTGAGCCCTTAAGCCCGCAAACCCTGAGCTGCCTCCCCCCTCCACTGGTGGAGGCTACAGTCAGACTCGTCTTACCTATGTAAGATCTGGCTCCTCTGATGAACCGCATGCGGATTTCCTACAAAGAACAAGGGGTGGAAAAAAGATCAGCTCATGCTGTGTATCTTAAGAACAAAGGTGGCCAAACCGGAAAACCAAGAATCTATCAGTCAGACACCACCTACCCAGAGCTTCCCCCTCAGGTAACTGGCCCCAGGTGGAAGACATATTTCCTGCTGCCTTTTCTAATTCTTCTCCCCTGTCCAAAAGAACTGTCTGAATGACAGATATGTTTAATATCCATACTGTCCAATATGGTGGCAACACATGGCTGCTGAGCACTTATAGTGTGGTTACCGTGACCAAACCGATTTTCAGTTATATGTCATTTTAAAATTAAACAGCCCCATGTGGTCAGAAAAGCAGTTGTAGCCCCGCCTCCTTGACACAGCCCTACCTGACTCTCCCTTCTCTGAAATCCTACTGCTTGGTTAGTGCCCATCAGACCTTCCGTGATGCCCTTTGTCGTGGGTACTTTCAGAGACCATGTGTGTTGTACAGCTTTTGGCCCAACTGGATCTTAAGCAGCACCAGGGCAGCATGCCCACTTCCATGGGCATTGTCTTTTATAAGAAACTTATGGATTAATTCAACCAACTTTAAAAACAGCTCCAAAGAAGCAGTCAGGGGTAGGGAGTGGGATTAACTTAACTATTTACTTAAGTCAGAATAAAGGTCTAGGGGACTGCTGGCAACCTAACTCCTGGGCAACCTCCACGCAGAGGAGAGCACACCTGTGGCCCTGCTGGCCCTCTCAGCTCAATGCCGTCTGCCGTGGGGCCGCTGGCACAAATGAAAGAGATGAGGCACACCCACCTGCATGGGCAGCGTGAAGGCTGCTCCACAAAGCAGCAGTACACACCACAGCTCCCTCTTCATTTTGTTCATCATTTTTCCACAGTGTCCCTTTAATTCTGGAAGAAAAGGGGGGAAAACTCAAGTCATGTGATGTGAGCAGTCACAGATTATGACAAAATTCAAGGACCCGCAAATTCATATTACAGCCGGGTCCCTCCAGCAGTAGCTTCCACCATAGGAAATGTCACAAGTATCTGGAACATGATTTTCCTATATACCAAAAATCTATGGTGTGTATTTCCGATCGTAATGAAATATATATAATACCACAACATTTACCAGCTTAACATTGCTCAGTGGCACTAAGGACATTCACTTGTGCCACCATCACTACCATCAGAACTTCTTCATCTCCCCCCACTGAAGCTCTGTTCCCATAAACAATGAGTCCATTCCCTGGGAACCCCCATTCTACCTTTTGGCTGCATGAGTTTGACTGTTTGTGTTCCTATGTAAGTGGAGTCTCAACTGCTGCCCTTCCATAACTAGCTTGTTTTGCTTAAGCAGAGTGTTCTCAGGTTCATCCATGCCGTCGTGTGCATTAGAATTTCCCCCTCTTGGCCTCCCTGGTGGCGCAGTGGGTTAAGCAACGCACTGTGAAGCAGACCGCAGCCACTGCAGCACGAGTTCGATCCCTGCTGCCAGCCAGGGAGGGGAC
>JAGFMF010011796.1:6187658-6202093 GCA_019455555.1 Galemys pyrenaicus
TGTCTGTGGTGAATCCTCTCACCCCCCACACCTCTGGCCTGTACCCCAGTGCTTGTATGCATAAATAAATAAATCTTTAAAAAAAAAAAAAAAGAATTTCCCCCTCTTTCTGTCTGAAGAGACCACATTTTCTTTGTCCCTTCATCCATCGGTGGGCACTTGGGTTGCTGGAAGACGGGTCTGCACAGATTTCTGTGGGCTGAAGGGCGAGGCCATGTTTGGTCCTCTTTGCAACCTGGCTTCCGGGAAGTGAATTCCTCCCTGGTGATTAGATTTAGCAAGGTGACTATTCAGAGGAAACCAGAGGGATTTTCTCGCCAGCACTTGCAGAGCCAGGCTACCTCAGGTGCCTCAGCTCTTCCACTCATAATGTCCGTCTCTTGGTCCAACAAAGCAAAGGCTCCCCCAGACCAGCCTGCATCCTTCCCACCATTCCATCAGAATGTCTGTCTCCTTTTTTATAGGCAGGCCAGGCAAAATATAGATTTGCAGAAAGGAGCTGAGGCATCTGGTTTTTGGTCATTAGACTCAGATCTTCCTGGACTCAAAATCCTGGTTTCCAAGTGCCTATTCCCAACGGCCTTGCCTGTAGAAGTTTAAAGTAGGTTAGTTGGTCGGGGTGTTATTTTGTGGTCTGGCAGCCCCATTCATATCTTTGTCCACAAAAATTAAATCAGGGCATTTCTTTCTTGACTCATTTCCCTTCAGTCACAACAACTTTTGTTCCCCGCTGCCCCTTGTCCCAAGGAGCTGCAGGGCCCCAGTTCAGGGCTTGCAGAACTTCCATCCCGGCCTGATTCTGGCTCCTTTGTTTCTTCACAAAGAACCCTCCCATTGGAACATGGCCACAGCTTTGTGGGAAGCCAGGATAAAAAGCTCATGGAGGATGTGGGGTGTGTGGGGGGAGTTGTATTTTTTTGTGCCTGGCTGATTCTTCTTGGGCAGCTAGTTGCAGGCAGAAGTGGGGAAATGGAGTTGGGGACAGAAGGGAAAAGGTGGGATGTGGGGATCAGGTGATTCCAATAAGAAAACCAGACCACGGGCTCAGAGAGGGTCTTGTTGACCTGCACATCCCCTCCCTAAACCCCGTGTTTAGGGAAACAGAGACCCTGGGAATTTGTTCTATTTTGGCGTATGCGACACTTTTCTCACTCTGAGGCAGAAGCTTACTCTGCTAGCGATTTCAGGCAGTTTCAGAGGAGGGAGTTAAGGTTGTGCAAAACAGGAGCACTTGGTGGATCTTCCATTCCCAAGGAATTATTCCGAATTTTCTTTCTTCGCTTTCCTCAAATTCCCCCTTTCTCAGAACTACTTCAAATTCCTCTTAAATTCCCCTTCTTAATTCTTTCGTTACTTTTAACTTTAAAAACAGAACTTAAATGCATTCCTCCCTTTTGCTGATAGTAATCATTTCCCCAGATTTAGAGATTATCCCATCTTTGATTATTTTAGCCAAGCCTTGAGGATAAAGGGAGAGCTCTGAACTCTCAGGATTTCATAAATTCTGAATGAAATAATAAATGAGTGAGCAGATGAAGTGCCATGGTAGGGGCAGAGAAATCAAGTCTTTCCACCCTCCCACCACTGTGATGATGGACACCTGCGGTGCTGCGAACATTCCAGGGTGGGCATGCGCAAGTGACGCACCTGAGTTTGGCTTAAATTCCTAGCGTCATGAGGATGCCAAAACCAACAGGACCGACAGGACCAACGCGAGCAGCGAGCAGCGGCAGCAAAGCAGCTGAGAGGGTGAGATGCGCCGGGGGCTAGGAGGCCTGCCAGCCTCCCGGCCCCCTGGCACCCATGCCTGCCATGTGCCTGGCCACCTCTACTAATAAAAGCATGAAAAGCCACCAAGGGCTCCAAGACTCCCCTTCCCTGACCCGTCTGCTAAGAACCATCCAGAACTTGCTCAGTGCCTTCTTGCTGCTACAGCCATCCAAACAAGGAACTTTTCTTCATCTTGTATGCCAGACTCACCAATCCTTGCTACCCACTCACCCACCTGAGCCCAGGGGAGTGGTTGAGTCTTTTCTCTGGATGCTTGCCAAGTTACTGTTTTGTTTTTTTTTTTAAGATTTATTTATTTATGCATACAAGAGCAGGGCTACAGGCCAGAATCACGGGAGGTGAGAGGATTCACCAAAGACAGAGTGGGGAGCAGAACAGGCAGATCTACTGAAATACACTGCTGAGGGGAGCAGGGGGCGAGGCACGAGAAGTCTGCCAGGCCATGTGGGTCCCCTCCCTGGCTGGGGATCGAACTTGTGCTGCTGTGCAGCAGATGCTTCACAGTGAGGCACTCAACCTGCTGCACCACCAGGGAGGCCCCCAAGTTACTGTTTTATTTCAAGAATTCAAAGTCCTCCCAAATGGAACACAATTCTAGAAGTAGGAAAACTGCAAAGTGAGAAGGGAAGTATTAGCACATTGGCATTCCCTAGACCAATGGGGTGAGGGTAGAGGGGGACCTGAGTGGAGAGAAGCGTGACTTAGGCTGGGTGTAAAGATTCCAACAGCTGCATCGCATCAAAGTCTTTGGCAATCAAAGATTAGGATCAACAAAAGGGGAAAGAGACATTTTTGTCTTCTTTCTGGGAGTTAGAGATGGTTTCTCTTCTAGCTATCCTTATCTACCCCAGCCTGTCTTGGTCTTCTGGGCTGGAGCTGATCCAGTGCAAGGGAGTCTCATACAAGCACCACGCTAGCTTTGTCTTCTCCTATATGCACAGGCAGCTAGAGCGACTGCACAGGCAGAATGGAGTAAGAGAATGACAAAGAAATTAGTCATCCCAGCAGTCAGCTAACAGTGCAGTCCCAAGACAGGGAGAAGTGAGGGAGGATAAAAGTGTCTTTGTTTTGCCTTTGTTAAAGAGGTGGGTGTAGAGGTCTGGGGGCAGTGCCTGGACAAAGGACAAGTGAATATCAGAAACGTGGACTCAGACACAGGGCTGTTGGGGCTCATACTTCAACTTTATGACCTCAGGCTCCCAACCAGGGGAGTACAGAGTGCTCCCTGTGAGGACATCTGGGGAATGAGGGCTCACGCTGAGGTCTTTGAGGGGTTAACTTTATAAATAAATATTTGCATGTTCTCTATCTTTCTTTAGCTATGTTTAATAGTTTCCCAGAATCAAAGAAAAAAAGCAGGAGGAAGGGAGGGGAGAAGGGAAGGGGGAGAAGCTAGAAGGGAAAGAAAGGTGGGGGGAAGGGGGAAAGAGAAAGCAAGGAAGAGAAAGAGAAAGAGGGGAGAGACAGAGCACATGATATCTCCCTTATTAAACCAGAACCCCTAAATCCTTCAGAGTGTCACCAGATGAGTGCAGTGTGGTTCCCAAGATCTCGAATCTCGAATCTCCAGTCCAAACGGACCTCCCTTAGCACACAGAGTTGGTTTTTGCAAAAAACATCTTTGGCGGATGATATGTCACAGATGCAGGTCCTGTGGTGTGACAAAAGGCCTATGCAAATCAGCAAAACAGGCAGGGCACGTGGTTTGCTAAATCAGTGTGTTCTGGATGGCAAGGCTGCTTAGGTGGGCATCCTTGTGCAGGACCCAGCCTACAGGACGGCTTCCTGTGTCCCTTCCTACCTGGCAGTCCGGTTGGGTCCTGCTGGCCACAAAGCGACTCTGTTCACTGGTCCCTGCAGGAGAGGGTGAGAGATAACTATGGATGACTATGCTAAATAAAAATGAACAATGGTAACCAGGGAGTGGTTACTCCTGTACAGCCAAGCATGCACGCCATTTGGGCTGCAAAATAATGATTTTGCCAGTAAGAAATTCAGAGGTCATTTCTACAGTAGTCACTGGGGGAATGATGATTGATAGACACCCGTTATTAACTGCACTGTGTTAAGTGGAGTCATCACAGCACAGTAGGGGCGCGAGAGGAAGGACCTGCGAAAAAGCAGGTGGCATGTCTTCAGTGCCTTTGCACTCCCCTTGGCATTATTACCCTTTCCTCCTATCTTCTCCATCCCTCCCCATAAAAATCTCTCAGAAAGGTAATGATAAACTCATTCATGGAAGGTTAAAATGACTGAGTGCAATGAATGTGCTGCCCTTCCAAAAAAAAAAAAAAAGCTTCTTTATTTTTAGGCACAAAATCCGCTCCCAGGGCTGGATTACCAAGTGAACTTGACTGTGAAAATTTCCTCCGGGACTTAGATTCTGTGGTTTCCATTGTGAGAACAAATGACATCACGAGTCTGTAAATTGTTAAACACTTATAAATGAGCATAAGTGCCATTATTTAAACATTGAGCCACATGCTATAAAGTGATTTGTACTAAAGGAACCATAGAAGTGCAGTCAATCAAGTCCTGTGATTCTAGGTGTGAGCAATGCAATTGCCCCAGATGTTACAGAATGAGAACTTGTAGGTTTCACTCTTGCTCAGCAAGAAAAAAGCAAAAGCACAAGCAACTAGAGGATAGAAATCACAAGGGATAGACAAAAGTAAATTGGTACTATTATTAAATTTTACACTCTGGGCCTCCCTGGTGGCGCAGCGGGTTGAGGGCTGCACTGTGAAGCATCCATGGCACACTAGCACATGTTCACTCCCCAGCCAGGGAGGGGACCCACATGGCGCAGCAGACCTCTCCTGCCTCACCCCCTGCTCCCCTCAGCAGTGTATTTCAGTAGATCTGCCTGTTCTGCTCCCCACTGTCTCTGGTGAATCCTTTTACTGCAACTCTGGCCTATACCCCAGCTTTGTATGCATAAATAAATAAATATTTAAAGAATAAATAAATTTTACACTCTGCAAAGTTTGCTTTTTTAATCTTTGGTAAAGGGGGCTCGGGTTATTATTGCTTTGCAAAGCTTTCTGGAAATCTGAGTAAGTCAGTCTGCAAGAGCACCAATAACCTAAAGTGACTCACTTTTTTTAAAAACAACACGCTCCCTCCACTCCCAACCACCAGGGCTCAGAGTGCCTGCCAACAAAAAAAAATAAAAATGAAAAAAAAAAAAACCAAAAACAAAACCAAAAATCCATGGAACCACAAAGTCATATTACTATAGTCAAGAGACAAAGTGAGATGAGAGGAGGAGCCACAGAAATTTGGGAAGTGGGGGAGTCCACAAAAGCTATCTTTTGTCTGGACCTGGGGCAGTCCCCAGGACGAAAACTGGACAGGAGCCATTAGCCTCACAGCTCTGTCCCAGCTCACAGGTCCTACTTTTTAGAGAAACCCTGCTCTCAGAATAAAAGTCACTTTGAAAAACTGCCATCATACAAGCAGTTCTTAACTTTTCAAAAGTTAATTTAATATATGCCAATGCTTATCTTCTCTCTCTTTGAACTCTTTTATACTCTTTTAAACTCGTATTTAGTTTGAGAGATTCCAATGAGATGACTAGAATTCTCCACTGGCATCCTCCACTCAATTACTCTGGGAAGAATTCTCTCCAAAGAATCTTCAAAATAGAAGCATATGACTTGCAGCTAAGTTATATGAAGTTAAGTGGGCTACTCAGAAAACCCTATGCTCCACATTGCCATCTCATTGACTCTCTCTCTGCCTAGTCATCCCAGCTACCTGAAAGAACCAAGAATGTTGGTTGTGTAACCAACACTCCTACCTAGGAAGCAGAAGTCCATGTGGTCTCCTTCTCTGATAAAAACAAAAGAAATCCTTGTCTAATAAACTTAGATTCTTGTGCAGAAAAAACAAGGATCAGCTGGAAAAAGCTAGCTCAATTAGTCAGTGCAATAAAATGTTAACCCCAGCGTCAGAATTGAAACAAGCCCTGCAATCTAATGTTAATCTCAGAGTGTCTTGTTAGGCAATGGCTGTAGTTCCTCATGTTCCTTCCACTCCCTAAAACAAACATCATGGCAAGATAGTTAAAGATGCAATAATTTAATAATCCTTCTAGATTTCAACACACTTGTGTCAAAAAAATGATGGGAAATTCTCATTGTATCATTACACTAATATGTGTTTTACTGTGCTTATGCACAAGTAACTATCATATATTTTTATGAAATGTGCAGGAATCAATGCCACTTAAACAGGTATTTGAGTACCTACCACTTCCAAAGCATAGAATTTACAAAATCCTTTCCCCTTCTTTGAATCATGGAAGGAAGTGTTACTATCTAGTTTTAACAGATGAGAGAAGTGGAAGGGACTTCCCCTATGTTGGCACATCTTTGTGAAGGAGTGGGGTCAGTAGTCAAACTCATGATGCCCAGTTCTCCTAGAAAATCCTACACTCTTTCCTCTATTTCCACTATGTCCTGATGCTGAGATATTCCAGTTTCCTTACTTGAGTTGTTATTTGTGAGGAGCAGCATGTCATAACTCAAGATGCATAGCTTCTTGGGGCTCAACGTTAGACTCCAATTACAGGCTCCCCTGCTATATGAAAGTATAACGTTCCAATTTGGGATGATTTAGGAAGTTAGTTTTTGGGTCTGGGAATGTTATGACCATTAATTTACATGGAATAAGTTTTTGAACATTCCAAGATCCTAAAAATAATCTGAAAAACCATATAAAATAGGAACATTTGGTTATCAAGGGAAACCAGTGCCATTTACAGGCTGTGTGTGCTTTTCTGGATTTTCTCATGAGCTAATCACATCCACTTAGCTGAACTGTTAAGAAACTTAGAGAAGAAACAAGTAAAGGTCCTACTCAAGGGGTTGGAGCACAGCAGGGGTAACTGTAGTGACTAACATGTCCATCAAAGTTTACAGATTCTTTCTGGATCAATAATAAGTTTCAAAATATAAGGAATGCCAAGTGCAATGGTGGCTTCATCATGTTCAAGGGTTAATACCAAATACTGTTTTCTAGATCATCTGTGGATCTTGGGATCACCTATATCAGGATTCTTCACAATTACTATAAAATGACATGCCCTTCATCTACGTGCTCATACTAGTATTAACAGGAGCCAATGTGGTGTCTTTTATCCTGGTTTTAATCTGTTTTCTTATTTGCCTTTCCCAGGCGTATTTTCTGCACCACACATGCCAGCCCTACTCTGAACTTTCAGGGAAGCCAGAATTAGCAGCTAAGACAGCTGAGAGATCTGGCCCTGCCTATTGATAAGGCTCATTCCATGCAGACCACATGGATATTTGAAAACCAAAGATACCACATGAGAAAAATTAGAAAACTGGAATTTCCCAGGGGGGAAAAAAACATAACCTTTCTTTCTCTCTGCAGCCCAAGTGGCAGACACTGGTTCATGCTTCTGTGAGGCAAAATAAAACACTGCTCTCTTCTCTGTGAACATGACAAGTTATGAACAGCCTGTTAAGGTCAAGTTGACTGGCTCTATTTCTCTTCATATTATTCATACTTGGCTTTGCCACCAAGCCCCCATCCACCACCTTTAAGAATTCAATAAACATTCAAGTGCCCGTGAAAAGGTCTCTAACAAAGGGACATGAGAAGGTCCTTGGGGGTCACCTTCTGTGTCAGGTCTCTCTCTCATTCTATCCACCTTGACCTCCAGCCCCAGCTCAGTCGAATCTCCTCCCTTTTTGAATGCACAGGTGATGATTAGCTCACTGTGTACTTACTATGAAAGGTTTATTATGCCCCAGGGAGAGGCTCCTTAGTATAAACTCACATGTGCTCTGCTCTTAAAAATTCGAAGTTTAAGAAGGAAGAGACAGGTAAATAAACAATCTTAGTGCCATGCGGTAAGCAGGGAGGGAAGGTGGGAAGACAGGAAGAAGGTAGTGTGGAGGAGAGGTATCTCAGTTTCTGCTAGTGAGCTGAGGACTGACAGGCTTTCTGGAATTGATACCGTATAAGCTGTTGAACACAAGTAGGAGTTTGCCAGGCAACGAAGTGTGACAGAATGTATCCCCAGGACAGGCTCAGGGTTAACAGTGGCAGCAGCAAGCACCCCTTACTCTTCAGGCGAACACCTGTCATTGAGCAAAGGATATCGTTCACACACCCCAGACTCCCTTCAAGGGTGACCCTAGAAGGAAGTATATTTTGGAAAACCCAAGAGTTCTAGGAGCTGGGTTTGAATTCCCTAATGCCTCCTTGTAAGTTAACAGAATACATATAACTACATAATAACCAGAAAAGCTCTCAATACAAAGTTTGCTCAGTGCCTGAGTGGACTCTGACTTTGGGGCATTCACTTCAGTGGTTCCAGGTGGAAACAGAAATCCCCAAACAAACCTCTCCAGGTCACTGGTGCAAGTGTCAAGAGCATCTTGTGCACTGGGTTGAAACTCTGGATCATAGCTGTTGGCAGGGACAGTGCCAGGCAACTGTAAGGTCGCCCATTTGTGCCAGTTCTATAGGAAGAACAGCGGGTTAGCATTTCCTGGGTAGTAACGATCAGCACCTGAGCTTGTCGAATCATTTCTTCCAAAAATGTTTATGAGTGCCTACTGTTTACACAGCAGCTAGTTCATTTTTCCTCTGTCATAGGTCTTATTTTTCAGGTGCCCAAGAATTGGGTTTATCTGTCTTCTGTAGAGGTCTATTTCCTAGGATCATGGAATATAAAATGCACAAATTTCACTTGGAAAATGTGCTGGCCTTCTATGTAAGTAGACAGTGAAGGCAATCTCAGGAGACTACTTACTGAATGGGAATGGACCAGGGGAGGTGATGGCTAAGCTTTCTAATTCTAACTTTCTGTGAGTCTACACCATCCTCACTCTTTGATTTGAGGACTACATGGGTTTGTGAGCAGGTTGACTGGGATGAGGGCTACAATCTGAAACTATGGGCACAGCTTTTCTCTATACAAAAGTAAATGTCTCCCCCAAATGAATGGCAGAATATTTTAGACACTCATTGTCCATATTAGTTATCTTCTCAGAACGGATCTGAAAATCACTCACAGACAATAGAAATTTAATTCAGAGACTATAGATACAAAATGCCAAATAACCAAGTGAAACATTTAAACTCAAAACCCCAATTTTTCCTCATTGTCTACTGTCTAATACTCTGTTTCTCAGAGAAGTGCAGGGATGTTGAATTATGCCTGGAGCTAATGACCCATGCGAAAAACCATGTTGCCACCTCAGTGGTCTGACTGAAAACAAACTGCACATATTCCAGAAGCTTTGGAAGTCCTGAAGCTAGCTCTGCTCGTTTCAGATGGAGGATCCAAGGCAAAGGGTCCCAGAATTTGTTATAAAAACATCACAACCAGAAAAACTTCTGTTGGCAGATTAGTAATGGATCGCACAAGGACAGAAAGTTTCCCCAAATGCTCTGTGGTGCCAGTCACTCATTTTCAGAAAGTCTTGTTTGTAACAATAGCTTGAGATGTACTGGCATCAGCTCTGCCCATCAATATGTAATACTCCAGGGAAATCAAAGCCCCAGACACAAACCAGTAACAGGGTCACTGCTATTCCTTCGCTACTCCTAGGCTGCGGAAGCTGTCCCTGCTTCTGATGAAACAACTGCAAGTACAGCACAGACCCTGGGAGAATTTGATACCAGGGTCACAAAATAAACCAAGATGATATTGGGGAGCCTGTATAGAGACAGCATTTGGGCAGAGGGTAGCTGTCATTTGTTCTTGACAAGACCCAGAGATTCCAGGCTCGTCTGGTCTCTGAGAATGTTTTTGGTAGAATAAATTGATGGGTAGGATGGAGTTATTTCTGTTTCCATATTCACAAGGTCCTGCTGGTACCCCATCACCCCAGTCTGGCTCAGGTCTCAACCCAGTCTGGCCCAACTACTCACAGTGATCTGGACACATTGATTCAGTGTCCAGATCCCAGGATGAGTCTGGCTCACAGAAAAGAATTGCTAGTAAGTTCCTTTGAGGGAATGCCACTTAACAGTTATGGTTGTAGGTTTTCTTCATGAGACTGCAAATGTACACACAATTTTAATTTTTTCTAGTCATTAATCAGCAGTAGGAGATGACCTTTAGTGTTGCATCTTGGTTAACCAAATAAATCTTACTACACTTTTTGCACTTGAGTTTGTCATTACCTGTAATTTTTCCTCCTTCATTTTCTCCCTCCCTCCCTTCCTGTGAGGTTAAGAAAATAAAGATAACAGTGAAAATCTAGAGAGCCTTGGTATGCTTCCTACAGAGTACTTTAGGAATGAAAGACATGGATGCTATTTTCCCCCTGCAATTGAAAGTCCTGAAAGAGAAGCCTACACCTGCACATGGACAAAAGCCAGAGGAAAATGAATGGGAGCAGATCCGAAACCTATGTCTATAAGTCACCTTCTTCTCTTGCCCAGAACTTCATTCTTAATCAATTATGATCTGGAGAGAAGCCACTCTCAGTCCCATCCCCAGCCTCAGCTTCCTCAAGGGCTCATCCAGCCAGGGAGGCAACCAAATTCTCTCCAGGACCCTTCTTCTTCAGGACCTTCTAGACTGACAGACAGGTGTCCAGAGGGCAACTGATTTTACATTTAATGCCCGTGAGTCCTAAGGTGCTCCATGGTCTAGTCAGAGCATTTCTGCATAATTCTTTTCATTATCTCTTGGACTCTGCAAGCAGAGATTTCTTTTCCAGGAAAGAATCCCTCCTATTCTCTGCCCCGCTCTTTCCAAAAAAAGTTTCAGCCCATCCCAATTAACCGCAGACACAATAAGAAATTTCCCTTTGGGCACCGTCTAGCTCATCTTTTCTGACTGAATTACGAAGTCAGTCCCTTCATTTGGTCATCCCTTCACTGGTTCGGTCATCAGGCTTTTAAAAGAGAGAGAGAGAGACAGGCGGCCAGAGGGGCACAGGATTCCACCTACCGCTACTTCCTCGGAGTAGATCTCCTTCCTCGCTACTTCCTCGGAGTAGATCTCCTTCCTCGCTACTTCCTCGGAGTGGATCTCTTTCAGCCCTGCACTCCTGCGGGATCTCCTTCACTCTCCCTGCACAGCTCCAGCCTCCTTTAAATTTCAAGGCAGGGGGTGGGGTTGATGGCTGGGTGGGCGGGCTTCTCTGTAGCGGGAGGATGCCCAATGGATACAGCTAGCAGGGGCGGGCCTGTTTTCATACAGAATGGGAGGAGGTTCGAGATGAAAGCAACGCAGCCTATCCTGGCACTGAACCAGTCTGATTATTCATGGTCCTGATGTCATCAAATCGCGGGAATCTGAGAGTTGGACAGCTTTCCTTACAATCATCTTTCTGAAGAATTCCGTCTAAAAGGACTTGACGAGGGGAGTGGGTGGGAATTTTAAGAGAAGTATATACCCTTAAGGGGAAGTATACACTGTACAAAAATGAAGGATGATAAAAATAAACAACAAAAAAATAATTCTGGTTAAGAGAATGATTTTAAAAATAATAAAATTAATTTTGGTTAAAAAAATAAAAGGCCTTTAAGGGGGCCCTCGGGACTAAGTCTATCACTAAAAGAAGTGTTAACGATTGTAAACAAATACTACCTGGAGGCAATAAAGGATTCTGCCCAAATCACCAGCAAAGATGTGGGATGGGAGGGCACATGAAGGGTAGGGGAGATGTGTGCCAAAATTCACCTGCTCATAGTGGTGGAAAAAGTCCTCACCTGATATATGTTTTTCAGGTGACTTCCCTGCCATGCCCCTGCTCTATAGTATTGGGGAAGACAAGCTGATTTCTTTATAACGGGCTGGTCAAAGTCCCTGAGTGGGACTGTGGAATAAAGCCAGGAGTCCCTGAGCCACTGCCCTGCCCAAATAGTTCTGAATGACCTCCTTGCCATCTCTATCCCTGACCCATCCATCCATCCACCCAGCCCGTGTTCTAGGCTGCTCTTAAAGGTAATCCCTCCTGAAAATAGACAACCTGTTTGATTTGTTAAGACCTTGCAGATGATTTACTGACAGTTTGATGTAGGAGAAAGGCTTAGGCTTGAATCAGCTATACCAGTAATGCGGGCTATGACCTCAGCCAAGAGTTTTATTTCTGCTGAGCTTTCGAATGTGCTGGTCACCTGTGAGTTAGAAAGACAAAGTACATAAGATCCCTGGCACCTCATGGGCTCAGTAAGTGGCATCTGATATTGCCTGAAGTCTAGCTGAGGCAGGCACTCCAGGAGAGGGAACAGAGGCTGGCAGAGGAAATGACAGGATGACCAGTTCTGCTATGAGACGCTAAATATCATATACACTGATCATTAATTAATATGCTCATTTTTATCAAAATGATAAGATTTTTGAGGTTGGAAATGAGGCAGTCATGGCTGTAGTCAAATTATTTCTCCATACTTAATCATTGTTAGTAGCTCCACCAATGGTTGCTATAGAAAAGGGCAACAAGGGGAGTGGAGTTAGCTGCAACACAAGGAGACAGGACTGCAGTGCTGCAGCAGAGGGCAGCCTAGGGCCCGGGAGACCTGTCTCCTCTCCTGTAACCGGGACACCATGTATTTTGGCTCAGCGGGAGTGGAACGTGATGGTACTGAGGCAGATCTGAACACTTCTAGAGGACGATTCTCTCCTGAATGATCACATAGTAACCAGTGTGGGTATGAACTTCTAAAGCCTGGGCAAGAGGTGACCTGGGAGGGTGAGCCTGGTTTTACCTTTGGAAATTCATGCCCTTAGGCTGTTAATCCTCAGTAAAAATACAAATTTGAGCATTAACCTTCAAAGTAGCCTGAGGGAAGAGGCTGCCTGTGGCTGGCCCCCTGGAGTGACCTGCAGGTGAGGAAGGAGGGCATTGGGAGGTGGAGCTGGGCTGAGGGTCTTAAGCAGAAAGGAGTGGATCAAGCACAGGAAATTGAGCAGAGAAGGTTTTCAGGTCACTCATAGGTACCCCTGAGCTTTACTGAAATACAAACCAGCTAATACCCTAATCTTGGAACCGGGGCTTTGTGCTCCTAGTAAATACAAGATTGTTTTTCCTTTCACCGACCCCAGGGAAGTCCGAGGAGGAGGTAGTTGTGGGCAGCGATATGGTCACAATGGGAGCCTTGAGTTTAGTCAAGGGAATGCTGCTGGGTGTGGGGTGTGTGGAAAAAAAAAGAAAAGCTATCTTGGTGAAATCACATCCTGGGAAAATTGTATCAAAACCCTTAGTTTTCAAGGAAGAGAACTGAAACCCAGGTCCAGATAACAAGGAGACAAAGAGGGTACAGGAAAAGCAGATTCCCACCGGGCTTTCCCACCAGGCACAGTGTCTGTGGTGGGTGCCCCTCCCCAAGCACATGTGAGTCATGGGGGGTGTAGCAGCAGGAAGGGGGTGGCACTGGAGCAGGGTTCAGGATGGTTCTGGGCAGACGGGTCAGGGAAGGAGAGTCTTGAAGCCCTCGGTGGCTTTTCATACTTTATTTAGTAGAGGTGGCCAGGTACATGGCAGGCATTGGTGCCGGGGGGCCGGGAGGCTGGAGCCCTCCCAGTCCCCAGCGCATCTCACCCTCTCGGCTGCTTCTTCTCTCTCTGCTGCTGCAGCTCGTCAGTACTGTTGGTCGGTCAGTCCTTGCAGTTCTGGCTGTTGGTTCTCACAGTTCTGGCGTCCTCATGACGCCGCCCATTTATGCCCGTGTCCAACACAGGTGCGCCCACTTGCGCATGCCCACCCTGGAATGCTTGCAGCACCGCAGGTGTCCATCATCAGTAGTGGGAGGGTGGAAATACCTGATCAACCTTTACACTACAGGGGGATAGGAGGAAGGGGGGGTTTATCACCGAGGTCAGAGGGACAAGCATTAGATGAAGGATCACCCTGAGACCCCAACCACTTGAGTAAAAAGTTAATTATGTGATGTCTGTGGAACCCCAGAAGAAGAGATAGACAAGGGGCCTCCCTGGTGGTTCAAGAGGTTAAGTCTCAGCATTATGAAGCATCCGCAGCCACTGAAGCACATGTTCAATCCCTGGTCAGGGAACTGATGCGCATGGTGCAACAGACCTCTCCTGTCTTGTCTGCTTCTCCCCTCAGCAGTGTATTTGAGTAGATCTGTCTTTCTGCTCCCCACTCTGTCTCTGGTGAATCCTCTCACCTCCCACGACTCTGGCCTGTACCCCAGTTCTTGAATGCATAAATAAATATTAAAAAAAAAAAAAAAAGACAAGAGGCTTATGGCAAGGTGGTTTGGGATCAGAAACCAGAGCTTGTACTATCTCCAAGGGTTTAATTTGAGGATCTCTAGTTTTCAAGAATGGAATAAACACCACAGTGGGTTTGAAATGGGGTTCTGTGGCATATGTCATCTAGACCCTCATCCAGACACGGAAACTCACATTGGGTACCATGCCAGTGAGGGGAATACGCACCAACACTGAGAAACATCAACTAGGACAGGCTGAGTCTCCGGGATGTGCCCCACGCATGGTTTGCTCCTTAAGAATCATTCACTCGGGGCCTCCCTGGTGGCGCAGAGGGTTAAGCAACGCACTGTGAAGCAAACCGCAGCCACTTCAGCACAAGTTCGATCCCTGCTGCCAGCCAGGGAGGGGACCCACATGGTGCAGCAGACCTCTCCTGCTGTGCCCGCTGCTCCCCTCAGCAGTGTACTTC
>JAGFMF010011796.1:6202148-6221532 GCA_019455555.1 Galemys pyrenaicus
TGTACTTCCGTTGATCTGCCTGTTCTGCTCCCTGCTCTCTGTGGTGAATCCTCTCACCCCCCCATACCTCTGGCCTGTACCCCAGTGCTTGTATGCATAGATAAATAAATCTTTAAAAAAAAAAAAAAAGAATCATTCACTCAGTGGCATGGAGTTCTTTGTACTGTTGGTGCGACTCTTGTAAGTTTGAAATTCAGAATAGAAAGGTAAAAGCCAGTTAGTCTCTGAATAACTCTACTTCTGAATAATTACACTTCTGAATATCAAGCTCAATGAAACAAAAATTTCAGCTCTCCATACAAGAAAACAGTATGCAAAAAACATTATTTAACTATCTAAAACCGAAAATAGCATTGTTCAAAATTAGGGAAATCAGTAATATTGTGCAATATTGTATAGTCATTATGATGATTGAGAATAAGCTTTAATTAAGAGGATATATAATTTGTATCCTTAATACTATAATATAATTTGATACGTAGACTATTAAAAGAGATCAGAAATTTGCCTTACCCGAAAGAAGTAGAAAATACTTTTGTAAATGAACTGTGATATAAATGATGTAGTGCCACACCTATGTCTCTAAGATTGGAAGACAAAGTCAAGTTTTGGAGTGCTGCAGTTTTTGTTAAATTTTTTCAGCCCCTATTTCTAAATTGCCTAATGAAGAGTTTCCTGTCCCCACTGGCCCAGGGTGACCTGACACTGCGCAGCAGTTTCTCTCTGATACGGCGCTGGAACAGCCGGCTAGTCCGCGACACCCTCTCAGAGGTTAGGGATTTTTCTTAGCCTGTTCTGGTGTTGTCTATGATTTCACTCAATCTCTTCTTGAACGCATCACCTTTTCTCAGTTTCTTTGAGGAGGGAGTGGATTTTCCCAGGTTGGACTCCACATTCCTTAAACAGAACTTCCTGACCTTGGCCCCAGAGCTGCACCTGTTGAGCTTTGAGGTGTAACCCTGATGTAATCTAGGAGGGGTGAGTGAGCACGTGCGCACCTTTGCTGGCACCCTGGAGAGCTGCTGGGAAGAGCCTGCCGCTGTAAATCAGGAAGTTCGCCTTTTTTCTTTTCCTCTCAAACTAGTTTCATGACTATGGGCGTGTTAGGTACCTTCATGCTTTAGCTTCCGTGTATCAAATGACAGCAATAAACTCGCTCATATTTGGGTGTTCTGTGGCTCAAATGTTAACATGGGAGAGAAAATGCTTTGAAACAAATTGACATGTGTAGGGTAAAGGTTGATCAAGTATTTCCACCCTCCCACTACTGATGATGGACACCTGCGGTGCTGCGAGCATTCCAGGGTGGGCATGCGCAAGTGGGCGCACCTGTGTTGGACACGGGCACAAATGGGCGGTGTCATGCGGACGCCGGAACTGCGAGGATCGACAGACAGAAGTGAGAGAACCGACGAGCAGCAGCAGTAGCAAAGCAGCCGAGAGGGTGAGATGTGCCGGGGCTGGGAGACCTGTCAGCCTCCCGGCCCCCCGGCACCAATGCCTGCCATGTACCTGGCCACCTCTACTAATAAAAGTATGAAAAGCCACCGAGGACTCCAAGAGACTCTCCTTCCCTGACCCGTCTGCCCAGAACCATCCTGAACCCTGCTCCTGTGCCACCTTCTTCCTGCCGCTACAACACGCTATTGTTGATTTAATAAGCCCTTGTAGAAACATTTTTAGCAGCTTTGTTTAGCACCTTTTGTTAGATACTTTTTGTGTGTCTATCTTCAAGTGGAAAATCATTTCTTTGCAGGGTAAAATTTCTCACTAGTTTTTTTTGGAAATGCTGAAAATGACCCCAAAGAGCATATCTCTCTCATTTTTTCACACTCTATTCTAAGCCATATTAGCATCACACATGAAAAAACAACAACACTTTTTTTTTCTTTTAGAGGCATTTTTACTACACTCAAAGGAAGATACTAATGGGGACTACTAGAGGTGGAAAGAAAAAGATATAGGAGAAAACAGCACACTCTGCTTAATTTTTTCTATAAAACCCAAACTTTTCTAAAAAGTAATGTCTATTTGAAAAGTACTTTCAAAATGCAAAATTTGGCCACTTCTGATATTATAAAAGAATAATATATTTATGAACACATATTGTAGATAAGACTAACTTGTGGGGTATTTGGCTGGAGCAGAGATTACTTGGTCTGTGAAATCAAACACTACCCATTGCACCATCCATCCATTAGTCATAGCCAGGTAATCCAATTGAATCTATCTTTAGGTACTATCAGCATCTTTTTAAAAATTTTATTCTTAAAGATTTATTTATTAATGCATATAAGAGCTGGAGAGGTGAGCAGATTCACCAGAGACAGAGTGGGGAGCAGAACAGGCAGATGGACTGGGATACACTGCTGAGGGGAGTAGTGGGCGAGGCAGGAGAGGTCTGCTGTGCCATGTGGGTCCCTTCCCTAGCCAGGGATCGAAATTGTGCTGCTGTGTTGCTGTGCTGCGGATGCTTCACAGTGCCACACTCAACCGGCTGTACCACCCGGGAGGCCTTCTATCAGCATCTTGTGATTTAAAGGGTGTCAATTAAGTTTAAGAACACTGAGCTTTTCTAGTTCCTTAACTTCAACCTTGAGGACAAGGGAGGTGCTCGGTGTGGTTACTGTCAGCAACACGAGGCTCTGGTGTCTTTGCTTCTGTCGGCCCTGTGGGCCCACTGCCCCAAACCTGGTAGCCTCTGTGACTTACTTGATCTGCTCCTTTTCAATCTTTCCGGTCATTTCTTTTCTTTCTACTTTAAAAGTACAAGAGTAGTGATAACCAAAACCAAGTGAACCAAGTGGACAGAGATCACCCAGTCAACCTGCCCCCAGGCTGACCAGGTGTTAGGTCCTGGTTGGCATCTGGGACAACCCCATGGAGAAAGCCACCAAATGAGCTCATTCTTGTATCAGGAGGCAGATCCCATCTGGTGACGTACCCCTGGAAGTTCCACATCAGTTCTTGTCACCAACTGGGGACAGTCTGTGTCCAGGGTGACAGGCACATATTGTTTACTCTGGACCCGCCTCCCCCCTGCAGTTTTACAGCTTTCTGTTCCAGCCACCTTCTTCCTGAATCAAACATTTTTGCCCAGTGACTATGGTTCTGGTGTAGTTTTCCACAGCCCCCTCTCCTCCTGCCAGGGAAGTGATACATACTTTATGAGATGCGCTTTTACCTCATCCTGACTAAAATGTATATTTCTCCCGCCATGAAGGATTTGCACCAATCTGAATGAACATGAGATCAATATTTTCCCTCGGCTTTCTTTTATCTAAGGGGCACAGGTTTCCTGTTTGAATTTAGATTAATGGCTTTAATCACATTCCAAATATCCCTTATCATCTCTCACTTTGTCAGTTCAGGAGTGGCTCAGTACACAGCTTTTATTAGAAATTGAAGGAAGCTGCCAGAACACATACCACTAAACATGCCCTTATGATCTGAATAGCAGCGTGACACGTCCTCCAATTTAAAGTAAAGACCTTAGTGAACCCCTCCTCGTTGTCGTGGTCCTTACTATAACAGATCAAGGGCACAGGCACACTCACTCTCAAGTTACTATTTATTTGGGATGATATGCAATTCATGCTGAAATGTGAAGAGCTAAATCAGTTTGCAAAAACTAAATCAGATTACAAAAACACTACCAAGATGTGAAAACAACCTGAGTACCCACCAGCCAATGAATGTATACAGAAAAGAATACTATGCAGTCATGAAAAATGAAAGATTGCCATTTGTGACAACATGGAGGGAACTGAAGGGGATTATGCTAAATGAAATAAATGGGAAAGAGAAAGGCAAATACTGAATGATCTTGCTTAGTGATAAAATATAAAGAAGCAAGGAAATGAACAGACAGAACAAAAATAAACCCTTGGATATTTTCTCCCCTCAGATATGGTCACCATAGTTTTCCCAACACCAAAGCACCCATAGTCCTCCACCATAGTCCATTGTGCTCTCCTCCATACCTGTCTTCTTCCCTCCTCCTCTCCTCCTACCCTCTTCCTTCCTGGAAGTTACCAAAGGGGAGGGGGGTTGAACTGGGAGTAAAAGGGGAGGATGTCTGAAGAACTATGGCAGAAGATTATCAATAGTAGGCTTAGTATAGCATCATACATTTGAAAGAGTGAGAACTCCTAAAACATATACAATGCTGTAAACCAATAACTCAATTGAAAATTAGGAGGAATGTAGAGAAAACAAACAAGGGACTGAGGGAAAAAGATTAATTACAATAAATTAAAAATCAAAATCAACAGACAATTATAACTCTAAGACATTCCCTAGGGGAGGAGGAGGGAGTAGGAGCAAAATGAGTGGGAAGAGCACAAGGGACTATGGTGATGGTGCACGGGTGAATTGGTGGTGGGAAAGATACACTGTATAAAAATGAAAAATAATGTAAAATATATTAAAAATTTTTAAATGAATAAATTAAAAAATAAAGAAAGAATATTCATTGACTAAAAACAGAAGACACTACTTTGATGCCAACTTTTAAAATGCACATTCCCCAAACGTTAATAAAACAGAAGAGGTTCTTGCTAAAGATTTGAAAGGCAACTGTTTTGAAATAATATTTGAAACTTAAAAACAGACAGAAGTCTATTTCAAAATAAAGTTGGAGATTTTGTGGTGGAAAGGCTGTTCTTTTTCTGTTTGTATTAGGTCAAAGACCTCGGGTTGGACCAAACAGCAATTGTTTCACGAATGTTTTCTTGAGAAATCAGCAGGATAAAACATCTTTATCACAAAAACTGATGATCTAGAAACAACCAAAATATCCCACAATGAGGAGTGGATCAAGGAGATGTGATACACACACACACACACACACTGAATACTACTTAGGGACTCAGTTGCCATTTGTAGCAACATGGATGGAACTGAAAGGTATTATCTTAAGTGAGTGAGCCAGAAAGGAAAGATAAAATACTGGATGATTTAACTTACACATGAAATATAGAGAAACCAAGCAAAGGATCAGATAAAGATGAACTTTAAAATCATCCCTGGAAAGCTGACCATAGATCTGAGGCATTCAGAAAGGGAGAAGGTGGGGGCTGAGGAAGAAAGAAAGCATGTGGGGAGGAGAGCACAATGGACTATAGTGGACTGTGGGTTCATTGGTGGTGGGAAAACATCACAAATGGTGACCATACCTGAGGGGAGAAATCCCATACTATGAAAAGCAAACAAGGATGTATGATAATGACACACCATTGATATAAGACAAAGACTGATGATTATGGACTTTGGTCAGAGGATAGAACAGTAACCGATTATGTACAGCCAAAGATGGTTTAAGCTTGGGAACCCTAATGAACTCTTTCCTTTAACTGCTTCCCTCACCTTCCTCTTCCCATAAAACCCATAGTTTTTACCTCTTCTTGGGGCACATCTTAGATTTCTGCCTGAAACTGTGCACTCCAAATTACAACTCTTTGGTCCCCAAATAAATGCTTAATTGCCTTTCATTGCAGGTCTCTCAGCGGGAAGTTATGAAACTTGAGGTCCAAACCTTGATTTAGAAGAAGTGTGTTTCCTGCATATTAATGGTGCTGTGGTAATTGGTGATTGCGTCCAGACTGGCAGAGAGCACAGGGGTCAGGGTAGGGAGAGATGGTGCTGCAGAGTAGACCCAGAGGAGGAGAGGAGGAAGTCTTTGAGTGACAACATGAAGCTGAGAAGGGGGGCAGCTTCCTGGGGGCATGGGTCATCAAGGATCCATGGATCATCTAGTCATGGAGGAAGGCAGAGCTTCCTCCTGTAGGGCAGTGCCCTGCAAGCTACCACCCCCAAGCCGGGACACCCAGTGGACTTTAGCTGCTGGTGGAGAAGATAGAGGAAGAAGGCGTCAATTAAGGAAGACCAGATGTTTTCAGGGTGAGCCTGCTTTGTAAACACCACGTGGTATGGCCAGTAACTAAATTTATATGGTGCTTTTTCTTCCACCAAGCTCGTGTGCTGATCACAAGTGTGATAGCTATGCTGCGGGGGTGACATATCCAGTTCAGAGGGCAGGAAACAGAGGTCCAGAGAGGACTTGCCTGTGGCCACAGAGTTGCTCTCTAGTGCATGAGGGAGCCCAACAGTTAGCCAAAATAAAATCTGGGCTCCAGCCAAGACCCCACACAGCAGAGGGACCACCTGTCAGTGGGCAAATAGAGAGCCCAGGATCAGCCTCTCTTAGGAAACTCAAATGGGGATTCAGTTTGTTGATGTTTTCGTCTGTCCAGCCAGCAGCAGAGCCCACGCCACATTAGAAAAAGACTCTCATGGCTTGTTGGCCAGAAGGGATCCTGTTGTGGTAGGTTCGCATGCCAAGTGGCTTCCTGTAGCACACGCCACTCCTGTGGTTTTTGTGTCCCCAAGAAGAGGCTCCTGTCTCCGCAGAATGTTCCTGAGACTGTGGGTAGTATTTCCTCCAGCTTGTCTGTCTCACTAGTGGGACAGAAGACCCTCCACCCAGTCCTCTCATGGCCCATGCATCTTCCCGGCCTCTCAGTGCCGAGGCTCCAGTTAGAATCCCCAGGACCGCTGGTCTAAAATGGCCTCAGCCTCCTGCTCAGGGGAGGGTCTGGGCATCAAGAAACTGCAGCTGTGGTGGAGTTTTGCCCTCTCCACCTGCCTCCGCCCTGTCCGGGCGTGGGACAGATGCTCTTTTTCCATACCCAGAGACGCCAGAGGCGCACCCTTGCCAGAGTCATTAAAGTTGTCTCTGCAGATGCGACCTTCTACTGGGCTGCATGCCCCATGGTGGGGACCCCCCTGCCTGCCTGAGCTCAGTGAGGATGTGGGAGCCGGAACAGGTTTCCTGCCTGCTGTCATGGGGTCAGGCTGGGGACACCACCGTGCAGCTGACAGAGTGGGCAGGAGGCAGGTGGGATGAACAGGCACATCTGGAACACATCTGCTCTAAGGCTAGGACAGGCTGTATCAGCTCTGACCTGGCCCGAAGGCCAAGGTAGGCCAGAGACCGTGTACCACATGCAGCTGAGCAAACCTAAGTTCTCAGACTCAGTTTTCTCATCTGTAAAAGAGGAATGAAATCCAACACTACCCATTTTCAGAGAGGTGCTGGGGGTGAAAGGATAATTTGAGATAATGTTATGCAAACATATTAAATTAATAATTCAATGTAATAATTAAATTAATGATAGGAAGGTCAGGACCAGGGAAAGTGGGGGAAGAATCATCACTACTTCTGTATAGTCCACCTGGCCACCTGTAGGAGTTTGTTCGGGCCACACCAGGATCCACCAGCTCTCCTGGCGGGCTGACAACCTGGGGTCCACGGTACCGCGAGCAACAAGGCCACTCCTGTGCCATTTCCCTTAAGCACTTTGCCTCACCTAAACAGGAAATGGCCTGTAAATGCTGAATTCCTATAAATGATTCAAGGTGAAACAATCAACAAAAATGCATTTGAAGTGATCCTATCCGGCTGGGAGTTGGACAAAAAAAAAACAGTTGTTTACTAACACACTGGTGCCTTCACAGACTGAAAGGAGAATGAGTTCCTCCAAACTTCCTCCATTGCGACAGAGAAGCCAGAGGATCCTGACTCCCCAACAGCACACCCACCGAGGGAAGGCTAATTCAAGGGGCACCTTTGAATGAGGCTAATTCAACAGCATTCAAAGCTAATTCAACAGCACACCCATCGAGAGCAGGAACATTCTCATCCCCCAGGGTTTGGAATCTAGAAGGGACCCTGCCCTCCACAAACACACGGGTCTGCGGGGCTGCATAGACCTTGATGTAGTGAGACATGACGTCTCCGGGGTCCTGCCACTTCTAGAACTGTTACAGGGCAGGGAGAGGAGCACCCAGAACTCCCAAGCCTGCCCTCTCTGAATGGGTTCTGCCATCCGCCGCATTAAGACAAACATACAAAACTTTTAATGGAAAGGAACTTTAATACAACTAGGGTACAATAAAGAAAGAACAAAGAMTATAGTTACTAAGTGAAGCATCCAAAGTTACCCATCTCCTTGAGGGTAAAAGTCCAGCCAAATAGGATTGGCCCAAAGCAAGGCCCAAAAACCTGGCACACATTTAAAGAACCTTTTAGTAGAGACTCATAGAAAAGGGTCAGAAAGAGTCAGACAAATCTGGGAGGAAAAGAGCAAAATCAAAATCAAGATGAAAGCTGCCATGGTTAGCCTCCCCACGGGTCTCTCACCCACATCTGTTCCAACCAGTCCAAGACCAAAAAGCAAGCACAGTTTTTTCACATGTCCCTCTGCTCCACGTGCCTCCTCCAGGTCTCCTTGCTGTTCTCCATCATCCTTTCTTCTCTTTCTTTTTTTCTCTCTGCAGAAATCTTTTTTTCCTCCTCAGCTCCACCCACTTAGGGCGGAACCAGGATTTTTGGAACTTCCCCTTTTCTTGGGACCACCCTGTTACAGAACCACACAGTGACCACTGACACTCTTGCTGTCAAGACTTCACATATTTGCCAAGTCTGCCTTCATTGACCTAACTATAATTTTAAAAAATATATAGTTTGGTAAAAAGAAGATGAAGTCAGCATAGGGAATATTAATGGCCACCTCTTACATGGCATGTCCCAGGTGCAGGCACTTCACATACATTCAGTGCTGGAGGTGGTGGGATGACTACACCGTTCTGTAGATGAGGAAATAGAGACACCAAGAGCTGATGTCACTTGCCCATGTTCCAAAACGAGTGGTGGACAGAACCAGGATTTAATCAGCGGAACTCAAGGTTTGCTTGTGTACCCACAATGCCATGCTGCCCAGTGCCAACTCCCAGACTAGACTGTCCCAGAGACAAAGGGAAAGGGGCTCTTTGAACCCAAAGTAGGCAGCTGCCTGCATGGCTGTGAAAAGGTTAGGACTGTTCCATGTGCTAGGAAGTTGCAGGCCCCTTGAATTATCCTGAGCAGAGACGGGGATTTACTGGCCTGCAGTGTCCAGTGAGCTGACCCAAGGGTAGCTGACCCTGGGTCTTTGTTTATCGTCTTTCTCCTCACTCATGACAGCTCCTCTCAGACTCTTCCGGGGAACACAGAGATTATAGCTTCAGGCTCAAATTATAACCCATTACCAAGGAAGGGTTCTGGGGATGGGCCCAGCTCGCATCATGTGTCTCCCTCTATGGCTTGGGGGAGGGGTGGAGTATGTTACCAGAAGAAGCAGAAAGGGGTATGAGGAAGACAAAATCAGTGGCCACGACATGTTCCCTCTCGATAACTCTCACTGGTCTTTCTCTGCATTGAGATCCTCTTGCCTCATTCCCATGAGTGGAAAGGGAATCTTTCAGGTTAAATAAATCAGATTTGCAGAATTCTAGAACTAGAGGAAGTTTTGGATTTCACTTGGTGCAGCTTCTACTTTGCACTTTCATGCCTCTGGACACATAGCTATTCAGCCAGTTGGTGGCAGAGCTGGGACTCCTTGATGCAGCCCAGGCTCTCTGCGATACAATGCAGTAAGTCTTACTGCTCAAAAAAATGTAATCATAAGAGCTTAAATATGACCGCAGGGTAAGGGATGTTGTCCGTCAGAAGAAAGGCTCAGTATGACCCTCTCCCAAAGTAATTATACAAAGCCCTAGTCAATTAGTACACAAATCCGTTCTCACTTCACGACAAACTGGATCCCTTCTTTCTCTCTGTGGAACCTGGCTGTGTGACCCTCCCGCAGGCAGCAGCACAACATGGCCGGTTTCACTGCTGTTCTCCTGTGTGGAGAGTCTGCTTTCATTCAGGGACATTCTAGGGGTACTGGCAGGAGCATGACTCTCCCTTGTGTGACGGAGCTTTTCAGGATCCAGACAAGCTACTTTACTTCATTATTTCACTATTTCACTCTGATATATTTACTGGAAACCCCACCTCAATTAAACAAACCCTATGCCTCTAAAGTTGGGTCCTCAGACACTAGGGTTGAGGTAGACAGAAGGAGACACAGGCCTTCACGTTTTTCTGTGTTTGGTCTTTCACTCCTCCAGCCGTGGCTGGATTCTGGCTACGTTCCAAGAAGCGTGAACCTTGCTGGGCAGGCTAGGCCAGTGACACTCACTCTGTCCTCAGGCAGCTAACAGTCTAGTGAGGGGAGGTTAAGGAAGGTGCTTGATTGATATCAGGTTTCTAAACAGGCCAGAGGGTCCCTGTCTTAGCTATGCAAATCCATCATTCCAGCATGAGAGCCACCAGGACAATGCGTGAGAAATGCGTGTGATGGTTCTCACAAAATTTATTTACTAAGCAGTGGGTTGGGCTTGATCTGTTGGTTGTACTTTGCCAATCCCTGCCCTGGAATGTGGGGGTACAGGAGAGAAGTGAGTACCTGATACAGCCTGGTCATGAGAAGAGTCATCACTCTCACTGAGGGACTTGGGGACAGAACAGGGCAGAGGGGCAAACATGCTTTCAGCTTGCGTTTCAGCCATTACTAAGCAGTTTACATAAACAATTTCATTTTCATTCTCACAAAATACAATGAGGTTGGTATTATGAATCGCACTTGGTCATAGCAACATGTGTCCAAAGTTCGCTGCTTCTCTTATGACACAGAGTTAGGATTTGAACTAAGATGTGTTGGGCACCAGGCCCTGGACTCTCTCCACTCTGCTGCCCTCTGCTCCCTGCTTCCCCTGCCAGTGACCACCCCCCCCCCCCATCAGTGGGGAAGGTTTAGAGGATCCCATGATTTCTGAGTTTGATGGGACTTCGATGGTCATGGGGAAGAAAGCTAAACCATGGGTGATGTGAGACTCAGGTCTTGAAAAGAAGGTGTGTTAGCGATGGGATACTATTCAGCAATCAAAAAAGAAAAACTAGACACATTCATAGGAACATGGATGGAACTGGAAGGGATGATGCTCAGCGAAGTAAGTCAAAAGGCAAAAGAAAAATACCAGATGGTTCCTCCCCTAGGAGGAATATAAGGGAACCAAATAAGGATCAAGGAAAGGAATAAGAACAACAACAATAATAACAACAATAAAGACACAAAAGCCAAAAATGAAAAGACAAGGACAAATTGGGGACACTTGGTGGGGAGGGAAGAGGGGGAGGGTTGAGGGCAGGTGGGAGCACGGGGACTGAGGTGATGGTGCACTGGTGATATGGTGATGGGGAATACATGGGGATTATAATTGATGTCAAATATATAGAAATTTTTAAAATGTTAATTAAAACAAAAAAGAAGGTGTGTTAGTCATTCACCCCATTAGACAGGGAGCACGGCAGGGCAGGGGCCTTCCCGCCAGTTGACTGGGAGCCAGAGAGAGGCCAGTTCCTTGGGGGTAGAAGGGCGTGACTTTGAGGCAGTGTTTGTCTCTCCATTCCCTTCTCCATTCCCTTCTTGGCTAAAGCCCACCTGGAACCCACACTCCGTGCTATTCAGGCCTGAGGTCATGAAATGAGAGGCATTCCAGAGATTTTTGCTGAAGAGTCATCCCTGGCTCATCCCTGTCCCGGGCCTAGTTTACTCTGTTGCTTAGTTGCTGAATATTTTGATTCTTTGCTTCCACCCTCTGAAAGTTAGAATAATTGGCAAGAACAGCCCTATCTTAGGCATTTCACATGCTCCAGGTATTTGGTAGGTACTCAGTAGATATTTGTTGAATTAAACAATGGATGTTGAATTATAATGTTTATACAAAGGCCTTTTATTTAGTTCTTGACATTTGTGCTACAGCAATACCTTTTGCCATTTTATAAAATTTGGCCTTTACAGAATCTGGCCCCTTTTTACTCCATGGAGAGGGAACATCAGCACCAACTGAGAGAATTACAAGCCCCTATACCAAGCTACTAAATCAAAGTCTTCATTCTATTAAGATCCCCAAGAGATTCATATGCACATTTAAATTTGAGAAACATTAAGGGGTGATTTTGCAACACAGAAATGGTCACTAACTCTAATTCTATTACTTAAATAACCTCTAAAGCAACATTCTTTATGTAATCTGAATCCAGGTACATTCTGAGTGCAGAAAACATTATCAACCTCCACGAACCTCTCTCTTTTCCCCATTCTTTCCCTTGCATGTCTCCAGACACTCCTTCCTTGCTTCTGGAGGCAATGGCAGTGATCTAGGTAGATTTCCAATGGCAAGCAATGGTAGCTGTGTAGTCAAGAAGGAAGTGAAAGTAGAAAAATGTTTTCATGACACACTGGAGGATCAGTGCCAGATACCTCACCTCTGAAATCCCCATCCTATATAAGCTATGTATATCCTGTGTTCTATTTCTTCATTCCTTTGCCAAACCTTTAGAGGGTTAGAGCGACTTTTCCACATCCACACAGTTAGTGAAATGGCAAGGGATGGGGTAGGGGAAGAGGATGACTTGGCTGCAATGCTTTCCTGGAAAGACAGCAGAAATCTGTGACCCCTGGCTGTGTTCAGCTCAGCCAGCACACCTCTCAGCACTAAAGACAGGTTTCCATGTTTCTAGCTGTGGCAGGTGCTCTAGTCATTTCCTGGAGTAGAGCAAGGAATTCAGAATCAGCATTGCTTTGAGTCTTAGTGCTGCAACTTGCCAGCATTGTGGCCTTTGGTGAGCTACATGTTCTCCAAACATATTCCTCTTTGCAAAACAGGTCCACTGTTCACTTTGCTGAGTGGTTGTGAGGCTGGAGGGTGTCCACCAGGACGGCTCAGAGTCTGTACTCATTGCATGTCCCCAAACTTGTTATTATTTCCCGGAGAGATGTTCCCAGTCGTCTCCCCAAAATAGCCTTACTCAGAAACATCCACTGGCTCCCTGCTACCTATAAGAGAATGTGCAAACTCCTTTAGAACCCAAGGCCTCCTCTGTCTGGCCCAAGTTTTTTTCAGTTTTCTATCCTACTTCTCCTTTAAATGAGGATCTGCTAGCAAATCTGGTTTTCTTATTTCTTACTTATGTAAGTATTATTTTTTCTACAAATACTAAGCTAATCCAGTAGATTTTTTTCAGTGTTACTTAACTTTAAGAGTTAAGTTGTTTATTTAATGACTTCTCTGATGCTAGCTAGGAGTTTTTGATTTTAATTTATTAACAAAGAATACTTCCTATTTCCAAAGTCCTATACCTTCTTTTTCTGTTAAAATAAATTGAGCTTATTATTGCTAAAGGTTTATTTAAAGCTTAACCTAAATTCCTTTTTAACAACTGCCTCTCTCTAGGTGGAGTCTGCCTCACCCCACTTCTAATAAATCTTGTCACTATTTTGCGACATAGATGACTTCATTCTATAAATTATTCATGAATTGTTCATTTAGTGATAAGATTTTAGGGTATGATTCTCATTCATTTCTTATGCCAAAAATGTCATTTTTGATCCGTGCTGGTTTTTATAATTTCTTTGTCATTTTCTTCTAGCATGTTTTAAAAATCCTCTTTATTTTCATTTTTATTTTTCTTCTTGTGAACATGAATGTTTTAGGAAATGTTAAGCAGTTAAGAACAGTTTAATTTGACTTAGGAGGGGGCTCCCTAGTGGTACAGGGGTTAAAGTCATTGTTATCAAGCTATCAGCAGCCACTGTAGCATGAGTTCCATCCCCAGCCAGGGAGCTAACTCACATGGCGCAGCAGACCTCTCCTGTCTTGCCCACTGCTCTCCTCAGCAGTGTATTTCAATCAGTCTGTCTGTACTGCACCCCACTCTGTCTCTGGTGAATCCTCTCACCCCTGTACTTTTGGCCTACACCCTGGTTCTTGTATGCATAAACAAAAATAAATCTTAAAAAAAGTAACTTTACTGAGGAAAAGTATAGGGTGAATTCAGAGTAATCAGGTATCCCCTAAGTCAACCTCAAGTAAATTGGGTGCTTACTTACATCAAGCTCCATTTTGATTTACCCTGGATAAGTTGCAGTCAGTTTGCCATGTTCAGGCTCACTGGTTCCATAAGGTCTAATAAAATACATCACATTATGAAATACAGATTTTTCATTGAGGAAAGATGAACACTGGTATACAAGTGACCTCTAGTCTGTTTTTATAAATTGTTAAGCCCTCTCTGGCACTATTTTAACAGTAGAGACTTTTACAAACACCACACTCTAGAGAATGTAACTCGTCTATTCTCTTTTTTTTTTAAAAGATTTATTTATTTATGCGTACAAGAGCTGGGGTACAGGCCAGAGGTGTGGAGGGGTGAGAGGATTCACCACAGAGAGCGGGGAGCAGAACAGGCAGATCAACAGAAGTACACTGCTGAGGGGAGCAGCCGGCACAGCAGGAGAGGTCTGCTATGCCATGTGGGTCCCCTCCCTGGCCGGCAGCAGGGATTGAACTCATGCTACAGTGGCTGCGGTTTGCTCCATAGTGTGTTGCTTAACCCACTGCACCACCAGGGAGGCCCCTAGCTCGTCTATTCTTACCCCGAATGCTGCACCTTTTCCTAGTGGTTTAATGACTATACTTGTTTTGCTATGTTGTAGGTAGATAAACTGAAGTTTATATGAGAATATCAATTATAGAATAACTCTTGGAGATATAAAGAACCATACATTTGAGTTTTAAGTCATTACTAGTAGTTCTCTGACCAAAAAAAAAAAAAACACACACAAAAAAACAAACTCTGTTTAAGATGAAGCCTGATAAAGTACCAAATTCTCGTCAGAGTCCTATCTTCTGTATTTTCCAACATTAAAGTCATTTTCTTAAAAAAATCACCAACTTACAATCCCAAATGTGAACATTTATTGTCTCAAGTATGGCCGGTAGGTGCTGAAACCATTGGGTGAAATATTGTTAGTGAAAAGGATATTTTCATCATAACAAATTACCATCCACAGATTAACTGTGAATTGCAAAAGAAATGGACTTTTATAAAATGAAGAGACCTAATGGTTGCCGCTAAAATCAAGTGATCAGAATTAGTCTCACAAATGGTGAGACAATGTGATTGTAGTGGCACAAAGAGCACACAGCATCGTCACTCACCAAGTATTTCTTGCCCAAAACGTTTAACCTCAGCCTAAGAAGAGCTGTAAACCTAACTTCCAGCTCACCGGCAGTGTAGGAGATGGGAGAAAACTCAAATAATATTAAGGGGCCAATTATACAAATCTAGGTAATCCAGCATATGAACCATTTCACAAGATAACTGTGTTGCACTCATCCAAAAGTCAAGGCCACTGATGGGAAGAGAGGGGTGGAAGAGCTGCTAGACTGAAGGAGACTGAAGAACATGGTACAGGAAATTGCAAGGCAATGAAAACTATAAAAATCATTCTTGGGCCAACTTAAGAAATTTGAGTATCAATTGTATATAGAGACAATTATGAAATGGCTAATAGGATTTTTTTTCTTTAGATGTGATAACTGTATTGCAGTTTCACGATGGGCTTGTCCTTATTGTTAGGGGATTCATGCTGGAATATTTACAATGAACTGTCAAGATGTCTACAGCTTACTTTCAAAACAAAAATAGCAACACAAACACAAATTATGTATTATCTATAAACTATATATCATATAATTGTAAAATATAAATCATTTACTTTTATATAAATTATAAATTCAATATATTGTATATCTATATGTCAATCATTCAATATATCAATCTATTGATCTATTAGACAATCAACTATCTATTTACTTACACAGAAACAGGAAGAAAATGAGAGTGAAGGAGAATTATGCAAAATGCTAGCGATTGTTTGATCTGGGTGAAAGTATGTGGGTTTTTACACTACCATTCTTCCAACTTTTCTGTGTGTTTGAAGTACCCCCTCCCACCCTTCCACTCCTGTAAACATGAGCAAAAATGAAGTATATTTATTTTTATTTCAGCTGAAACCATACACAGTCTTGTTGAATTTTAACTTCATTTTTTAAATCTTAGACATGCTTGACATTAGGGAACACTGACTTAGGTCAATTTTATAAACTCAACAGCTAACATGAAATTTATCATTCCAAGGAGAGCTTAACAAAAGCCTCATTTATTGCTTGACTTTGTAAAATCATCACTAGGATTTCACGAGGATATGGTCAAATAGGATGTGGCACTCTCATTGCCTTACAGCAAATCTGGTGCCAAGACCTTTCAACTTTCAGTGACCTGCAGGCCCTTCTCCTGGTGTGCTGGGGCTAGCGAGTGCCCCTCTGCTGACCATGGACAACAAAGTCAGAACCAATCTTTGTGTTTAGGGACCTGACGAGGCCAGCTGGACACTTCCAATGTTACTTTATAATTTTAAATATTTTATTTATTTATCATACAAGAGCTGGGGCACAAACCAGAGGCACAGGAGTGAGGTGGAATGGGTGAGAACACTCACCAGAGACAGAGTGGGGAGCAGAACAGGCAGATCTACTGAAATAAATTGCTGAGGGGAGCAGCGGGCAAGGCAGGAGACCACGTAGGTCACCTCCATGACTGATGATCAAATTCATGCTGCAGTGGCTGCAGATAGCTTCATGGTGCTGCAACTTAACCCCTTGCACCACCAGGGAGGTCCCCAAACAACTTTTTAAATTGTTTTAGAAATAGATATTTTTAGAGCAGTTTTACATTTACAGTAAAATTGGACAGACTGTAGAGAGATGACCCATAAACCCTTTGCCCTCCGCTGGCACAACTCCCACCGTCAATAATCTTCCACCAGAATGGGCATTTGTTACAACCAATGAACCAAGATTGTGTCATTACCATTGTTACCACTGTCCACATTAGGGTTCTTTCTTAGTGTACATTGTGTAGGTTTGGAACAAATCTACCATTATAGTATCATACAGAATAACTTCATCATCCTAAAAATCCTGTGCTCCAACTTTTCATCCCACCCCCAGTAATCCTGCCTAGCCTCAGGCAACCACTAATCTTTCCACTGTTTCCATAGTATTACCTTTTCCAGAGTCATGTAATTGGAATCATCCAGTATGTGTCCTTTTCAGACTGGCTTCTTTCACTTAGCAATATGCACTGACATTTCCTCCATGTCTTTTTCATGGCTTGATAACTCATTTCTTTTTAGTGTTGAATATATTTTCATTGTTTTGATGTATTATAGTTTTTTTTTAATCCATATACCTCCTGAAGGACATCTTGATTGTTTCCAAGTTTTAGAAATTATGAACAAAACTGCTATAAACATCCAAGTGAAGGTTTTTTTGTGTGGACATAAATTTTCAATTCATTTGGGTACATTTTGTAAAAAACTGACAAACTGTCTTTTAAAGTGACTGTACCATTTTGCATTCCTACCAGCAATGAATGAAAGATTTCCTGTTGTTCCACATCTTTGTCAGCATTTGGTGCTGTCACTGTTTTGGATTTGGGCCATTGTAACAGGTGGATATCTCATTGCTGTTTCAATTTGCAATGTCTTAATGACATAAGATGTGGAACATCTTTTCATATGCTTATTTGCCATCTGTATATCTTCTCTTAAATTAGATTTAATTAATTCTACTTTGAATTATTAGTCCTATTTGAAGGTTAATGTTGAAAAGCAAAACTATCTTTGAAACACAATTTTTTCATAGAACTTTGAGTGGTATAAGTAGTGATTTTAGACTCATAAACAGAGATTTTGGATTTAAATGCTTCATTTTGTTTCACTTTGCATTATCTTCTCTAGGAGATACTTGATTCATATTAGTGTATCCTATTTCCACTCCTTTTTATGATTTTTTATCTATACCTTTTATATCATTATATTCCCTGTAAAATTCCCACCATCATTTCACCATGAACCATCACCATATCCCTTGTGCTCTTCTCTCCCCTGTTTTGATCCCTTTTTCTGTTCCTACTCTTGACCTGGAATGAAGTAAGGGTGCTAATAACTGAAGGCTTCTCCTATTAGAAGACTGTCATGACCAAAAACCAACAGGGCTAACTTCTCAGGTGCTTAGGTATTCCTAAAATGTGTACCCAAGCAGGGTTAATAATAAAAAACTGGTTAGAAGCTTATGTAACAGAGTTAATTATACATTTTTCTAAAACCTTTTCAAAGTTTACTTTTTCAACTTAAATGACAAAGCTCTGCTTGGAGGGAATATTGTTTTGTATCTGTTTGACATCATTAAGCAGTGAATATCAACACAAATCTTCTCTGCCTTCTGACACCATACAGAGTTTGAAGATATGATTATATGTAACTTAGTATAGTGATCATAAATAAGAATAACATTTGAGTAAATATATTCTTCATTTTTGAAAATTTCAGAATTTTCGAAATATAAATCTGAGCAGGTGTGACCCTATTCCCCTAAATCTTACACAGTGATTTATAACAATGTTACCTCAATTTAAACAAGAATATATTTATTTTTTAATATTCAAGAACATATGTGTACATACACATATACAGTTAAAATAAAGCGCAGTGAAATCAAATCAAATGATCAGTAATCAGGGCTTCCCTGGTGACTCAAGGGCTTAAGTTGCAACAACTGCAGCAGCAGTTCGATCCCTGGCCAGGGAGGTGACCCACATGGTGCAGCAGACCGCTCCTGTCTCGCCTACTCCTGCTCCTGCCCACTGCTCCTCTCAGCAGTATATTTCAGTAGATCTGCCTATTCTGTTCTCAGCTCTGTCTCTGGTGAATCCTCTCATGCCTTGCGCCTCTGATCTGTACACCAGTTCTTGTATGCATTAATAAATAAATCTTTTTTAAAAAACCAAACAATCAGTTGTCATTTATGATTACCCTAAATATTCGAATTATCATCAAGGCAGGTTTGACATGGCAGTCATCTGACCTACGTTAGTAATTGTAAGATTAAGGCTAGGGCTGGTTATAAAGGCATATGAAATAACTACTTTGAGATAATTTAATATTAATATGATTTCATTGAATGTGTGGCTAATATAGGAAAAGTGATCATCAGAATTACTACTTTTAAAGTATTAAATATATTAATACTTTTTAATTTGGACTATGACAAGGCTTTTTATCTCCTACATCCAAAATCACCAATATCTAAAACCTAAAAGAAAAAAAAAACCCTTTGTTACATAAAGCAACAGGAATTAGAAATTCTTAAAAACTTCCTTAGTAAAAAGCAGTGAGTTTCTTTTAAAAGAATTACAGTCCAAGTTTAATTTAATTTGTGTTGACAATGCTTGAGCCAAAGAATAATTTCAAGGTTTATGATAGGAATAGAGAAGAGATGACATATAAATTTATGTGATAATGTTTATATATAAAAGATGGCTTATGAAATTAAAATGATATATATGCTACATTATATCATAATGACTCATGATTAAAAAACTGTAATTAGGGGCCTCCCTGGTGGTGCAGTGGGTTAAGCAACACACTATGAAGCAAACCGCAGCCATTGCAACACGAGTTCAATCCCTGCTGCCGGCCAGGGAGGGGACCCACATGGCGCAGCAGACCTCTCCTGCTGTGCCCGCTGCTCCCCTCAGCAGTGTACT
>JAGFMF010011796.1:6221582-6232493 GCA_019455555.1 Galemys pyrenaicus
GCAGACCTCTCCTGCTGTGCCCGCTGCTCCCCTCAGCAGTGTACTTCTGTTGATCTGCCTGTTCTGCTCCCTGCTCTCTGTGGTGAATCCTCTCACTCCACCCACACACACCTCTGGCCTGTAACCCCGTGCTTGTATGCATAAATAAATCTTTAAAAAAAAACAAAAAAAACTGTAATTACTAAAACTGAACTTACAAAACAGTAACGTTTTATTGAAAGAAAAATAGCATTATTTATAAGTTTGCCCTAGGTGTGTGGCTGAAAATGACTGTAACTGGCTGCGTTCTACAGGACGTCAGGGAGCACTCAGGCCCATGCTGGCCTCTGCCATGGTCCACACAGATACCAACACATCTGCCTGGTCATTGGTCATTGTTCCCACCCCCAGTAGTGTCTGCTGCTGCTTCCACAGTCTCTCCGTGACCCCTGATTTATAAAGTCAGCGCCACATCTGGTGATGGTGCACAGAACTTTGCAGTTTTGTTGTCTAGTTTGTCTAGTTTTTCCTTTGCGATTTGTGTTTTTGATATCATATCCTGAATATTATCAAATGTAACACCATGTGGCTTTCCTGTTTTCTTCTGAGAGTTTTGTAGTTTTAGCTCTTACATTTAAATCTATGGTATATTTAAATTTTTTTCTCCAGATATTTTGGACACACCGAATTATATAGGTTTAAGGGAGGTGGCATAATATGACTTAAATAGATCGTAAAATTATTGCCACAGTATATTCAAATATACACATAACTTTCAAATATATCATACATCAATGTTAACTGCTGTTATGTGGTATATTATATCACCAGTACTTTTTTTAAAGATTTATTTATATTTATTTATTTATGCATATAAGAACTGGGGTGTAGGCCAGGGGTGTGCAGGGGGTGGGGGTGAGAGGAGTCTCCAGAGTCAGAGTGGGAGCAGAACAGGCAGATCTACTGACATACACTGCTGAGGGGAGCAGCAGGTGAGGCAGAAGAGGTCTGCTGCACCATGTGAGTTAGCTCCCTGTCCAGGGATCAAATTCATGTTGCAGTTGCTGATAGCTGCTGAGACTTAACCCCTTGAGCCACCAGGGAGGCCCCTCCCCAGTACTTATTTATCTTTTAACTAGAAGGTCGCATTTTGACTACCTTCATCAATTCCTCTCCCTTCCAATCTCTAGCACCCACAAATCTGTTCTCTGTACTTATGAGCTTGGTTTCTTGTTCATTAGATTACAGATATAAGTACTTTTCTTATTTCACTTAACATAATGCTCTCATAGGTCATCCATGTTGTTGAAAATGGCAGAATTTCCTTCTTTTTTTATGACTAAATGATATTCCTCTGTGTGTGTGCATGTGTGTGCACACATGTGTGAGTCAGCTTGTTTATACATTCATCTATGAATGGACACTTAAGATTGTCTCCATATCTTCTATTGCAAATAAACTTACCATGAATGTGGAGGTGCAGGTGTCTCTTCAACATTATGTTTTCATTTTCTTTGAATATGTTCCTAGTAGTAGAATTGCTGGGTCATTTGGTAGCTCCATTTTTAGTTTTTTGAGTCTTCCTGCTTTTTATAGTGACTAAATTGACAGTATACAAGTGTTCCCATATCTCTCTGCCAGTATTTGTTATCTCTTATCTTTTGATGATAGTCCAACAGGTGTGAGGTGATATCACATTATAGTTTTGATGTACATTTCCTTGATGACTAGCAATGTTTTGTGTACTTAATGTCTATATGAGTAACTTTGGCTAAATATTTATTTAACACTTTGTTCATTTGTGAAATGGAGTATTTGGGTGATTTTTTAAAATTTTTTTTGCTATTGAGTTGTATAGGATTCATTTTTGATTCATTATTATTTATGGTAAAAGGTACCATAAAGGCCATTTTCATTCTTTTGCATGTGAATATCTAATTTTCCCAATACCATTTGTTGAAGAAACTGTCATCTTCTCTCTATAGACTTTTGAGTCCATATGATCTGTGTTCAAATACTGATTCTGTCACTGACTGCTCCAGAGATATGGGAGACCCTCAGGAAAATGTCTTACCAATGAACATTCCTCTGAATGAAAGTCAGATGCAAAGGTTGCAGTTTGTCTGTTCTTCCTAAGCCAGCTGTGTACCTTTCCCCAGACAGAGGAGGAAGATGACAGGACATCCAGAAAACCTTAATGGGCTTAAAAATTGCACATTTTATAATCTTGACATGTTAAAAATACTTGTCCCTACCCCCTTCAATAGCCCCACTAAAGTGAGAGTTGTGATTGGGTGACTGAGTCTACAACTTCTAATCTGAAGAAAAATAAAACATTCAGGACATCTCATCCCCCAAATGCTACAAACTGATTGCAGATACAAGTCCTAGTGGGAAGTCACCGGCCACCTGCCAGCAGAATTCAGGGAGCCTGGCTCTGGGGCAGTTGAGAGCCTTTGGGTAGTTGAGAATTACACAGACAGGCAGAGAGTGCTGTGGCTTTCATCTGGACATCACTCAGCATGCATTTGACAGCAAATAAAAGTAAGTGAGACCCTGCCTCTAGAAGCCCTACTTTCTTCTTGTGATCACAACAGAATCAAAGACTCTGAAGCTTAGAGAGAAATACATCTCTTAGTTTACCAGAAACAAGATCCTGTATCTGGAGAATGCCTTGTAAAATACAAACATTTTTCAGAGCACTTTTGCAATGACTAGTAGTACAATATTTACATGTGGATGTAAATATTTTTGAGCTGGCATTTCCGCTTCCAAAGATTTCTATGAAAATTCACGTGTGTGCAGAAGTACACATACAAGGATGTTTACTATTACTGTGTTATAGTAGTCAGAATTTGGAAATAATCATTTTGGGGGAAATGGTTCATTAAGAAGGGGTATGTTGACCCCGTGGGACAAGAAGCTGCTGTTATGAAGAGTAAGAACTGACACAGATGTATTTCCAAGATACAGTATGAAATGAAACGAAAATTACAGGAAGGTTTATCTTTGTGAGTGGGCTGGTGAGAATTTTCACTTTCGTATTATATAGTTCTGTATTGTTTTGTTTTCCTCCCTGAGATGTACTGTTTTGCATTTTAAAAAATCACATTTAAATATGAAAAAAATATATAATAAAAGTTATACATGAGAGTTCAATGGATTTATAAAAGCTCTAGTACAGGTCATGAATTGATGTTTACCAAATACTGGCTCTGTACTATCATTAAATGCAATAGGCACTTTTTTAATCTTCTTGTAGAAAACCACAGCACCTCAATGAAGTCAATGGAAAACTGTTTCTTAAGTACTCTCGTCCACACAGCAATTTTGGGTTTCCTGTCTAAAGAGGATGAACTGTTTTTTTGTTGTTTTTTTTTTTTTTTTTTTAGATTATTGATACCATCATTTGCCTTGCTGGTCATTTTTGCCAAACAACTATTTGTGAATAGCAGATTTTGGTGGAGTAAGAAGGATGTTCTCCAGGAAGAGCTAATCTTTATGGTAGAATTCAATTCCATGGCTCCTTCCTGAGACCTCTCTGGTCTTCATGTACACTGGCCAAAATGCAATCGTACTCTCCTTGAGTGAGTACACCTCTTTCTAAGAGATCCCGGTAGTCTCTCCAAACTTGAATCGCAAAACAGAGAAGTGAAGAAACATATTTGACAATTGCAAAAATTATAATCTAGGTCAACCTTATTATAAGTACTCTAAAGCATTCCTTTCAACAGAAACCCTCCAGATTCATTTGATAAAAGATTTACTTGATAAAAATTGAGTAAACAACCTTTCAGAAATAGTTATTACATAAAACAAAGAATATTTCTATTGACTGGAAGAAAAACTAATAAGTTGCAAGGGTTTTGATTGCCCCTGGGGAGACCTGAGACCTCTTCTGAGTCCTAGTTAGATATCAGAACCCACTAAGTGAGCCCTTCTGTAAGGCCATGCCTTCAAAAAAGTACTTATGAGGGATAAGGTCCCCTTAACTTCTCTGAAATTGCTTCATTTCTTTTCCATGTCCTTATTAGCAATGATGGGAAAAGAATTTTTCTCCCTGAATATTTTGAACTTTAAATAAGAAAACATGTCATGTTCTGTATATGAAAACATACTAACTATGAAGCTGAATTAAAATCATTTTAATAATAAAAGAATAAAAGAAAGCTGAACTAAACAAAATCAAGTTAAGAAATAGATTCAAGACCAGTGAGAATGGAGGTGTATGAGTTGGGTAAAGCAGACAATTGTATGGTGATGCATGGGAACTAGATTTATGTGGTGATTACAATGTAGTATAGACACATGGAATTACAGTGCTGTACACATGAAACTTACCTAGTGTTATAAACTAATGTCACCTTGATAAAATTTATTTTACTAAAACCAAATGAGAATGAAGATTTTGATAAAGGTGGCATTTCAATGCAGCAAAGAAAAAGAGATAGATTTTTTTAAATAAATGACTGGAACAAGAAGCAAGTCCTTTAGGGAAAAAAAATGCTGAATCCCTATCTCATCCTTATACAAAAAAGAAATTATAAATGAATCATTGCATCTAAAAAATATGAAAGTAATTTTGGGATTGAATTTATTTATAATTTTACAATAGGAAAGGTATGTCTAATCAGGATATAATACCTAAAAACTATAAAGTATCAATAAGTTGGTTATTGTAAATGTTTACAACTTTTTCACAGTAAAAGTAAAATGTACTAATCAATGCCAGCAAAATGGAATTTTTTTTGTCAAAAAGCTAATTTTCTTAAGAAGGAAGAAACATATCTAACATACACAAACATATATCTATACACATGTATATCTCACAGTTTTAGATAATCTTTTTCATATGTGTGTGTATATGTATATATTATAAAGGAAGAAAATGTATATTTATAAGAAAAAGATTTACCCAGGCGGTATGAAATATAAGTGGCTAGAAAAGAAATGAAAGATACTCAAAATCACTTCTAACACAAGAATGCATTCAAAACCATGACAAATTGGGGGGCGTCCCTGGTGGCGCAGTGTGTTAAGCAACGCACTGTGAGGCAAACCGGAGCCACTGCAGCACGAGTTCGATCCCTGCCACTGGTCAGGGAGGGGACCCACATGGCATAGCAGACCTCTCCTGCCTTGCCCGCTGCTCCCCTCAGCAGTGTATTTCAGTCTGTCTGCCTGTTCTGGCCCCCACTCTGTCTGGGGTAAATCCTCACACCACCCCCGCATCTCTGGCCCAGTTCTTGTACGCATAAATAAATAAATCTTAAAAAAAATACAAAACCATGACAAATTGATAAAAATTTAAAAGCTTTCATGGTATTCAGAGTTAGAGTTAACAAGATTTGGGTTAACAGACACTCATACATCTTTGATAGAATATGTGTGAATCAGTACAACTTTTAATCCTTTCAAGGGAAATTTGAAAATATGTTACATTTTAAGGAGCTCAAACCTGATTCAGCACTTCACTGCTAGGCATTTGCTCTACAGTATATTGCCAAATGTAAGCCAAGATAAGTATGTGTGTGTGTGTGTGTGTGCACAAGAATATTCACAACAGCAATTTGAAACAGCAAAAACTGCAAATGTCCATTAACAGGTAACTGTTAGATAAGTCATGTTAGATATATACAATGGGATGACCTGCTGATAAGTCATTCAGGAGAAGATGCATGTTCTGCCAGCACTCTGATCTTGGGCTGCATAAACCATGTTCCACCAAAAGGAACCAGGACTCCTTGAGAAGAGGCTGATTTCAGGACTGTTGCAGAGAAACTGTAGGATGATCCTGGAACATCTCATGCCAGAATGTTGGGAAGTGCTCTGAGAGCCAGCGGAACATATCAGGACAGAGGAGCCAGCTCAGATGGCTTTCAGGCCATCTGGGAAATAAACAAGAATATAGCACTGGATTATAACATTGAATAAAATATGGATTTAAGAGTTTATACTAATGTAAATGGATTAACCAACACATAAACAAATGGCAGAGAAAGAAATCTCTTCTTTATGGTAGAGTATCAATTTAAACTACCATCTTAATGATAGAATACCAACTAGAAGGAATCATAGAAAAAGAACTACCTAGGGAAACATAGCTACAAATGGTTTTACTGGAACAGTTGTTAGAATTTAAGTATGAATTGTGAGTCAGATAATGTTTTGTATCAATGTTAAATCTCCTGATTTTAATAACTGAACTGTGGTTATGTAAAAAGAATGTCTTATTCTTAGAAAATACATGCCACTGAGGAAGCTAAGGGTTAAGTGTGCAATGTCTCTAATTACTTTCAAATAGTTCAGAAAAAATAGTATGTACAGAGAAAACAAGGAATGAAACTGTAAAAACCTGATGAGCCTGAGTGTATAGGAGTTCCTTCTCCTGTACCTTGCAGATTTTCTGTAAATTTGAAATGCTCTCAGAATGAATTTATAGGCTGGCACTATAAGAGCTTTAAGGCACATTATGTAGTGACCAAGGTGAGGTGTAGAATAAAACAATATTCTCTCTTCCCCTCTTCAAATGACACACAAGAAACATTTGACAATGCTGGCTTTGGGGGTATAGACTTGGAATTGTTACAGGGCAGGGAGAGGGGCACCCCAGAATCCCCAAACCTGCCTGCTCCAAATAGGTTCTGCCACCCACCACATCAACGTATCAAGATAAAGGTCTTAAACATATAAGACCTTTAATGGAAAGGAACTTTAATACAATTAGTGTGCAAAGCAGAAAATATAGTTTTTAAAGCAAGCACCTAAAGTTACCCATCCCCTTGTGGGCAAATGTCCAGCCAAACAGGGTTGGCCCAAAGCAAGGCCCAAAAGCCTGCCACAAGTCTATAGCATCTTTCGGTGGAGACCCATAGAAAAGGGTCAGAAGCAGTCAAACAAGCCTGGGAGGAAAAGAGCAAAATTAAAATCAAGATAAAAGCTGCCATTGTTAACCTCCCCACTGGTCTTTCACCCACATCTGGTCCAAGCAGTCGAGGACCAAGAAGCAAGTGTAGCTTCTTTTTTTTCCCCTAAGATTTATTTATTTATGCATACAAGAACTGGGGTACAGGCCAGAGGTGCGGGGGCCAGGGGTAGTGGTGAGAGGAGTCACCAGAGACAGAGTGGGGAACAGAACAAGCAGATCGACCGAGATACACTGCTGAGGGCAGCAGCGGGCGAGGCAGGAGAGGTCTGCTGTGCCATGTGGGTCAGCTCCCCGGCTGAGGCAGGGATTGAACTCGTGCTGCAGCGGCTGTGGTCTGCTTCATAGTGTGTTGACCAGCCCACTGCGCCACCAGGGAGGTCCAGCAAGCGTAGCTTCTTCACGGTCTCTCTGCTCCTAATGCCTCCTTCAAGTCTCTTTGTCTGGCTCTCCATCCTGCTTCCTTCCTTCTTCAGTGCCCTCTACAGCTTCTCTTCTCTGCTCCGCTCCACACTCCCTTGGGAACCTGGAACCTCCCATTTTCCTGAGGACCATCCTGTTCCAGAATCAAGATCTAGAGACTTATTTTTTACTTCTTATTTTGTCTTACTATTTGAATTTTTCTTTCCCTCTGGAAAAGGATTTCAATACATGCTCATTTATTCTCTTCCTTTCCCTTTTCCAATTAAAATTCCAACATTTTTACAAAGAGTCCCACTCACAGAAAAAAGTCATGAACTTGAAGACAGAGGCATAGGGGAGCTGGGTAGGGTGCTCCCAGATAGAACCCCAGACCTCCAGGAAAGAAGAGGGTGTCTAGGAGGCTTATTTTATCTGTTGATCTGACAGCTCTGGTTGTCCCACAGCCTCCTGCAGAAAGGAGAAGTTGGGCCTGGCAGGAAGGTGGGACAGACACCCCGACAAGGGGAAGTGCGAAGAGCTTCCTGGATGGATCTGGGTGTGACTGTTGAATTGCAACACAGTTTGAGTCTTTAATTCGACTTCCCATCTCTGCAGGCTCTGCGGCCTTTCCAGGCCTCCTCCCTCTCTACTGTGCATGGTTTTCCCTTTTCTCTTCATTCCTCATTCCTGGCACAGGCTCTCAGGCTGGGTGACGAGCAGTGTTCCCGCCTGGATTAGCTCAGCATGCGTTATTCTGGTGCTGCTGACCTGGGCCCTGCCCAGTCGCCTCAGTTGTTTGGTCATCTCTGACCTCTGACTCCTCTGCATGAGAAGTCCAGCCCAAACTAGCCGTCTGGCCACACCTTAACAGCATCTCCAGAGATGCTGGCCACGTATTGAAAGTAAAATGGGCCAAATTGCAAAACTGTCATGACTGTAGATCAGTGGCTGGAGGTGGGGTGGGGTGGGGGAGGCTGAGGGTCAGGAGGCCAAGGAGCTGTTGTCTCGAGAGCAAGGGGGCAGGAGGGTTGTTGTTTTTGAGTTGACGACATATCCTACAGAGTGACGCTCATGCTAGTTACAAGGCTGTGTGCAGCTGTAAAATAACTCACTACACTCTGTTACACTTGGAATTGGCACACTTTATTATTTGTAAACAATGCCTTTATGACATGACTTTTTTTAATGACCAAAATCATATAAAGGGATTACCTATGTATTTACGCTTGATCTTAGCCAAAAGACTGAGAAGCGACACCTACGTATTTAAATAAACTGACATTCTCTGGTAATAAAATGAGCAGGAGTCCGGAGATCTCCTCCCCTCCACCTCCCCACCATCCTTCTGAGTGCTGCCATTTTTTTTTATCTACTTGGAAGAGTCACCCAGTGAGAAGCGACTTGGATGGTAATTGATTGTGTAGTAGCAGTAGCAGAGAGAAACAAATGTTATTTAAGACCAAGCACAGTCTGTCCCTGCTTTTACCTTCAAAGAGGAAGCATGATTCATATCAAATCACCACAGGTCTTTTTTTTTCTGACAGAGGTGATGATAAGTGGAGACAGAGAAAGAAGTTAGACATAGAGTCGATGGCTCCACATTTGGCCGAGGGTTTTTGTAATGCAGAGAGGAGACCCTAAAGGGGTTACAGAGAGGGCCTCCCTGGTGGCGCAGTGGGTTAAGCAACGCACTATGAAGCAAACCGCAACCACTGCAGCACGAGTTCGATCCCTGCCTCCGGCCAGGAGGGGGACCCACATGGTGCAGCAGACCTCTCCTGCTGTGCCCGCTGCTCCCCTCAGCAGTGTACTTCCGTTGATCTACCTGTTCTGCTCCCCGCTTTCTGTGGTGAATCCTCTCACCCCCCCCCACCTCTGGCCTGTACCCCAGTGCTTGTATGCATAAATAAATAAATCTTTAAAGGGGTTACAGAGAATGTGGAGTGGGCCCAGATAGCCCGAGAAGCAGCAGCCCCAGAGCTGGTGGGCCGGACCCTCCTCAGGGCAACGGCATAACCTGAAGGCCTCAGAAATCACAGCTGAGTGGTGCATGGCCACTCCAGAGCTCCTGCCTGCAGGTTTCGGTGTATGTGTGTTGGGGGGAATGGGGTAGGGGTGGGGTGTTAACTGAGGTTGGGGCTAAGGGTAAGGAGAGCTGCTGCCCTGCTTGAGAAAGTGTGAGGGTCTGGGTCTTTGTTCAAGAGCAAGAGGCTTCAGGATCTGGGCCATGGGGGTTGGGGTGGGGAGAGGTTTCGGGAGGCAAGGGCCTGGAGGTAGAAATGGGAACTTTTAAAGAGAAGTTGTCTAGTTTAATTTTAAATTGCTTGTGCTGTGATGTGAATCGCATCACATCCTTCCCTCTCTCCAAGCCTCTGGTGGTCCCCACCATCTGCGGTTTTGCTTATTGCAGTTTCAGTGACCCGTGGAAATACTATGTAGAAGCTATTTTAGGAGAAAGAGAGAAAGCGTGCACTCACATTACTTTTATTACAGTATATTGTTATGATTGTTCCATTTTATCGTTCGCTACTGCTGTTAATCTCTTACTGTGCCTAATTTGTAAGTTAGACTTTATCATAGGTATGTTTATGTTTGCAAAGAAAAAAAAGCATAGTGTATTTAGGATTTAGTACTATCTGCATTTCAGGCAGCCACTGGGAGTCTTGGGATTTATCCCCTGTGGAATGATCATTTGGATGGATTTGAGGAAAAGAACTGACTTCTATGCTTGGCCAAAAACAGGACCCATAAGCCCAAGATGGCAAACAATCCATAAACTGAACAAATTCCACTAATACAGAAATAAATACAGAGTACACACTGTGTGACCATACATGTGCCCTATTAGTATTATTACTATCATCATTAGTACACTGTGGCCTGCACTAGGTAATGTGTGCACAGTGGGACACAAACTAGGCGGGCAGGAAGCTGACAGTGTTGGGGTGAGGCAGGTAAAAAACAATATACTAACATGGTATTAAAATTAATGAGAGTCCCTTGCTATTGCAGTCACTAAGGTGCTTAGTCCTTCAAGAACACAGAGGACTAGCTGCAGTCAGACCTCGCTGCTCTGGGGACTTGCCACAGTCTGGCAGCCTGGCAGTCATCTGCACTAGTGCCTTGGTCTTAGAGCTTGACCGCATCTCCTGCCTCCTGCATGAAGATGTGGTGACTGCCAAGCAGGAGAAGGTCAATGTCCTCGTTAAAGCAGCCTGTGTAAATGTCTGGCAGACTTGTTGTAAAGACCTGGTCAGTATCAACATTGAAGGCTCTTCCGCAGTGAGTGGTGGCCCTGTTCCAACAGGAGGTCCCTGTCTCTCCCTGTAGCAGTGAGAGAGAAGAGATTAGAAGGCAAACAAGAAGAAAATGAGGGGTGCAGTGATGATATGGGCTTTGGTCTTTTTGACTAAAACCTCTTTTGTCTGTAACACGTTCAATAAAACTGAACTCTGAAAAACAGTGAGTGGTATTGTAACAGGGTGGTCCCAGGAAAAGGGGAAGTTCCAAAAATCCTGGTTCTGCCCTAAGTGGGTGGAGCTGAGGATAAGAAGATTTCTGCAGAGAAGAGAGAAGAGAAGAAGGGAAGATGGAGAACAGCAAGG
>JAGFMF010011796.1:6232919-6251070 GCA_019455555.1 Galemys pyrenaicus
TTTCCATTAAAGGTTTTGTATGTTTGTCTTAATGCAGCGGATGGCAGAACCCATTCAGAGAGGGCAGGCTTGGGGGTTCTGAGTGCTCCTCTCCCTGCCTTGTAACAGTAAGTGCTCTGAAGGACCAGAACAGAGCGGGGTAACAGAATTCCCAGTGTGGCAGCCTGGAGGATTTAGAAGAAGTGGTTAAGAGTTTAGCAAAATTAGGAGCTCAAATCAGAGGTGACTAAGAACACCACCTACTTCGCCTGCTATCACCCACTTCTTACATCAAATTCCTAGAGGGTGAAAAATAAAAGGACACAGGCTCTCTCACTGTAAATTGGAGAGGAGCTTATTTCAACGGATCCACCAAAGATGGGACAGGGATCTCATCTGTCTTCTGAATTACTATGTTTAAAAATATCAGCATTGGGCCTCCCTGATGGCGTAGCGGGTTGAGCACCACACTGTGAAGCATCTGTGGCACAACAGTGTGAGTTCGATCCCCGGCCCAGGGAGGGGACCCACATGGCACAATAGACCTCTCCTGCTAGCCCACTGCTCCCCTCAGCAGTGTATTTCAGTCACTCTGCCTTTCTGCTCCCACTCTGTCTCTGGTGAATCCTCTCACCCCCCGTAACTCTGGCCTGTACCCCACCTCTTGTATGCATAAATAAATCTTAAAAAAAATTTATCAGCATCAACTATTCAAAAAGGGCCTAATAAGCACCAGGCTCTGTACCTGGCACTTTATATATGTTATCTGACTTAAATCATGTAACCATGACCAGTGAGTTTTATCAGCCCTCCTGTCACAGATGAGCAAACTGAAGCTCAGTGACTCTCAGTAAAAGCCAAGAAAATACAGGGCAAGGATTAGAATCCATGTCTCAGACTCCAGAGATCTCGTATGTCCAAAAGCCAAATGCCCAAAGGTGCAGTCTTTGCATTGGCCAATTCACTTATTCATGCAATATGTTTTTATTGAGCACCTATAATGTACCAGGCACTAGGGATGCAGTTGGCAAAATCTCTGCTCCCACAGAGCACAAGTAGGGGCTCAGAATAAAGGTTATATCAAGTGGTATAAACACATGCACCAAGCCCATAACCACAGCCTCCCCGCCACCATGGGGAAGGATGACCTCTTCCATTTGAATTTACTTGGAAAAGCAAAAAAGAGAAATGTGTATGAAAATTAAAGAAGATGAGAAGTTATTTCTTCTTCCCAGCTGTCAATTCTCCAGGGAGGATGACCAGGGCCCAAATCTTCAGCTTTCAGTGTTTCACTCAAGGTTGATGGCCTCCCTGGTCCTTCTCATCAGCTCAGGTCTCATTCACAGAGAAAAAAGTTATCTGCATGCTCTTCCCTTCCTCCTCTGTAGTCAGCTCAGTGCTGTGCCCCAAAGGACTCACAAGTTCATTTTCACCTTCACCCTCTGCCAGTACACCCCTATCTCTCACCAATTTCCTAGAAGCAAGGTCAGTTCCTTCATGTTTTCCCACTAAACGAGTTTTCCAACTTTTCAGGCAGGTGTTTTGTTTGTTGAAGGAGCAAGCCTTGACTTGTAAGTCTCTCTACAAGGCTGGGATAAAACAAAATGGGTAGGATAATGATGGAGTTGTTGAAATACCTGAACCAAAGCTAGCTCTGGGAGCCTGGGGCTGAAGAAATTTTCCCCAACTCAAATGATCTGTTTTATTACCTTCTTATCTTTTTTACTGGTTTCTCTTACTGTGACTCAACTCTCAGAATGTTCAGAAAACAATTCTTGCCTTACTCAAAGAAAGATCAGTACTGCTTTGCCTGGCTGCTATTAGGTGAGAGAGCAGATGACACAGAAAGACTGAGTAAGAGCATAGTTTTCTTTGGCTTACCACAGAAAAGACTTTATTTGAAATAAATGACATTCAGATATCACTGGTATGGTACTGCTTCCAGAGCAGAACAAATTAGCGCCAGAATCTTCATTGCTTGGTCCTCCTCTCTCTTGATTCTAGGTGCCTTAGCTAAATTGCTTGGATCCCCTGGTGAACAGTGTTTGTGGCTATGCTAAACACTGGGACTGCTGGGATATTTCTTGATTACCTTATAGTCACTGCTCAACCGCATACTCAGCCTCCAAGCGAGAAAACCACTCTAAAAATATTTTTGTAAAGTTTGCTCAAATGAGTAGAGCAAGATAGAGTCCAGATGTCAGCAGTAAACATGTCTTATCTGGAAGGAAGACAGGGTTTGAGATGGTAAATAAACTTGGGCTATGATAAGATCCAGAGGCCCCTTCCTGAGCCATGATTAATTTAGAAAAAAACAAAAAAACCAAAAAAAACAAAAAAACCAACCTAGTAACATATCACTTTGACAGAGAGATTTATGGTTAACTGAAAACCAAGTTATTTTGTGCTGAGCAAATGTGAACTCTTATGGTGGTGCAAAACAAATCTTGGCATCTTATTGGATGTCGCATCAAGTGGCTCAGGGACAGTGATTTTTGGAGGTTTAACGAGAAACCTTTTATAATGTCACATAGGAAATAGACTATACACAGGACCCAGCACATAAAGGTACTTGTTCAATATTTCATTTTTAAAACTTATTTATTAAACAAACACTTATATTGCACTTAGAATATGTCATGCTCTATTCTAAGTGTTTTATAACTGTTTACCCATGTTCTTTTCTCTTCCTGCTTTGAGGCTGAGTATGCTGTTTAGCAGTGAGGATAGAAGAGGGTACATCAAGAACGACTGAGAAGCCTGGAGTGTCCAGGGCACCTGGGCACTGCTGACCCATCTGTTTGGATTGACAGTCTTCCCAAGAGTTAACTTCAGCGTCTGGTCTCTGTCCAGGCAGGAGTGTCATCTATGCCATGTACCATGCTTAGCATGAGCTCATCTGTCCTTCACAACAATCCTACTGACACCTCCTTTCTCTGCCCATGTGCCCTCTTGCCCTCCTGCTGCTCTTAGGCTGAACCAGATGAAACTGCTGATTTTTGTTGACTGTTTCTGACTTATTAAAAATGACAGTTTCATTGGATCTAACTTGATATTGCCTCTATCTTTTCTTAAAGATATTTTTACTTATTTATGCACACAAGAACTGGGGTATAGGCCAGAGGTGCAGGGGGTGAGAGGATTCACCAGAGACAGAGTGAGGAGAAGAACAGGCAGAGCAACTGAAACACTGAGAGGAGCAGCAGGTGAAACAGGAGAGGTTTGCTGTGCCATGTGGATCACCTCCCTGGCTGGGAATCGAACTCATGCTGCAGTGGCTGCCGATAGCTTCATAGTGCTGAGAATTAACACTTCACCCCACTAGGGATGCCCCAATATTGCCTCTAAACAAGAAGAAAATTGGATGCTTGGATTGGATAAGTAACTGGCCCTATTGTCCTAGATGTAGTCAATAGCAGTATCTGTGTCCAAGATTAGATTTGTCTCCTGAACTTCTTAGTATTCCATTTGAAACCAAATATAAAAAGCATGGACCCCAAAATCAGTTGCTTGGATTGGAATATCACATTATCCATATTAGCCGATGACTTTGGGATAAAGACTTTGCCTCTTTGTGTTTCAGTCTTCTTTCCTGTAAAAAGGGGGTGATAATGCAGTATTGTCCAACTTGCAACATTGTCTTGAGGACTGAATGAGGAAGTCTATTTAGAGTTCATACAGTGCCCAGCACTTGGAAGCCTTCCCTACACATGAATTATTATCTTCAGTTTTTCTTTAATGCTTTTTTTCCTGCTTAAGTAAACACACACACGCACACGCACACGCACGTACACACACCTGCCCTGTCTGTTAATTAAATGCCACAGCTCAGAGAAACTCAACAGTAAAAGTTCTTGCCTCAGGCTGAGAGTCTCTCTCACAATTTCCCTACATGACTGGGGCTGAACCTGCAATTTATTGTTACAGTGCCAGATTCTATTCTTTTTCCCTTTTTTTTTTTTTTTGAAGAGTGGAATGAATCTGTCACTTCTAAGGACTACAACCCTGATTTATCATTCTTGATACAGAGCCAAAGAACCTCCAGACAGGACAGCATGAGAATAGAGAACTAATGGTAATTTTTGTAAACAGTACCTAAATCAATCGTAGCGGGGGTGCGGGAAATTCCAACTAGTTAAAAGTCTAGGAAGCATACCAAGTTCACCCCAGAAGGGGTAGGGTGAGGAAATCCCCATCTCCCCCACCCCAAACGGCGGTGTCAGGTTGAAGTCACTAGTTTAAAGAGAGCTCCGGAGTTTGGGGACTCAATTTAGAGCTGTTCTTTCATCTCACCGAGCAAGCCTGTCCAATTTCGACCGGAGTTGGCTAGCAGCCACTTTCATCATTCCCGCGTTACCCCGTGGGGGTGATCGAGCCCCAGTCGTGGCGCCACTGGCTTCCTAGGGGCCAGAGGCCGGGCCCGGACGGCGCCCCCAGCGGCCCCTTTAAGGGCTGGCCGCGCCCACGTGCTCCGTGATGTCAGAGCAGGAAGTGTTTGAGGAAGTGGCGCTCGGCTGACAAGTTTAAGATTCTCCTATTTTAATGTCTTCGGGGTGGTGCCAGAGCCCCCGGTTTTGCCGCCCCAGTCCCCAAACCCCCCGCCCCGGGGAGCCGCTCCCCTGCCCCGCGTCCCTGCCGAAAGGTGAGTCCTCGGGCGGGGCAGAGGCCCCCCAGGTGTCATTTGCAGACCACTCGTCACCCCTGCCCAGACGGGCTCGCACCTCCCTCCTCTCTGGAGGATGCTAAAGAAACCTCTGTCGAGTTTAAAAGTCGGGGTTTTCCGGGTGTGGTAGCGTTTCTCGAGAATGGAGTAGAGAGGCCCAGGAAAACGACCCTGGCAGGGTTGTTCCAGGAGGCTGCTTCGAGGTGGGTGACTTTGGAGAGAGCCTTGATTCATTCGGACAGGGAGGAGACACACGTGACCGTGGGGACGCTCAGATGGAGGTTCTCTCCCCCCACCTAGGGCCGAAAGTGCGCTGGCCAGGGCGCCCTTTGTCCAGGCTGGGGTTCCCCTTCCGAGGTCGTGGGGTGCTGGGCATCATCTTCTTTGAGTAACTTTCCTCTTCTTCAAGAACTGCGGTGGGGTTAGGGGAAGGTGAGAAAGACTGAAGTTGCTTACCAAAACCAAAACCAAACTAACTGCTTTATTTACAAAATAAAAACCTATTTTTTTTTTTCTTTTCGCAAGTCGAAGAACGATATGGCTTACTTTTCCAGCTCCTTGAGTTCCGTTTTTTTTTTTTTTTTTTAATCGCAACTTTTTGTGTCCCCCCCTTCCTGCCTCGATTGCTTACAGAATTAGCACAGCATCAGTATGAGCTGGTCACCTTCCCTACCAACCCAGACATGCGGGGCCTGGGAGATGAAAGAACGACTTGGGACAGGGGGATTTGGAAACGTCATCCGATGGCACAATCAGGTAGGGACACTGTGCGCCTGAGAAGAGCCAGGGGCCTAACTGGGGTAGACTGTGGGCACGTCAGCCTCTGCTCACCCTCACTGCCTGTACCCCCAACTGTGTTGGATGGGGGAGTGGGGTTGGACACTGGACTTCTTAGAAGAGAGTAAGAACGGGAGAAAGAAGAGGGCTTCAGGGCCACCAAACTCTAGATTAGCGGTCTTCAAGCTTGAGTAACTGTCACCTTAAAAACTCAAAATTAATGTACTTTTGCCACCTCAGTTTATATTTTAAATTTCAGATATGTAATTTGAACATTATACTAACATTAGGCTATTGTGTACTAGTATATTGTGTAATAGTACATGACATGTTATAAAACAAAATAGTGGCCTCCCTGATGGCCTACTTAGGGATTAAGCCTGGGCACTACCACCATGAAGGCCCATCACAATGGCCTGAGTTGAATGCCTGGCCAGGAAGCTAATCCACATGGCCAGCAGACCTCCCCTGTTTTCCCCCACCCTCATGCTCCCCTTAGCAGTGTATTTCAGTAGATCTGCCTGTTGTATTCCCCACTCTATCTCCAGTGAATCCTCTCACCCTCAGCACCTCTGGCCTGCTCCCCAGTTCTACACAAAAATAAATAAATAAATGAAATCTTTAAAATAAATAAATTAGAAAAAATTGAAGGAGGAGAATAATGAATTTTTTTTAATGTTTTAAAAATATTTTAAATGCTTACCAATATTATGTCTTCCTAGTATTTTGGGAGAAAGTCCATGTGAACGTGAGAATAATCATTAAGGCTAGTGAATGAAAATCCATATTTTAAATAGTTCTTACAATTTGGGATTATTTGGACTGATTTCTTTTTAGATAATCAATTATATTCTAATTGTTTTTACTCTTTATGTATCTGACATGAGTTTCTTAACCTGGAAATATTTCCCATTTGGGTAGGTGTTACAGGTACTGAAATTCTCTACAGGGATCTCTTTAAGCTACTCATTCACTTTGTAAGTTATTTTACTAAAGCTAGATAATACAATCCATAATTCTACCTAAGCAGGGCGGCCACACCAACTTGTACCATGTCTCCTTAGCCCCTTGTTCACCTCTGTGGTGAACACCCATTTTCCTCAGAAGACCTTGTGTACTGAAGTGGCATGTGACCTTCTGGTAAATGATCTGAGGAGGGTGCCATATAGTTGATATCAGAAAAGCTTCATTTCTTTTTAATTTTTTTTTAAAATTTCAGTCTTGGGTACATATGCAAAATTTGAAGACCACTGCTCTAGGGAACCCTCACCCACCAAATAGCTAAAATTAGATTCATGATTCAAAATTCTCACCCACTGTAATGCTTGAAAGAAGACACCTGCTTTTTTTAATCAAGAGGAAGCTGAGCACCTCTTTGGACTAAAGAGATGCCAACTGTGTCAGAGGGTCATTAGGATGGCTGCCATCCTTTCTCAGGTAGTTGGACAACATTGTAGGCTTCCTCTGAATCTTATCAGCTCTGTCTGGGGGGTGTGGAATGACTCCTGGAAGAATGTGGAGCAAGAGATGATGAGTAGAGTACAGTTCTGCCAGTAGTCAAATTTTTATCCCCTCCTGGGAAACCTAGGATTCCAGCAAACCCTATGACTGGAGTTCCTTAGAAACACAACTGGTTCAAATTTGTTCTAGTCATAGTGTGACAAGGCCTAGCATTCCAACAGAAGTGCCAATTCACTTTAAGATCCCACATATACCTGGGATAGGCTGCTTCTAGACAGGACACAGCTTGTAGGGTCTTGATTATAAAAAATATATCCCTGTAGCTGAACCAGAGATATCTTGGTTCCCTTCAAAATGACCCTTAATATGCTGTCTGGGATTGGAAGCTGTTGTGACATGGAATTTGTTTCTGACTTTGTAGATAGGTTCAAGAGAGAACATTTTCTAGAACTACTATTAATTTCCTTTCCTGATTCAAAAATTGTAATTTGCTCTTTATTTTTAAAAAGCCAACCAACCCCCTGATATTTGAGATCCCTTCACACCACACTATGGCCTTACCCTCTCTTTCTAGCATTACCTCGTGTTGGCTCCCAAAAGGTTGGTTGGCTGAACTCTCTCGATGAAACTTATCTCCCCTAGGTGGTTATGTATAAATTCTTCACATTCTACCAGGGATCAGCTCTGGGATATCCTTCATAAACTTGTTATGGACTCTGATTCCATGGGAATTTGAGAATTTGATCTTCCATTGAATCCTTTCAGCTCTACTCATTTGACATATGCCTCATCTGTTACCTTTGGCCTACTTGTAGGAGTGTCTTGGCAAGGCTCTAAGTTCCTGGTCAGTCAGAGCTCTGTCTGCCTTGTGGCTTTTACCCCATTAGGGATAGTTCCCCATTAGGAATAGTTTTGTTAAATGTTTATGTTTTTTTTTTTTTAAGATTTATTTAATTATATTTGACATCATTTGTAGTCCCCAGGAAATTCCCACCACCATTTCACCTGTGCACCATCACCTCAGTCCGTTGTGCTCTTTCTGCCCTCATACCATTCTCGACCAAACCCCACTCCCCACCCCCGCCCATGATCCCTTTGGTTTGTCTTTGTCCTTTTGTTCTTGTTGTGTTTTTTGTTTGTTTGGTTTTGGCTGTAATTGTTCATTTCCTTGAGCTTTCTCTTAATAATAATTATTATTATTTTGTAGTTGTTGTTCCTTTACATTCATCCTAAGAGAGAAGCCATCCAATATTTTTCTCTTGTCTGTTTATGTTTTTTTGATGCACAAAAGCATTTACTCGGTCAAACCAAAAATATTTATTGACTGTCTACTACAGAATGGTGATTAAAATCCTTTTGGTTTTTGATAAATATCTTTTTAGAAAAGGGAAAGAGTCATTAATCAATAATTATAAATGTAAACTCCTAACTGTAGTAAATGTGAATGGGAGAGAGTGCAGCGAGGCATTATACCAGGTGGCAGACCAGTCCGGTTTGGAGAGGACTTCTCCAAGAAGTTGTGCTTGAGTGGATGTCTGAGGGATTGGTAGAGCTTGGTGGGACAGGGAAGGTGGGAAAAGAGATCCAGGAAGAGGGAGCAGCCAGATCAGAGCCCTGGGGAGGGGTAGGTCTTGGCAAGGACACAGGATAAAAGGTCAGTGTGAACAGAAGGGAGGACAAAGAGGAGCCGGGTGCCAGAGAGGTTGAAGTCAGAAGGTGAAAGTAAGAGCTACTGAGGTTTTGTTTTGATGTGAGCAATGGGAAGCTGTTGAAGGGAACTCCATCAAGCCACAGGGATAGACTGAAGTGTGCCCAAGGAGTGGTGCGCTAGAAAATTACCTTTTTGAAAAAAACACTCTCATCGATAGCAAGTATCAGTTTCCATAGGTCACTACTCCCTAAAGTGTGCCCAGGGAGTGGTGTGCTGGGAAATTACCTTTCTGGAAAAAACGCTTTCATCAGTAGCAAATATCAGTTTCTCTAGGGTAACTACTTCCGGATAATTTCAAGCCAGAATTTAATAACTAGTTCTCAGTGATCCCTGGCACTGGCACTGCCCTTCTAGGCACACCCCTAGGTTATTCTGAGTATTCCTCCGATTCTGTTCCGCAGTTGGTCTAATTCATTTTAAAGCACTCCTTTAAACAAACACTTAAGTCTTTGTTAAACAGAGAACTCCAAGATGAGTATTTCCTAGTGAGGGAGGGCTGTGTACTAAATGATACCACCTCTGTGTCCCCGGTTTCACTGATTCTCTTAGCAGCCCTGGGCTTTAATAATCCTTGCTGTGTCTATAGTGCCTTAAATTTTCTGCTAATGGTCAACACAAATCAGCTATCAGTGTACACTAGATATTTCAGTAGATCTGCCTGTTCTGCTCCCCATGCTGTCTTTGGTGAATCCTCCCCTCCCAAGCCCCCCATACTTCTGGCCTGTGTCCCAGTTCTTCTACAGAAAAATGAATAAAATCTTTTTAAAAAACTAAAAAAAAAATTGGCTGATATTTTCATTAAGATCTTTATTAAATACAGCGGAAGGAGATAACTTAAGTGACCTCAGTCTAAAGTCTCTTTGGGGAACATGAGTGAAAAACCATGTGACACATAGTCATGCAGACCTGGGCTCCAGTCTCTGTGACTTGGCCAGCTTCATGGCTTTAGGCCATAACTTCCCATATAGATTTTAAGGGTGCTAAGGTATTAATCCCCTCAGCTCTCAGCTTGTCTGGGCAGGTCATGGGGCAGCCACTCTCTGGAAGCATCTGGAGATATCTTAGGGTGCCTCACAAATGTATTGTCCATGCACTTTGATGTGACAGAGTCTAGGAATTGCTGCCATAGGTCCCAGGGTCATACTGTTATAAAGCTATAAAATGTTAGGTGTTACTGATTACCCCTTCTGTGAAGGCACCACTTTTACTCGTGATGTCACTAGATAAGACTAAGCTGAAGAGTCAGCTTCGATGTGTCTTCAAGTCTCATGACTTTTGTGTCATTTCACTAAGAAAGTCTCGAATACTAGCATAAACTCTTGAGGAAACAGGAACAGGAGATAAACCTCTTCCTAATGGAGAGGAAATGAGCACTTAGGAATATATTACATATGTTGAACTACAAGCCCCAGGTTGTGTGGAAATAATAATGACACTATAAATTGAGAGTGTTTTGTGCCATCTGTACTGGGTGCTTGCTTATCCATGCTCTCTCTCGAATGCTCAGAGGAGAGGAGGTTCTGGAGGAAACGGAACTTGAGCAGAATCCTGAAAGGAGGTAGACTATAGACAGCCTGAGCAAAGAGAAGGCAGTTCTACCGAGAGCTAAAGGCAGTGATGCCACTGTTGTTTACTCAGGACTCTCTATGTACCTGGCACTCCAGCTAATTCTGACAACATCAAAGGAGGCAGAGCCATCTCTATCTTATGGGTAGAAACCCGGAATCTTCAGTAATGGGCTCAATGTCACATACTTACAGATAAAGGAAAGGGAGTTACACCTTGGCATGCTTTACTCCTGAGCTCCTATGGGTGAGTTCGGTGTTCTCTGTGACCCTTGGGTGTTGACACTGGGTAGGTTGTAGGAACTGTCTTAGTATACACTGGTCAGCATCATTGAGTTGGGGGGTAAGTTGCTGCCAGGCCCTGGATCTCTGGCTTTAAGTCCTGGGTTTTGCCCATAGAATCTCTTTGGGCCCTGCTTTGCATTTCTTTCATTTTTAAAACTTTATTAATAGTATTATTTATTTATGTATTTATTTATAGAACTGGGGTTTAGGCCAGAGATGCAGGGACTGAGAGAATTCACCAGAAGACAGAGAGGGGAGCAGAACAGACAGATTTACTGAAATACACTGCTTAGGGGAGCAGTGGACAAGGCAGGGGGAGGTCTGCTGTAACATATGTGGGTTAACTCCCTGGCCAGGAACTGAACTCAGGCCACAGCAGTGATAGCACTGAGACTTAACCCCTAGGCCACCAGGGAGGCCCAACTTTGCACTTCTTTTTGAAGCTTTGGAGGACAGGACCTGAGAAGGAACAAGGAGGTTATAATAATTGCCCTTTTACTATGGCCTGTGAGATGTTGCCACTGTAACAAGAGACTAGGTTCTAAGCTAAGGGTTTGAGTGTACCTCTTGGCTTCCTATGAATTTCCTCTAGTCATTAAAAGATGACTAGCTTTAGGAAGCTCAGCCAGCTCTTTTACAGACTGACCTTGAGGCTAAAGCACTGTGCTAAAGCACCTTTCAGTAACTGAAAAGTCTAAAGATGTATTCTCAACCACCTTTCTGTAATTTATAATACACTCATATTTATGCACAAATTTTATTTTCATATGTAAAAGACAAGAATCACAGAGATTCTAGGGACATCATAGTCAACTACAGTCAACATAAATAAACCTGTTGCCTCCTTTGTCCATTTTCTCAAAATACAAATCAGTTTTAAGCTTTGTCCCACACAAGGGGTCCACTTATCTAACAGAAGTTGCATACAGAATGGTTCAAATCAAGTTTCCATAGCATCGAACTGAGACGCTATGAGCTTCCTGGTCAAATAAAGTCAACCACTGCTAATTGAGTTTCATTACTGGTGAAAAAGAAAGTCACAGATAATCAAAAGCAGTGTTCATAGTCTGTTTCTGTACTGATTAGTTGAGTTTTGCTTCTAGAGCAGGTGTGCTTTTAGCAACAGAAATTCATACAGTTTGGGCTTCTGTTTCAAATGAAACTCTTGGGAAAACTGGGATGTTTTAGAAGACTTCCTAGAGGACCAGTAAGCAAAGTGTCTCTGTAGCTATTTGGGGCATTCCCAGGTCTAGGAAGTTAGGATTTCCCCTGCATCCAGAAGACTAAGCTAAGCCAAATAGAAAATCAGTTTTGGTCTCTAGGTCCAGTTTATTCCATGACTTGTTCAGTGTTCACAGTGTGAATTTCACTCTTTTTAATTTAAGTTTGGCTATTGAAGCCAATATCAATCTTCATATCAGAATTATTTCTGGATTCTGGATTGAGCCAGGTGACAACTCTGTGTAAGGTCCAACATTTATGTTGAGCAAAAGACTACAATTAACTGTGTAGAGACAGACAGATTATGTAAAATATTTTCTAAGCTACTTAATACTTATTAAGTATTCTGAGTCAGATTTATCTTTCACTTATGAGTTAACCATACCATTTATGATTGGCAGGATAATGGCCCCTCCCAAAGATATATCTGTGTTCTTATCCCCTAAACTTAGGTTATGTGGCAAAGGGCCTTTGAGGTTGCAGATAAAATAAAGGTTGCTAATTGACTGACCTTATATGGGAAGATAAATTATCCTGGATTATCTGTGTGGGTCAGGTGTAATCACAGAGTCCTTAGAAGTAGAAGAGGGAGGTGAGCCAGAGAGTCAGTGCCAGAGAGTACAATGTAAGAGATTCAGCTGATCACTGATAGAGGAAGAGGCCATGAGCCATGGAATGCAGGTAACCTCTAGAAGCTGGAAAGGGCAAGCGACTGCATTCTTCCCTCGAATTCCAGAAAGGAGCACAACACCACTGACATCTTGATTTTAGTGAGACCTAGTGAGACTTCTGATCTGTAAGGAAAACTCTGAACTGTAAGGGAAAATAGTACTGTTTTAAGCCACTAAGTTTGTGGCAGTTTGTTACAGCAGCTATAGAAAATTAACACACTATTCCGTGTATTGAGCTAAAATAGATTTTAGAAATCACAGTCTGAGGTAACAGACTATGAGTTGCAGTGTCTTCTAGCATGTTGCTTATAATACTGTCCATCAAAACATTACATACTGAATGGATGCTCTCAACAGTGTTACCTCACTTTTTGGCTGGTCCATCGGTCCTCTCTCATTGGTAGAACTCTGTCTTCCACAAACCATGTATGGAGATCCCACCTGACCGGAAACAAGCATCTATGACAGGATGTCAGCATTGAACTTGGCAGAAGTATCTAAGTCTGAACACTAATGGGAAGTGAAACTTGAAACCACACTCAAATCATTCTGGAACAAAGGAATGGGAAAGTTTGTGATGGAGAGGTTATGATACTTTTTTGAGATGTAATGAGGTCCTTTTGTACATTGATTAAAGAAACGACACTCTTGGCACTTTCCAAATCTCTTGAAAAGTATGATGAACTTCTCCCCATTTGTACTTGTGCAGTTATAATTGTTGGTTCTACAGCAACAGGATTTGCAATTTTTGAAAGAGGTCAGCTTTTCTTCAGAGAGTCTCAGGATATAGAGCAAAGATCAGTAATTAATAGCAAAGTAAATGAGCAATTCTTAATGCAGAACCTGGTTGTCATTGCCTACTAACATGGGTGGATGTGTTGTCATTGTAAAAGGAGGCATTTTACTTATTTATTTTTAAAGATTTATTTAATTATATTTGACATTATTTGTAGTCCCCAGGGCGTTCCCACCACCATTTCACCAGTGTACCATCACCTCAGTCCTTGTGCTCTTTCTGCCCTCATCCTAATCTTTTTCCCATCCTCCCCACAATGATCCCTTTGGTTTATCTTTGACCCTTTGTTCTTGTGTTTTTGGTTTGTTAGTTTGTTTGTTTTTAGCTGTAATTGCTCATTTCCTAGAGTTCTCTCTTATTATTTTTGTATTGATTTTCCTTTACATTCCTCCAAAAGTGAAGCCATCCTATATTTTTCTCTTTCCTCTGACTTGTTTCACTGAGTATAATTCCTTCTAGCTCTAGCCATGTTTCTATAAATGATTCTAGTTTATCATTTTTGTTTGCTGAATAGTATTCCATTGTGTATATGAAAAGAAATTTCATTTTCTTGATCCAGTCCTCTACTTTTGGGCATTTGGGTTGTTTCCAGGTCTTACCAATTATAAATAGTGTTGCAATAAACATAGGGGTACAGGTATTCTTTTGGATCGGTGTTTTTGTGTCCTTTGGGTAGATCCCTAGGATTGGAATTGCTGGGTCATATGGTAATTCTATTTTTAGTAGTTTGAGAAACCTCCATACAGCCTTCTATAGTAGTTGTACTAACTTGCATTCCTACCAGCAGTGTAATAGAATTCCTTTTTCTCCACATCCTCGCCAACCTTTATTGTTGTTGGTTTTTTTGATGTGTGCCATTCTTACCCGTGTAAGGTGGTATCTCATTGTGGTTTTAATTTGCATTTCCCCGATTATGAGGGATGTTGAGCATTTTCTCATGTGCCTGTTGGCCATGTGCATGTCCTCTTTGGAAAAGTGTCTTTCAAGCTCTTCTGCCCATTTTTTGATTGGGTTTTTACTTTGTTTTTCTTGAGTCTTATGAGTTCTTTGTAGATCTTTGTGATCAGACCCTTGTCCAATGTGTGGAGAGCAAAGATTTTTTTCACAGTGAGTGGGGTGTTTCTTTGTTTAATATTTCCTTTGCTGTACAGAAGCTTTTTAATTTGATGTAGTCCCAGTTGTTTATCTTCTCTTTCATTTTTATTGCTTTGGGAAATGCATCCTTAAAGGCATTAATGTATGTCTTGTAGCATTTTACCTATGTTTTCTTCTATGTATTTTATGGTTTCGGGTCTTACATTTAGGTCTTTAATCCATTGAGTTGATTTTTGTATATGATGTGAGATAGCGGTCCAGTTTCATTTTTGCATGTGGTGGACAAGTTTTGCCAGCACCATTTATTGAATAAGCTGTCCTTGTTTCATTGTGTATTCTTTCCTCCTATGTCAAAGATCAGGTGTCCATAGTTGTGTGGTTTTACTTCTGTGCCTTCTATATGGTTCCACTGGTCTGTGTATCTGTCTTTGTTCCAGTACCATGCTGTTATAATTACTATTGCTTTGTAGTAGAGTTTAAAGTCTGGGAGTGTGGGCCTCCCTGGTGGCACAGTGGGTTAAGCAACACACTATGAAGCAAACCGCAGCCACTGCAGCACGAGTTTGATCCCTGCTGCCGGCCAGGGAGGGAACCCACATGGCTCGGCAGACCTCTCCTGCTGTGCCCGCTGCTCCCCTCAGCAGTGTACTTCTGTTGATCTGCCTGTTCTGCTCCCTGCTCTGTCTGTGGTGAATCCTCTCACCCCCCACACCTCTGGCCTGTACCCCAGCTCTTGTACGCATAAATAAATAAATCTTTAAAAAAAAATAAAGTCTGGGAGTGTGATATCTCCATTCTCCTTCTTTTTTGTTAAAAGAGCTTTGACTAATCGGGGTTTTTTGTGTCTCCATATGAATTTCATCAATATTTGGTCTGTTTCCTTGAAGAATTTCATTGAGATTTTTTATTGGTATTTCATTGAATCTGTAGATTGCTTTTGGTAAGATGGCCATTTTGATAATGTTGATTCTTCTTATCCAAGAACAGGGGATATCTTTCCATTTCTTCATGTCCTCTTCTATTTCTTTTAACAGTGTTTTATAGCTTTCTCTATATAGGTCTTTTGGGTTTTTTTGTTGTTGTTGTTAGGCTTATTCCCAAGTATTTGATTTTCTTGGTTTCAATTGTAAAGGGTATATTTTTCTTGATTTCTTCTTCTTCAAGTTGGTTGTTTGTGTATAGGAAGGCTACTGACTTTGTGCATTTATTTTGTATCCTGCTACTAAACTGGTTGATTGTTTTAATTAGATTTTCTGTAGAGCTTTTAGGGTTTTCCAAGTATATTATCATATCATCTGCAAATAATGATAGTTTTACTTCCTCTTTCCCTATTTTGATTCCTTCTATATCCTCTTCCTGTCTTATTGCTCTGGCTAAGACTTACAGTATTATATTGAATAGCAGTGGAGAGAGTGGGCATCCTTGTCTTGTTCCTGATATTAAGGGGAATGCTCTCAGTTTTTCACCACTGAGGATCATATGAGCAGTGGGTTTGTCATATATAGCTTTTATCATGTTGAGGTATGGTCCCTCTATTCCAAGGATTTCGAGAGCCTTCAACATGATTGGATGTTGGACTTTGTCAAATGCCTTTTCTGCATCAATTGATATGTTTTTGTTCTTCTTTTTGTTGATTTGTTGGATTACTTTGATTGATTTTCAGATGTTGAACCATCCTTGAGCTTCTGGAATAAATCCCACTTCATCGTGGTGTATTATCCTTTTTATGCATTGTTCTATTCTTTTGGCTAGAATTTTGTTGAGGATTTTTGCATCTGTGGTCATTAGGGAGATTGGTCTGGAGTTCTTTTTTTGTGTTATCTTTTATGTTTTTTTGTGGTATTAGTGTAATATTGGCGTCATAGAATGTATTTGGTAGTATTCCTTCTTTCTCGATTTTTTGAAAGAGTTTGTATAAGATAGGTACTAGTTCACTTCTGAATGTTTGGTAGAATTCATTTGTGAATCCGTCTGGTCCTGGGCCTTTGTTTTGGGGTAGTGCTTTGATTACTTCTTCAGTTTCACTACTTGAGATTGGTCTGTTTGAGTGTTCTATTTCTTCTTTGTTTAGCTTTGGATGGTTATATCTTTCTAAGAACTGGTCAGTCTCTTCTAGATTGTTAAGCTTGTTGGCATATAGCTGCTCATAGTATTGTCTGATTATTGTTTTAATCTCTTTTGAGTCTGTTGTAATTTCTCCTCTTTCGTTTGTGAGCCTATTTGTGTTTTCTCCTGTTTTTCCTTCGTTAGCCTGGCTAGAGGTTTATCTATTTTGTTTACTTTTTCAAAGAACCAGCTTTTGGTTTCATTAATCTTTTGGATTGTTTTCTTGATTTCTAATTCATTTATTTCTGCTTTAAGTTTTATGATTTCTTCTACTGGTTTTTGGGTCCTTTTGTTGTTCTTTTTCTAGATCGTTAAGGTGTGAGGCTAGATTGTTTCTTTGAGTTTTTTCTTGTTTGTTGATGTGGGCCTGGATTGCTATAAACTTCCCTCTTAGTACTGCTTTCGCTGCATCCCTTACATTTTGGAATGATGTGTCCCCATTGTCATTCAGTACAAAGTATTTTTCAATTTCCTCTGTGATCTCCTCTATAATCCATTGTTCTTCCAGTAGTGTTGGTTTCAATCTCCATGTTGTGGGTGGGTTTCTTGTTTTCTTTTTGTGATTTATTTCTAATTTGATACCTTTATGATTGGTGAATATAGTTGGAATGATTTTGACCTTACTGAATCTGTTAATATTGGCCTTTTGGCCCAATATATGATCAATTCTGGAGTATGTTCTGTGTGCACTTGAGAAGAAAGTGTACTCTGATTTTTTGGGTGTAGAGTCCTATAGATGTCTGTTAAGCTCATGAGTTCTAAGTCTTTATTGAGGGCTCTGGTCCCTTTGTTTATTTTTTGTCTTGTTGATCTGTCCATTGGTGAGAGTGGGGTATTGAAGTCTTCTACTATATAGGTGCTTTCTTTACTGTTTTCTTTTAGAGCTGATAGTGATTGTCTGATATATTTTGGTGCTCCTTCATTTGGAGCATATATGTTGATGAGTGTTATATTTTCTTGAAGTACTGTGCCCTTGACCATTCGATAGTGCCCTTCTTTGCCTTTTTTTACCTTTTTTATTTTGAAGTTTATCTTGTCTGATATAAGTATGGCTGTTCCTGCTTTCTTTTTTGGTCCATTGGCTTGTAGGACTGTTTTGCAGCCTTTTACTTTCAATCTATGTTTATCTTTTGTGTTTAAATGTGTTTCCTGAAGACAGGAGAAGGTTGGATTGTGTTTTTTAATACAGCCTGCTACTCTCTGTCTTTATATTGCTGAGTTTAATCCATTTACATTTAAAGTTAAAATTGTTATGCTGGCATCTGTGTTTGCCATTTTGTCTTTTTGTATTATGTTTTCCCTTGCCTTATACTGTTCCTTTATTTCATTCTTCTAATGGTTTTGGCTTTAGTGCTTATTGTAGAATTTTTTGGAAAGGAGGTTTGGTCATGCTGAATTTCTGGAGTTTCTGTTTGTCTGGGAAAGTTCATATTTTTTCTTCATATATGAAGGAAAGCTTTGCTGGATACAAAATTTGTGGTTGGCATTTGTTGTATTGAAGTTTTTTGAATATGTCCTTCCATTCTCTCCTTGCCCATAAAGTATCCTCAGAGAAGTCTGGAGTTAGCCTGATGGGTTTTCCTTTATATGTTATCTGTTTCTTCACCCTTGAAAGCTTCACTATTTTTTCTTTGTCTTGGATTCTTGGGAGTTTTATTATTATGTGTCTATCTGTGTTTCTCTTTCCACCATAGAAATTTGGGGTACATCTTGCTTCTTGTATTTCTTTTTTTTTTTTTTTAAAGATTTATTTATTTATGCGTACAAGCACTGGGGTACAGGCCAGAGGTGTGGGGGGGTGAGAGGATTCACCACAGACAG
>JAGFMF010011796.1:6251366-6338316 GCA_019455555.1 Galemys pyrenaicus
CCCTCCCTGGCCGGCAGCAGGGATCGAACTCGTGCTGCAGTGGCTGCGGTTTGCTTCATAGTGTGTTGCTTAACCCACTGTGCCACCGGGGAGGCCCTGCTTCTTGTATTTCTAACTTCAGTTCATCTTGGAGGAAGTTCTCCTCTATTATCTCCTTAAATAAATTGTCACATCCTTTGTCTACCTCAGCCTTCTCTGCAATTCCTATAATTCTTATATTACCTTTTTTGATAGTGTCTGAGAGTTCTCGAGATGTGCCCTTGTTTTTTTTTTTTTCCTTTGGATTTCTCTATCCTTTTCAGCTTTGGTTCTTTTTGTTTCTGAGTCTTCTATAGAACTAATTTGCTCTTCCATCTCATCCATTCTGCTTCCCTTGCTTTTTTTATCTTCCTGTAATTCTTCCACTGTCTTTTTTAATGCTTCATTTTCCTTTTCCAGATCATTGATTCTTTTTATCATACCAGCCATTTTTTCCATCATGCTGGTTCTGAATTCTTTTTCTGTTAGGCTGAACATTTTTTCTAGGTTGTTGTTGGGTTCTTGTATTTGGCTTTCTTTTTGTGGTGTATTTTTCCCCTGTGGGCTTGCTTGGTTAGTTGTAGTTTTTCATCTCCCCAATGTCTACTTTCTAATTTGTTGTATTTGTTGGGACACTGTGTTGCTTGTATTGGCAGGCATCTCTTTGGGTGTTCACTAAAACAGCCACAACAGTATGGAGGGTGGAGGGCAAGATGTGTTGCTGATTGCCCTGTAGTGGCAGGTATGAGAGTATTTCAGTTCCTTTGTTGTGGCTGTTTGGGTGATGGGTCTCCTGAGGACTCCTTCCCCCTAAGGACTTGGGGTACCAAGAGGCCCCCTATACAGACTCTAATTTTATGAAGCTCTCTTTAATGCCAGGGGTGTGGTGGACCAAACTGATGCCCGGACCTCTGCCAGGCCCCAGCCCAGCTCGCTCCCCTTTCACCCCCTCTCTCTGGCCCAGCCCAGAGCTGGTCTCTGCCGTTCTGCCTCCAAGCCGCTCCTCAATGTGCCCCCTCGGACTCCCTATAGTGACTCAGCTGTGCTGGCCCTGCGGCTCTGCCTTCACCTCAGTTCAATTGCAACTGGCTTTGTTCCAGCCTCAGTGCCTGTCAATGGGACTCCCCTCCCCCCAGTCTGGTGTCTTTCAAACAGTGTCTGGCCGTTTTAAATTATGTGAACTCCCTTTACCAAACGTGTCTCTTCTCTCCCTCCTCAAACTCCCCCATAGGCTAGAGTTCAAACTCACCAGATCTGGAGATGTCTGTATCTGCGCAGATCTCTGCAGCTTCAGGTTTTGTAGTGCGATAGTCTAGATCCCTTTCTACAAGTGGCACTTATGAATACTCTTTGTGCCATTCAAGGTGTGCTGGATTTGTGGTTGGGGAGTTGGGGGGAAGGGGACGGGGTAGCAGGCCTATGAAGCTTTTCTCTGCATTTGCTCCCCTTCGATGAGTCCCACCTTTCTGGGTAGGTTGTCGGTACCATCCAATTTATTTTCCATGTCCCAATTCTTGCAGGGACCTGCTGTATAGTCTACCTGCCATCCACTTCTTCTTGGAGCTTTCTATCCTAGCATCTCTTTTCCACCATCTTTTCTTCTCTTTCCTGGAGACATCTTTTTTATAAGAACACTTCATCTTTATTTTTTTTATTTATTTAGTTTTATTTTATTTATTTATACATACAAGAGCTGGGGGTATAGGCTAGAGGTGCAGGGGAGTGAGAGGATTCATCAGAGACAGAGTGGGGAGTAGAACAGACAGATTGACTAAAATACACTGCTGAGAGGAGCAGTGAGCAACACAGGAGAGGTCTGCTGCACCATGTGGCTCACCTCTCCAGCCAGGGATCTGCAGTGGCTGCAGATAGCTTCATAGTGCTCAGACTTAACTCCCTGTGCCACCAGGGAGGCCCAGCCTTGGAGACATTCTAAGTGGCAGAAGCCATCACAAAAGACTGCATGTTGTATGATTACTTTTTTATGAACTGTCCAGTAGAAGCAAATCCATATGGACCCAAAATAGACTGGTGGTTGCTTAGAGCTAGCCATTGAGTTGTATACTTTAAGTGGAGAAATTGTGTGGTACGTGAATTATGTCTCTACAGAATTTTATTTTTAAATATCTGCCTGGCGAAGAGCCTGACAACATTGATAGGAGGACATGACAAAAGTAGCTTCCAAGAGGAGCTTAGCAGTGTTGTATCTGTTTTCTGGCTTTGGAGTGAAAAAAGCATCATAAGATTCTTCCACCTTATTCTAAAGGTTTTACTTCTTGAATATCAGTTTTAGGGATTGATTTATTGATCAGTGATTCAGTAGTCTCATTAGACAATTGTGTGTGTTTGGACACTTCTATTTTTTCCTGGCTGGATCCTTATTTCTGCAGAAGTCCATGGCTAGTTGGTAAATGTATGGTAGTGATGTAGTTCTACAGCCCTGGGTATACGGGAGGGCTGATCACAGTTCCCTACTGTCTTTTAAACCCCATTCAGCACTGGTGGAATTGGTTACACTTACAAGACTTCTGAGTCTTCAGTTTGAATTTTCATAAAATCAGAGAACAGTTTGACAGGGCCTCTAGGACATCCCCCAGTTGGGCAGCGGTGGAATTTTGGTACCACTAGGAATTACGGATGTACTCTGACCTCCTGAAGGCCATTGCCCTTCCCTAGGAACACACTGGGTGTGGGGCTGGCACACAGAACATGCAGAGCATTATTAGAAGATAGCCTGCTCACTGATGGTGAGCCTGGGAGTTGGTGCCACGAAGCCATGGCCCTTCCCTGGAGGCCCCCATGTACCTGAAGGGGTGACAGCAGCAGAGTGGTGACCTCATTATGATGGCCAGTGCCATGATCCCGCTGCCACCAATACTTCAGCCTCAGGGCCCTCCACCTTTGGTCCTAGACCACCAAGGAAAAGGTAAGAATTAATCCTCAGGACCCAGCTGATCAGTTAATCATTCACAAATATGTGCTGGTTGCCTTTTCTTCCATTCATGAAACCTCAATTTGAGGCTACTGTGTGGGTAGAGTTGAAAGTGCATGCAGATGGACAAGCCATCACTGGACAAAATAGAAAATAACCCTATTACCCTACAGAAGATAAGTCTGGTAGCTCTTTGCAGTGAGGAGTTACCTGTCTTGAGGAAGGCAGGAGCCCCCTGAAGAGAAAGACCAGTGCCTGCACATCGGGGCCAGGGGAGCTCGGACTGGAGAAAGCAGGGCTGAGTGAGTCTAGTCCAGCTGCAGTCAGATGCTGGGAGAGGGAGCATGAGAGGGCAGCTGGAAAGCAGGTTAGAACCACGCTTTAAGAGACTGTAGATGTCAGGAGCGCCTGCATGATCTGGGTCTGCCCCCAGAAGTGTCACTGAACAGAAAACTGGATGCTGCCTGGTGCCCAGCTTCATGACAATCCTGAAAAGTGGTGTTCAGAATTCCCATTTTACAATTGAAGAAACTGAGTCAAATCAAGTAGCCCATTCAAGGTAACAGAGCTAGTATGTGGCTGAATTTGAAACAGCCTGAATTTCTTTTACTGTGCTTGGTGTGTCTTCTCTCCACAGACAGAACCTTCTCCAGAGAGAAACATGAAAAAAGAGATACAGGAAATATGAAGGCAATGTGGCGTCAACTGTTAGGTCAGGCCACAGGGAAGTGACGTGTGTAGAAAGGGTTAATATGAGCAATGTGGTATGGTCTGACCTAGCACAACAGCAGGTAGGGCTGGAGAAAGGAGAACTCTCCTAGGCAGGAATGGTCATCGGAGATTTTGTGAAGGAGATGGAACTGAGTAAGGCCTTTGTGTGGAGTCTGGATGGCTAGAAATGAGGAGGAAGAAAAGCAGAGGTAGGGTTGGTGGGGACAGACTAATATCAGAGCTGCCAGGTGATGGGTGGCTATCTGTCAGTGATAGCCTATGTGGCTGTGTGGCCTTGCAGTCTAAGGGGGCAGTCAGTGCTTTGCACCCCTGGGAGAGAGCATTTTGGTTTTTAAATATTTATTTTTTTATTTATGCGTATAAGAGCTGGGGTGTAGGCCAGAGGTACTGGGAGTGAGAGGATTCACCAGAGACAGAGTGGGGAGCAGAACAGGCAGATGGACTGAAATGCACTGCTGAGGGGAGCAGCGGTGAGGCAGGAGAGGTCTGCTGTGCCACGTGGGTCCCCTCCCTGGCTGGGGATTGAACTCGCATTACTGTGCCACGGATGCTTCACAGTGTGGTGCTCAACCTGCTGCGCCACCAGGGGGGCCTGGGAGAGCATTTTGAATGTGACCCACAGCTCTCGCCTCATGTGCATTAGTTGGTTCTGTGACCCTCCCCATGCTGTGCATTCTCTCCGCAGGAAACTGGTGAGCAGATCGCTATCAAGCAGTGCCGGCAGGAGCTCAGCCCCCGGAACCGTGAGCGCTGGTGTCTGGAGATCCAGATCATGAGACGGTGAGAGAGGACCCAGCACCCTGAGTCAACAGAACTGCCAGGGCAAGAAACAGGGGCCTTAGGAGCCAAGGGGCCAGGGGGCGCTGAGATGAAGTTTAGCGGTAAATCCCTGAGCTTTGGAGCAACAGCCCCACCTGCTGCATCTGAAAGCGAGCCCTCAGTCTCAGTCTCTCCATCAGACCCCAGCCAGACACTGCAGATAGATGACTTCTACTGCACGGGCAGGCAGTCTAGCATTGGGTCTTTTGGTGAGTTTTATTTGTTATATTAAATCATTTAAGATAGCCACTCCAGTGAATTTCTCATTGCAGCAAAAATCATTTTTACCCTCTGTCTTTCCAATACTGAGGTGGTATATGACTGTTGCTGTGAGCCTAGTGCTGAGTTGTGTTCCTCCAGCATGGAGACACTGTCTGTTAGCCCGCTGGGTGATGCTGTCCTCCTGCCAGAAAGCGTTTACGTAAATTAGCAGCTAAGTCGGCTTAGAGCATCTCAAACAGGTGCTCCCTCTTCAAGCCTCTTAAAAAAGAAGTATCACACCTGTCCCCACTGGAATGGCACGGGCTTGGATGTCTTACTTTCTCTGCTATGAGAAGCAGTTTCAAAGTGCAGCGAGGACTTTTTTGGGGGTTCTCTGAAGAAAAGTAAGTTGCACATGATCATTCACAGAGCCCTTGATCAAATTCGTGGAGCTGAGAGTGGTGTGGGTGCTGGCTACCTGGGCATTGAGCTACGTCACCAGTCCCTGATCCCTGTCTTCCTGCTTACTACCCAGGACTAATGGCTGTTCCAGGCCTTCGTTGTGAGCTGAGTGTCTCTGAAACAAGGATAGAGAGGGAAGTGGGTTTGAGCCAAAGCTTAGGTTCCTCCCTCACTAGTTACTCTTCCTTCCTAGACTGAACCACCCCAATGTAGTGGCCGCCCGGGATGTCCCCGAGGGAATGCAGAACCTGGCTCCCAATGATTTGCCCCTGCTGGCCATGGAGTACTGCCAAGGAGGAGATCTTCGAAGGGTGAGGCTTCTCGGGTGGCGGGGCCACAGCCTGCCTGGACAGGTAGTGGTGGGGAGACCTTTCCCCGCCTGCATCATCAGAAAGTTCAGGGAACCACAGCTGACTTCAGTGGGTTTGCTTTTCTTTCTCGAATCCCCTTGTTTCATGCCTGTTATGTGCATTGTGAATCAAGAGACTGAATCAGAGGCTCTTACGAGAAAGTCTGTACGTTCTACACAGGGATTACTAAAGGACACGGAAAAAGTCGTCAGATCTTGAGGACAGGGAAAGACTGGATGGGCTCCAAGACAAACTTTCGCCTTGGTTGGCATGTAAGGGCCACCTCCGTCTTTCAGTGTCAGCGTCACTGCTGTTCTTATTAGGAGGATTTTTGCCCACAGATGTGGCAGCAGCGCACAGAGTCACAGCAGGAAGGGGCTTGGCTGAATACACTCAGCGAACTGGGCTGGGGCTCCAGTGCACCCCTGACTCACCTCTGGGCCATGCATGCTTCCTTCTCACCACATGAGCTACTCCATTAGACTGTCTGCTTCCGGGGTTGAGGGTCAGGTGACAAGTGGCAGCCCTTCCTGGTCGCAGGGACACTTGTCTGCATCCCCCTCCCCAGGAGTCTCTAGAACAGTGTTGCACATCCTGCTTTTACATATTGCTCCATTTGATTGTCAATGACCCCGTGACGTTAGCAAAGCAAATATGACTCCCCCGTGAGGGATGGCTGATGTGGCCCAGAGGGGTTAGGTGGGTTACCTGTCCTTCCACAGCTGTAGAGTGGAGGGCAGGTCCCAGCTCCTATGGACCCAGCCACCTCTCCATCATCCATCTGTGAAACTGTATGGTAAAAAGACAGTCTTGGAATGAAAGAGTTGTTTGGTACTTCAACTCTTCACTGTAGAAGAAGGCCGTGATGACGGGGTAGGGAGTGCAGGTCTTCAGGCAGTTCTGCTCTACATGAGCCTCTGCACCCAGCATCATGTGCAGTTTTCTGGCCCCTTCCACCTCCTTTCTCAGAAGGGAATTTTCCATGTCGATCTGCCCCTGTGGTTCTCCCACCGTGGGAGGTGGCGCAGCAGGATGTGAGCAGTCTTTGGCATCACCCACAAGCAGGGCACCAATAATGGCTGAAAAATGGGAAACCTGACAGCACATCAGCTTTCCTCTTTATTTTCCTAACCTTTGACAATCATCTGATTACTAACTGTAATTATTTAAAGAAATAAAGCCTAGTTGTAGTTGAGTGGACGGTTTTCAGAGAGCGGCGTGGGAGGTGGATGAGATGTGTCCAGAGATGGAGGGCTCTGGCCAGAGGATTTTAGACTTGATCTTTTATGCGGCAAGGAGCCCATCAGCCAGGGCAGAGAACTTCAGCATGACTGACCTGGTATTGGTGCAGGATGAGCTGAGGGTGGCAGGCTCTGGGGGAAGCAAATGCGTTCCCAGGGGCCTGTGTCCATGCTATCACCCAAAGGGGTAGGGCAGAGGGCACTGCTGTCTAGAGTCCTGATCTCTTTTTTCTCCAGATGAGGTACCCTGTCTCTTCCCCTACAAAATGCCACCTCCAGGCATGGGAAGATAAGCAAGAGCAAATATAGAAGCCAGAAAGAGTGACATCTGGGTGCTGGATCAGAAAACAAGCTCATGGATATTCATGGTTATGTGTTAGTTAATGACACTGAGCTTCAGTTGAAAAATTATTTTCCCTATTGTCTTCATTTAAGGCCAATTTCTAGTTGCAAATTGAGCCCCTTAATACCTTAAGAGGTCCAGGAGCACAAGGGGCAAGAGTGGACATGGCTTCCTATTCCAGATGTGCCTGCGAGTGACCATGGGGGCAGACAGGTGACTAAAGTCCCTGGGTCCTCACCTATGAAATGGAAATCCCAGCTGTGTTTACCTCCATGGTGGTGGGAGGATGAAGTGAGACAATGCAGGAAGCGCTTTACTGAGCGAGTCCGTGCCAAGTTAACATGGTGTCAGGCACAAGTAAGAGCTCATTAAATATTCCCTCCACTTACCATCTCCCCACCAGCAAATCCATGTGGAGGTGAGATGTCAGAAAAGAAGTCAGAGGGAAAAAAGACATTTCAGGGAATATGTCCCCCTGCCCCTGTGGCGCTCTCAGGTGCGGAGGAGTTGTGGCTGAGCTGCCTCTGGCCTGCTTTCCTCAGAACTGCTGCCCAGGCCATACTGGATCCTCACCATAGGGTGGCTCAGACACCACTGGGACCTGGTTACCAGTACATAAGTCCTTGGTCCTTCTCCACTTCTGGCCACGTCCTGCCAGTTCTGCTGCCCTGCACCTACCAGCCCAGGTCCACAAAGCCCAGGTCAGGCATTGCTTACTGGCTGGTCAGTGGGCTTGTGGGAGTTAGGGGCCACTCACTCTGTTTCATCTTTTCACCTTTTCGACAGTACCTAAATCAGTTTGAGAACTGCTGTGGCCTGCGGGAAGGAGCCATCCTCACCTTGCTGAGTGACATTGGTAAGTTCCAGTCATGCCATACCCTCCAGGAGAGCTGTGGTGGCGCTGGTGAGGCTGGTAGAACACAGAGGTGGTGTCCTCTTCTTTCCGAGGGGCAGTTGGGAGGATGAGTAGTGGCATGGGGAGGTCAGTAAGGACCTAGTCAGGCAGGCGCTGAACTCAAATAGATTCCCCTTCCTTCCGGACTAAGTCATGAAGCGAACTGCAGTGTGATTAGAAGAGCAGATTTCCTTTCCCATTAAAGAGCTCCACTCCCTGCTTTCCTGGAACGGTCAGTGATGCAATAGGTTGTCATATGAATGAATTTCAGTCCTTGGCAATCAATTTTTCCACCTTCACTTGGGCAGCTCTATTACAACCTACAACCTTAGGCATAGGAAAAATGACCTTGTTTAATTCTTCAGTGCCTTTGGTGTCCTGATGAGGCTGTCTGTACACTTTGAGGGCAGGCCGGCCTGGGGAAAATGCGCCAGCTCAGTCTGCAGAGGTATGTGCAACCTCTCTGAGTCGGGGCCTGCTCTGGAGGAACTGTGGACACACTCCACAGGCCAGCAGGAAGCTCCAGCAAGGACACAGACATCACAAGTGAGTCAGGGGTTAGCCCAGGGCTCCTTTTTTTTTTTCTTCTAATCTCCAAAATTGTTGGCACAAGTTGATGGAGACCTAAAATTTAGAATTTTCCAATTGATTATCAGGTATTACTCTCAGATTTGGGGAGTGATGTATTTCTTTCCATCTCACACCATTTCCATTTCCTTCAACCTCTTTGAAGCTGTATATATATACACTTTTTTTATTTGCTCAATTTTTTTTCTTAGAGAAACATGAAATGAGTAGAACAATTAAAAGAGTAGTGCAGTGAAAGTCATATACCCTTTGTCTAGATTCCCAGATTCCCAGTCATTACTATTCTTTCCACATGTGTAAAATTGCCTTTTCTGACTTGGCCTGGAAGGACAAGTGGGCCTCTAGTCTCTAAAACACCTTGCCCTGCTGGTGTGGGCTGCCTCTTCCTGATCTTCTGTGCTGTTTCTCATAGAAGCTAGGCAAGAAGGAAATGAAAGAGGAAAGTTAAGCAACAGCATATTTAAGATTAAGAACAAAACAACCAGACATAGAAAATTTCTTCTCCTTCTATATCTCTTGTGTCGTCTCTGTCCTCTAAGTAGAGTTCACAGTGAGAGCAAGTTGACATTGCACCAGTTTGGTTTTTTTTTTCCTCAGCTTTTTTGAGTGTTTTTGAAAAAATTTATTTATGCATACAAGAACTAGGGTACAGGCCAAAGGTGCAGGGCGTGAGAAGATTCACCAGAGACAGGGGAGAGCAGAACAGGAAGATTGGCTGAAATACACTGCTGAGGGGAGCAGCGGGCACGAAAGGAGAGGTCTGCTGTGCCATGTGGGTCACCCCCCCAGCCAACGGCAGGGATTAAACTTGTGCTGCAGTGGCTGTGGTTTGCTTCATAGTGCATTGCTTAACCCACTGTGCCACTGGGGAGGCCCAGCTCTTTTGAGTTATAATGACATACAACAGATGTAGGTTTAAGGTGTCCAGGTGATTAGACCTGTTTATCTGATGTGAGTGAACACTCACACTGGCCACAGCTGTTCCTTCTTGTGTGTCTACTGGAAGGGCCCTCTGTCTACCCAGAGGGTCTCATCCATAGACTGAAAACACCCCCTGCCTTCTTGACATCTTGCCAATCCACACTTTGCTTAGGCATTTACTTGATTGTATCTTTTACCTCAGCCAAATTATTAATTTATTCTTTGTCACTTGGGTTAAAGACAGGTCAATAAATTGGGACATATTATTTTGCTCTTCATGTGTAACATTTGGTTTTCTCTGGTTAAAACTTCAAGCCATTTTTTATAATGTTATTCTCTCAGATGTTTTTCTTTCACTCATCAGATTATGTACTCAATACTTGGTTATTTAGAAAGTCTTTAAATTATTGGTTGAAGTACCCATCACTGTCTACTTCCTCATATAATATTTTTTACTTCCTCGAGTGATCCTCCAATGATTACTCCTGTTTTTTCTTTGGGCACATTTTATGTTCAGTTACCATTGTCTTCTGTGGTAGCTTTTGTATTGTTTATTACAGGCGTGTATATGTATGTGTGTGTGTAAATTATATGAAAATCAGATTAGTGAAGACAAGGGAACTTCCAAATGCTTATATGATGTGGTTTAACTCTCCTGCAGGTGGATGACTACTAAATTCTTTAGTTTACTGTGTCCCTCTCTTTCCTCTCTATAATCCTAAATGGGAAATAATGAGGCTCTGAAGTACTAGTATACTAGAATTAAATTCTTGAAGACACTGGATTGTATTTACCTTATGTGGCAAATTCTGTATAGATAATTGTCAAATGAATGAAGTAAATCCCAAAGGAAATTAAAATAAGGACCTACCGTAGAAACAACAACAGATGTCCACATATAATTTGCACTCCCAGGTCAGATAGCAGCTTTTCCACATGTGGCAATGTGACATTAGACATGTTTCTTAATTTATATGATCAGTTTTATGAGCTATAAAATGGGCACATTATACACTTCAGAATTGTTATGAGGATAAAATGAGATGATAGACATACAACTCCTAGCCTAGTACTTTGCTCATGGCATTATACATGGTCAACAAGTGTCAGTTCCTTTCTTATTTGCTTTCCCTTCCAGATTTGATTTCTTCTGAAATCAAAATTTCTTTTGAAATCTTACCCTAATTTGACCAAATGGCCCAAGGTTGGGATCCAGTGAGTTAGATAGGTGGTTCTCTTATAAGACTACCCTGCCTGGAAATGGCACCTTATTCCTATCTTAGTTACATTTTGGATGTAATTACACCCCCCAGATTTTGTGGGTGCCGGTAAGCTTGTATTTTACTTTCTTTCATATTTCCGACTTGTGTACAAGAGTCATCAAATTTATTTTTTTTGCAGTATCTTATTACTCAGCCAGATTTCAAAATCTTTTATTGGAACTCAACTAACATAACTCTTTTTGTATTCTAAAACATCTCCTGAGCCTATTTTGTTCCAATTTGTTTCAAGTGTTAGCCCCATCTGCCTTTTGTTGTAGTTGTCGGTCAACTTCAGATAAATGGCAGAGCCACGCCCTCGACCTTCTCTGTTCAGATTTATTGCCTCCTCTTCTGAGTTAAAGCAGTTTACCCCTCTGACCTTTTCTGTGCCACTCACCACCCAGAGATGCACGCTCAAAGCAGCACCATGATAGACGTAGGTGAGATTTTTCCAGTGAAGTTTAAATTGTCTAAGAAGATATTGTTAAGTACACATGAGAAAGGCAACAGACTTCTGGCAGGCATCTGGGGAAGCCCCGTGTTTTCTACCCATCATTGTGATGCTAATAGGCCATCTAGGGACAGGTGCCGGAAATGAGCTGGACTTCTACATAACGTAACCCTAAAATAGCTTGAGGAAATCATATTTAAAGAGACTCCATTTAAACACTGTTACTCAACATCCTTTGGAAAATAGTGGACTGTGTGTTTCCTTCTGCCAGAGGCGGCACAGACTCCGAGGCTCAAGACCAAAGGCAGACTGGCATGGCCTAGGGCCTTACTTCTCTACTACCTAAGTGGTAAGACCTGCCATGCTCAGGTCAGCTGGTGACCAGTTGTGTTAGAGCACTGGCCTCAGGGGCTCTTAAATATCAGTCTTCTTTGATTCCCTAGGAGTGAGTTGATGATGCTGACTGACCATCCATCCTGTCAGAAACTTAAGGGACCCCACACCCTGTTTTGTCTGTCTTCATTCTCTGAGTCTCTGTGTCCCCACCTCTTTCCCTACTCCCATCAGTTTTTTAATGTTAAAGAGCAGAGGGAATTTCAAAGAGAACACAGTATTTTAAGGGAGGGAAAGCACCCTTCTAGGGCTCAGGAAGTTGGACTCTACTTAGTGTTTTTCTTATTGTGCTACTTAGTATTTTCTTATTTATAACAAAAGATGATGACCAATCTCAGAAGTTCAAAACACTTGTCCATAAAGTGTTGGAAAGCATAAACAACCAGATCTATGACTGTAATAATAATAAGAGACAGCAGTTGGCTTTCAGTCCTGGCTTCTCCACTTTCCTACTAACTTGGGGCAAGAACCTTTTTGGCTCAATTATCTTTCCACTTCTTTATGGAAAACTGTGCTAACTTTCTAGGCCTGTGTGTCCTCAACATTAAAAAGAGGGATTTGAGCAATGCTGTCTCAAAGTTCCCTTCTGTTCATTCTGCTTTCATGATTCAGACAGCTGATTTTCAGAATGGCGACCCAAGGATATAGCTGACATCCATCCCACTGTCACAGCCTGACTGCTTCCCCAGTGTATCGTCTTTTGCCCAGAACTTTAGCTGGATGCCTCCTGGTTATTCTCACTCCATTCACTCTTCTCTGCACCAAGACTGAGCCACTACCCACTGTTTTCCAATATTATGCTTGTCAGAGCATCCTCATGACATCGCTATCAATCAAATCTTTAAAATCTGTTTATTCCACCCTGATCTTCATCCTCAACTCCATATCCAGACTATAGGGTATTTCTCCCAAAGTCTCAGGCCAGGCTAAATTATAAATTGAAGTCTCAGACATCTTCCTTAAATGGGATTCCTTTTTGATATCCTCATTCTTATGTCACTAGCTCCATCTTCCAGCCAGTTACCCAGATCAATTTTGAATCTCATCTCTTCTAAGCATCTACCGCCTTAGCATCTTTGTGCTCCATACCCCCTCACTTAAAATCTCCAAGTCCTTCCTTTATGTTACTTATCCCATTTTCCCTTTCTGTTCCCAATGCCTCCATGGATTCACTGCCACAGCAAATCATTGTAGTGACCTCCCACATGACCTCCCTATCCCCATTTTACTAACCCCTCTTTCATTACTTTTGAAAGGACACTTTTGTCATAGTCCACCATTAGATCAACGCCAAACCTCTTAACCTTTCTCCCAAATCACTGTAGGCAACTTAGTATGTGTAGACCTTCCTCAGCTTACAATGGGTTACATCCTTACAATAATAGAAGGGCAATGTGACGTGTATGTTTTTTTAAAGTCCCTAGAATTCTAGGGCAGGATCTGGACACTGTCATTTTTTAAAAGCTTCCCAAGCAAATCTAATATAGTGCCTATGACTGAAAGCCATTGCCCTTAACTATAGAATCCAATAGCTAAAGATAATTTTTAACTTCTTTAAAAAGCACAGGAGAAATTCATCATTAGGTCAATGCTGGAATGAAAATAAAGTAGAATAAAGTGAAGGAGAATTTTAAAAAATAATGTAAGTAGAATATGCATTTAATATACCTAATTTACTGCACATCATAGCTTCACTTAGCCTCATCTATCGTACATATGCTCAGAATATTAACACTGGCCTACACCTAGACAGAATCCTGTAACACAAACCTATTTTATAATAAAGTATTGAATGTCTTCTGTAATTTGGGTTGAAAGTAAAAAACAGAATGTCCTAATACTAAATTCAAAGTACATTCCTACTGAATGTGTATCACTTTTGTGATCATAAAGTCAAAAAAATCTACGTCAGAGACCACCTGTATCTGGCTCTCAAAACCCATGTCTCAGTCTTCCCGGTGGCCTTTGGACATCTTGATCCTCTTAAGAACGCTGCTCCTGGGCCTCCCTGGTGGTGCAGTGGGTTAAGCAACACACTATGAAGCAAACCTCAGCCACTGCAGCATGAGTTCGATCCCTGCTGCTGGCCAGGGAGGGGACCCACATGGCGCAGCAGACCTCTCCTACTGTGCTCGCTGCTCCTCTCAGCAGTGTCTTTCAGTTGATCTGCCTGTTCTGCTCCCCACTCTCTGTGGTGAATCCTCTCACTGCCCCCCACACCTCTGGCCTGTGCCCCAGTGCTTGTATGCATAAATAAACAAATCTTTAAAAAAAAAAAAAGAACGCTGCTCCTGGACACTTCAACATCCTAAACCTTCTTGTCTTTCGGGGTACAGCTTTAAACATGTGCCATTTGTGGGGACTGCCCTGACCACGCATGTGTGCTGGTTCTCTCTTTGATGGGATTTCTCACCCTCTTCCACTCACTTGGTACTTTGCATCTCTGCTCTTGTTATGTAATCTCTGCCTGTGCTTGACAATGAACACAGACTTCTGGGCTTAGGGCCCTTTCACAAGATCATTTATATAATGCGTGAAGAAAATGCTTTGCTTTCATGGCACATTTTCTACAATACCTGTAAAATAGTAGACACGTTTTAAGTACTTGTTGGTTGAATTAAAGAATGAATTTGTACTTTTCTCTTAGCAGTTGTGACTACTTTGTTCCTGTGCTCACTAGTCACAGGAAATATTTTAATCAGAAATGTTTAGCTGGGCTGAATCTTTCTCCATATATCCACAGTTTATTTTGCTTGGAAAATTCAGTGACAGCAAAGTGACTGACACATGGTAAGCACACAATCAATTTTCATTGAGCGAATGAACGTTCTTTTCCTTTTCTTATGAATTGGTGACTTAAATCACCAGTCGATGACTAGCTTTTCTTCTTAATATTTGTCTCAATTTTCTGGTCCCCTTATCGTTCACTTCTTGTCTAGAAATGTATCCCAAACCTAAAAACATTCTCAAGAAAGCTTGGTAATTCCTTTGCTGTGAATGTATAAGGCATTCATGGATACAGTCCAATCTCTTTTCTATCCGGAATCTAGCTCCTCTCTCTAGTCCCTTATTTGTAGTTAGTAATCTCAAGGGATATGACTTGGGATTCTGGCTCCTTAATCAGATCTCCAGGAGTGTCACATTCTTCACTTATGTACTTGCATCTTCCTCACCTCTTGAGCTAAGAGAAAGCTGATAGGAACCTGGATGCAGCAGTAGAAGGAGGCTGCTGTGTTCCTGTGGGAGGACCTTGACTTGGCCCCCTGCGCAGCATCTGTCCAAGGAAATGCCACTGTGCAGTTCACGGATTCAAAGTAGATACTTCTTACAAGTCTTTTCTTGACTTAGAAATTAACTTTGAGCTATTCATGCTTAATGGAATGATTTTTCATTTTTACACATCTGTATCATCACTATCACCAGGAGTTCTGATGTTTTAGAAACTTTCCAATGCATAAGTATTTTTCTTAACTCTAACTTCTCCATCCACTTTAAAAGAAATTAGGTTTTCTTGGCTCAAGACAGTTTTGATTCATTTCATATCACTGCTCTTGACGTACATACCATTTTGTAAAGTGCAGCACAGTCAAGCTGAACTAAGCTTTCTGAAAGACACTTAAGAGGTCTTGCATCACAGTCCAAGAAACTACGTACAGAAATACCTGTAGGATTCTACACTTCCAGACCTTATTGACAAAAGTATTTGAGAATAAGTAACTACTAGGAAATGAGAATTAAGTTAAGTTTGTCATATAGTGTTGCTTAAGTGTAAAAATAGGCAGCTATTAATAGTCATCAGTGGATTCAGTTACTAGCTTCTCATCCTTCTTCACTAAAGATCTGCTGGCAACTTGAATCAGCGTGGCACAGAGAATAGTGGTTTTAGTCTGACCGAATGCCCTTCCTCCTCATGGGGGGCCTTTGTGGGGCATCTCACCTGCTTGTGCCCCTAGTTATTTGCACTGAGTTGCTCACATCTAGTTTAAGAGGCCTTGTCTTAGTTTGAGCATGTGTACTTGCTCAAAATACAGTGCACCCCAACTCTCACATATTCTGCTTTTGAAGAAACTACCCCACACTTCTATATATTACACTCTGACATCCCAATCATTTACCAAAGTGGGCCTTTTGGTACTCAGTCAATGAATAAACATTTGTCTTATTGCACAGCCATGCTCCCTGCCAAACACTAGTTCAGGTTCAATAGTAGCACCCTTTCTGAGTACAAGGTTGTATATGTGCAATTATCAGAATATTTTACTGTACTTTGCTTCTTTCAATATCTAAAATGAAAGTGCTGGTAAGATGCATTGGTCTTTAAGAGTTGACACAATTGAGAAGGAGATGGAGTGGAATTTTTTTGTTTTGTCTTTAAAGATTTGTTTTATTTGTTTGTGCATACAAGAACTGGGTGTAGACCAGAGGTAGGGGCGGTGAGAGGACTCACTAGAGACAGAGTGCGGAACAGAATAGACAGATCTACTGAAACACGCTGCTGAGGGGAGCAGTGGGTGAGACAGGAGAGGTCTGCTATGCTATGTGGGTCAGCTCCCTGGCAAGAGATCAAAATCCTGCCGCAATGGCTGGCTATAGCTTGATAGTGCTGAGGCTTTAACCCCTGTGCCACCAGGGAAGTCCCCTGGAGTGAAATATTTTAGGCACTCATGGAAAGCAGCCCATTTGAAGTTTCATGGCCCTTAGCCAATCTACCATATTAAGGAAAAATACAAAATATTGGAACACCATGGTCAAAGGCTAGATTTAAAAGGCACATGCATTTAGACCTTTTATAATAAAATGTAATCTTCTAGATGGAACTCACCTAATAAAATGTAAGTCAGTTGTTGAGCTCTCAGTTGGATGTCTGCATGTGCTTTCAAGAAATATTCAGCATCAAAGGGTTTACAATGTGTGTCTGGCCACTTGGTTTCTGTGGAAGACCGCCTCTCCTTGCTCTGCACAGCGTCACCCCCTGGCTGCTGAGCTGAATGCCACCCTCTGGGTGGAACCCCACCTTGTTCTCAGTTTGTGTGTGTGGTAACACAGGGAGGACTCATTATAAAGTCACTTTTGGTGTTACATTGCTTTTTACCCTTTGTTATCTTTAACAGAAAACAGGCCAAACAACTTGACAGCACATCCGTGACATCCTTCTGAGTCAGAGAGTGTCATCCTAAATAATTTTAAAATAGTTGCATAGTATAATGTAGATCTAGCAGAACTTGTTCAACCATACCCTGATTGATGACCTTCAGCTGTTTCTAACTATTTCACTCCAACCTATGTCATATGCATCCTTATTTGTGTATTATTATGCTTTTGATTTTATAAGCTAATGACCAGAGATGAAAATAATGGGTCAAACATTAGTGGGTTTTCAAATGTAATAGATATAGTCATATTTCTTTCCCCAAAATGCACAGCAGTTTTTACTCCTTCCAGTAAAGGAAGGGAGTGAGTCTGTGCTCTGAAAGTCATAGTATATTTCCAGGAAAGTCATGGGATGGGTGACTCTGAAATGAAAAACTTTTTAGAATTAATGAAAATTCACTCCCCTTCCCCACACCCTCCAGCTTCTGCGCTTAGATACCTTCATGAAAACAGAATCATCCATCGGGACTTAAAGCCAGAAAACATTGTCTTGCAGCAGGGAGAGCAAAGAGTAAGTGACCTCCGGGGACTTGGAATGTTCTGGAGACCGCCTCTGGGAAGCTGCTCTCATAGACAAGGAACACGTTCTGTGTGATTGTGTATATTTGTGTTTCCTTGAGTTTATATTTGCTTTGAATCTCTGGCAATGCTTTTTGATATGAAATAGAATTCAGAAAATAACTCTTGCTAGGCAAATTTGAATGGATCAATTGTTAATTGTCCAAATTGCAGGAATCTGATAAGCAAAATAATGTTTGCCTTCCTACCTCCACCCCTAAGCTTTGGGAATAACACGTCTTAGAAATAGACTTTTTGTTTCTCATCTGTTTGAGAGCTTCAACATTTTTATTCTTTTTACTTATTTCCTCAAATAACATTGTTTTACATTCTCGTTAACACTGTGATAGTAGAGGATTTCTCCCCTCAAATGCGTTTACCATTGCTCTCCTACCACCAGATACCCACAGGCCTTCATCACAGTCCATTGTGCTTTCCCCCTTCTCACCACTTCTCCCCTTTGGATGTTCGGATCTGTGATCCAGAGAGAGCCTCAGCTTTTGACACTGAAATGAAATCAGCTGCAAGTCGGTTCTGGATGTGACAGTGGAGCAGGCACAGGCTTGTTAAGCCAGGCAGAAGCTGGAGTTTCCTCAGAACTCCTTGGGAGCTCCCCTCCTGCTTGGGCTTGGTGCTGTGCTCTTTCACAGCCTTGTTTGTTCAGCTGGGGGTGATGAACCAGGGCTCAGCTGAGTAGTAACTCGTGGGCCACCCAATCTCTTTGAACACAGCCCCCTCAGCATCATAGGCCTGACCTATGACTATCCCAGCACTCACCTTTGTTCCAGTTCACAGTCCTTCTTCCATGGGCTCTAAGACTGGGGAACTGGTGATATTTAGGATTTAGTGTGACATTTGATACTTAGACCAGCACTGGCCCGGTCTTTGAGTTCATAAAGTCCAGGTTTAACAATCTTAGGGTGGAGGGCTGCTATGTTAATTTTGGCCTTCATAGGACAAGGAACCTTTTATTCAGCATTTTTACAGTGTGTTTTCTTTTGTCCTAAATCTACCACGTCAAGGACATTCCCCTATGTTTTTGGTGATTCTGAGCAACTTAAGGTCTAAGACCCCCTGGGAGTTCAGAAGTAGCCTCTGCTATAATGATGAGCAATCAGAAATTTTATAGGAGGAATGTGTAGCCTAATAACTCTTGGCTTTCTCGTTAACCCTTTTATTTCTTTTTCAGTTAATACACAAAATTATTGACCTAGGATATGCCAAGGAATTGGATCAGGGCAGTCTCTGCACCTCCTTCGTGGGGACTCTGCAATACCTGGTAAGAAATGGTATTTACTTGTGCTTATCAGTTCCTCTTTGAAGTATGTTTATAGGGCTCCTCTCTATCCCTGCCTTCTAGCATCTGGCCAGCTCTTTGAAATTTTCCTGGATGTATAGAAATTATCATAATTGTTCAAGTCAGCACTTGTTTTTGGTTTTTTTTTTTTTCTTTTTTTGAAAACAGGCTCTATGGCAGGGTATGTTCACCTTCTCAGGTCAGAAGAGAAGACAATGTGTCCTTGCACAAATCCTACCCCTTGTGCTTCAGTTTGTATCTAACAATTGAGAGCTTGAACTAGCTTCATTCTGATCTACAGAGACGTCCGTTTCCAACAGGCAACTCAGAGGTCACTGAGGATGAGTCTGAGCTCTGAGCTCCTCCCACCCTGTCTTTACATTATTTGTCTGAATCTTGAGTCACTAATTCATTCAAGGGATAGACTATAGTCTAAGTAAGGCCCTGCGCTTTACTGGTGATGCAATGGGGAAGGAAATAAACATTTCCTTGACCTTCAGGAACTTGGAGGTTAGCAAGAAAGCTGATATCCTGACACACAAATAACTAAAAATTACAACTGTGGTGAGTGCTACAAAGGAAAAGTACAGGGTGTCATTGGAATAGATTTACAAGGAAAACCCAGCCTGGTGTGGGAACTGAAGGATGAGTAGGTGCCAAGCAAAGGGAATAGAGGTGGGGAAGGGAGAGGAAATTCTGGGTAAAGGGATAGTAAGTGTGGCAGGAGATCAAGAGGTACAGCTGGAACCCAGAGGACAGGAAGAGAGTGGCTTGAGTTCAAGCTGGAGAGAGGGGTGGGGAAAGATTGTGCAGGACCTTTTTGACTGGTTTAAAGGTTTTATACCTCATCCTAAAACCCTTGGAGAGACACCAGAGAGTTTTAATTAAAGTTGGAGAGGGATTAGTTTCCCTTTTTGAAAAGACCTCTCTTGATATAGCCTGCAGAATGAATTGCACAGAACAAGAGTAAATAGTGAGTCTATGGTAAGGAGGCTCTTGCAATAGGCACTTCAGAGTCATTGGTAGCATGAGGATGTAGAGAATGTTTCAAAGAATCCCTAGCAAGAAACTCAGCAAGACTTAGTAATAGACTGTTTCTGGGTGGCAACAATCAGTAAAACTCTGATTGAATTTAATTGCATTTGTAATTTAAAAAACTAAACGACTAACGTTGAAAGCTGTTAGGCTAGATAAGTTCAATCAGCCTATCTACTAAAAGAAAAAAAATATTTGAAGTCTTTCTGAGTGCATTTATACTGCTAACATGCTTACCCATCAACTAAGGCACTGGGCTCTTACCTGCTTATTGGAATGGAAGTTTCTAAGTGGTGACTCGTGGGGGTTGTAACTCAGGTACCTGTGTCCATGAGATATTATTTTGGAGGTCCTGCTAAGTTTCCTGGAAACCTCAGCAGCAAGTAGTGGGGTTCCCCTGCGTCAACCAAGATGCTCAGTCACATGTTCACTTACAGGAGGTGCACCTTGTATTCATAACCAGACACAGTGGTTGACTTGACCAATCTAAATTTTTCCTCATGGTTTGGATTCCTTGGCCCTTCTATGCGTGTTGTATTTCTGGACTGTGCAGTCCTCTCTCCATGCCCTGGCTTGTGATGGTCCTTTTCAGAATGGGTCTACTCAGCTGCTGATGTGAGGAGCCTCCTTCTGAGCCCTGTTCCCTTTCCACTTGTGTTTCAAAGCTTTCTTTGGGACCCTAACTCCCTGATTGGGTAGCTGACATGCATCTGAGCTGGCCTTTTCTTGTCGCACTGTAAATCTTCCATCCTATTGTTTGACCACATGTTACTAGGTTGCTGAGACTTGGTCAGCATTTAATGCATGTATTATGGTGTACTATGCATTTGGTGTCTATATCCTTTGTTGTTTGCAGCTTGTCTTCCTGTGTCTAAACATCTCCCATGAGAGGGGGATTTGAAGTAGTCAAGCCTTCTAAGAATACCCCTAGGGGCCCTTGCATCAGCCTCAGGGGTGAATGAGGTTCAGAGAAATCCTCCTTCCCACCAGCTAAACATGATCACCTTCTCATCTTGAGTGGACGTGCCACTGTTTCTGGGATGCAGGCAGGAAAGAGTGAGGACATGAAGGGCTGTTTCTCCCTCCTGGGATGGCTCCTCACAATAAGAGCAGCTCAGATGTGTCCTGGCCATATTCATTGCAGGCCCCAGAATTGCTGGAGCAGCAGAAGTACACAGTGACCGTGGACTACTGGAGCTTCGGCACCCTGGCTTTCGAGTGCATTACAGGCTTCCGGCCATTCCTCCCAAATTGGCAGCCTGTGCAGTGGTGAGTGAGAGTCCTGGCCTGAAGGAAGGAGAGTGTCCCTCCATCTTTGTCATGACCTATGACTCCCTTTCATTAGTGCCTCCAGGCCAGGTGTGAGACATCTGTGTCTGTCTCCCAGAGAGGAAGTCCTGTTTGGAGCCTGCATGTGAGCTGCCCAAACTCTAAAACCTAGAATAGTAAGAGCAATTGTTAAGTGTCAACATGGATTCTGTGATTTAACACCTTTACATTTAACACTATATACATTTGCATGTACAGTAGCAACAAATCAGTCCATTTGCAAACTATTGTGTAAACATGCACAGTGACACTGAAAATGTTGTGCAGGCAAAAACAAAGTATCTATACACATGACAGGCAAGAGTAATTTATACAATTACTTATATAGTAATTTATTGTTCATAAATTTTACTGTATCACAATGTAAATTTTTGTTTTAAAATAAAAAAGTATCTTGAACTGGGAACCAAATAAATGACAAAAAGGATTTTTAGTAAAAAAATCAAAAGATGCAATTACATTTTTAAAATTTATTCTTTTATAGTTTTTAACTAATTTTTCTAGTTATAAATATGTATAATTATAAATATATATAGAATTATTTTATATAAATGTATATGATAATCATTGCTGAAATTTATAAGTTAATATTCTTAATTAGTTAAGTTTCATTCAGGACTTGAGAGACTGTACACTTTCTTTTCTTCAAAGGATTTTTTTTTCTCATTGTTCATTTTTGTACAGTATTTGATTTATCCCCTCAGGGGTCATCCCCATAATTCTCCCACTACCACAGCATTCATGAACCAACACCATAGTCCCTTGTGCTCTTCCCTCCCCTCCCTGACCCTCCTTCTGACTTATTTCACTGGGCATAATCCCTTCTAGCTCCATCCATGTTTCTACAAGTGACTCTGGTTTATCTTTTTTAATTAATGAATAGTATTAAAATACATTTTAAGACCTAAGCAGTAAGCATTTATTTACTATAGCCTTTTATTTTGACAGACTATTTTACAAGAGCATCATTCCGCCTGTATGTAATGGCAAGTTTTGACTACCTGATGCCCCACAATCACAGTTTCAGTCAGAACCGCAGAACACCAGCCTCTGCCACATGCCATTTCCTCTAGAGTCCCTATATGCTCCAGCTGGGCCATTCCACCCCTTACCAGTGAGAACTGCCTAGAGGATAAAGCATTTTTTAATTCAAATTCTCTAGTTAACTTTGGAAAGGAAATTTGAACATTCAGAGTATAGAAGAAACACTAGACTTTGGAATTCAGTCCCCAGTTCTGCCACTCTAATTTTATAACTTAAACAGATGACCTGATTTTCATATCCTGCCACTGACCAGGGGGAACTAAAAACACAGGGTTATCATGGCAAAGAAGTGCATGTTTACTGTCAGAGTCTATAGTTATCGGGCCCTCCCTAGTGGCACAAGGGGTTAAGCACCACACTATGAAGCATATGCAGCCACTACAACATGAGTTCGACCCCCGGCCAGGGAGGTGACCCACTTGGTGCAGCAGACCTCTCCTGCCTCTCCTGCTGCTCGCTCCCCTCAGCAGTGTATTTTAGTAGATCTGCCTGTTCTGTTCCCCACTCTTTCTCTCATGAATCCTCTCACCCCCCATACTTCTGGTCTGTACCCCAGTTCTTGTATGCATCAATAGATAAATCTTTAAAAAAAGTCTGTAGTTATCTATGAGGTGTTGTTCAAATTTGAGTGATTCTCCTTGTCAACAAGAAGATTCAAAAGCAGTTAGGTTTAAATTTTCTTTTCCTTCAAATACTCTTTCAGATGCATCAATATGTTTTCTAAATTGGAGAATGTAAACCTTCATTTACATTAGAAATATTTAGCCACATACATTTAGAGGCAAGTGCGCATGTTGTATGTATTTTGTGTGAATGTAATACGCATGCAGCAGTCTTGGTTTGGAAGTTCTAGTTTTATCCTCTGTGGAAAAATGAGTTTGTCTTAGCTATAATGAGAAAGTTGAGAAAAGTCAGACAGGCCACGGATGAGATAAGGAGCTGGCTGTTCTGCTGCAGAGACTGAACCCAAGACTGCTCACTCAGGTGGTACCAGCCAGGCCAGAGCTCTTGAAGGAGCCATCCTTGTAGGACACAAATGCACTGGCCATTTTTCTAAAAGTTTAAATAGTGAGCTTGGGGCTCCTTGTACAGTGGTAAAGTGATATGTCATGAATGTGAAATGCTCGTGACCTGCAAGCAACGTATGGGCTATAATTAACAAGACGACGTGTTTGCAGGCACTCCAAAGTCCGGCAGAAGAGCGAAGCGGACATTGTAGTCAGTGAAGACTTGAACGGCACAGTGAAGTTTTCCAGCTCTCTGCCCTACCCCAATAATCTTAATAGGTAAGGTACAGCAGTCTTTCTCTTCTACGTATCTTTCTTCCCCTTCTGTAGAGTACGTCTGAGGCAATATTTGATGGCTTTTAAGTAGCTTACCTGGATGTCATCCTGTGACTTAGAACTGGACTTATAAATCTTACTCTTAAACTTAGAATAGATTCCCATCCCTCTGCCCTCTCTAGAAATCCTTTCTTTTCTAAGTTCACATAGCAATTTATCTCTACCTCTTATTAGCCATAGTAGCTTCTACCTTGTAATTACATTTGGTCTTTCATAAGGTTTATCTCCAGCTGAGAGCTTTTTCAGGGTAAGGGATTATATTTCTTTTCTTTGCACACCTCATGTGGCCTAATATTGAGTCATAGTCAACCAATTAATCTTTAAACAGTATTATAATCTAGTCTTCAAGCCAGAGTCAGAACAATTAAATAATACAGGATAGTAGTACAAAAGAAAGATACAAGGCAGTCACACAATGGAAAAGCATGGATAGTTACCATGAGTATTTAGAGGGCAGGGAGAGAGGTATTGTATGTACCAGATGATGTGAAATGACTGTGCATGAGCCGGTACTTTCTGGAAAAATGTGCAAGATATGTATAGACAAGAGGAAAGACGTTCAAAGGGGAAAAATGGAGGTGAGCAAAAGCACGTTTTAGGAGGCAGTGAGTAGTGTGTCAGCCTCAGTAAAGGGCTTTCATGCAGAGGTGGCTAGAGATCACCTCAGAAAACCTGTACTTTGTCACAGGAGGCCACCAAGTATTTTTAAGAGGGTGACTAACAAAATAAATCCAGTAGCATGGGTTCAAAATTGTGTGGAAATCTCCTGGTGGTCAGGAAGGCCTATAAAGTGCATTTTAAAACCTTCACGTGGAATACTATTCAGCTGTTAAAAAAGCTCTTAACACCAATTAATGGTTACCAGAAGGAAAGTGGAAAGGGAGGTGGGTAAAGCCGGGGAAGGGATCACTTATGTGAAGGATAGATTTGGACTTTTTGTGGTGAGCTTAAAATAGTACATACAGATATCGATTTGTAAATGATACACACTGTAACACATAAAGTCATCATGCAGCGCTACTTCAATTAGAAAGAAGACCTACTTGCAATAACCAGGAAAAAGCTTCGCAGATCAGCCTGCTGGAGAGCAGTCTATTGACCCATCTATTATGAAATCCCCAACTTGGTAGATCAGGATCAGTTGAGGTAGATCAGGCGTGAGTAGATCAGGACATGAATAATTAGTTTTTAGGTTAGAAACCATTTCTCCTCTCAAATTGCCATCCTCTATCGACTGCCCCCGCATTAAAGTGCACTTTTCAATACACACCTGACGTGGACAGCAGTGGAGGTGTGTGCTACCCGGTGCTTCTCTTCTCAGCATCCTGGCAAAACGACTGGAGAAGTGGCTGCAGCTGATGCTCATGTGGCAACCCCGACAGAGGGGCACGGACCCCGGGTATGGGCCCAATGGCTGCTTCAAGGCCCTGGATGACATCTTAAATTTAAAGGTGAGTCAGGAGCTGTGTCAGGCCTGAGGCAATGGGTCAGGTTCCCATGGGCCAAGAAATGCTGATTAGAAGAATGGGCAGGACTCCCACACCTGCCTGTGTAGCGTCTCTACATGAAGAAGAGGGCAGGAGCTCTGCACCCACTAGTGTGGCTGGGAAGGTAGCTGTGCACAAACAAGAACAGTGAGGACTGGAATATATGAGCCCGGGTATCGGGGCTCCTTCCTCAAGCACAGCCCTGGCTTTGTGTGACTGGGAAGTGTTGGAAGCAGCAGAGGTCTGAGACAAACAGGTGGTTATCTCTCAAAGATGGATTTTTTGCCAATAGCATCTGGGTTGTGTTGCAGCTGGTTCATATCTTGAATATGGTCACTGGCACCATTCATACCTACCCAGTGACTGAGGACGAGAGTCTGCAGAGCTTAAAGGCCAGAATCCAGCAGGACACGGGGATCCCTGAGGAGGACCAGGAGTTACTGCAGGAAGCTGGGTTGGCTCTCATCCCCGACAAGCCGGCCACACAGTGCATCTCCGACGGCAAGGTACCCCTGGCTCCCCAAAGAATGTCACTTTCCCCTGACTTTGCTGTAAGGCAAGTACGCTTGCTTTCACATTTCAGCTCTACCTTATCAAGCAATCAACTAATCACCCTGTGCAGAGACCTACCTGTTTTTTAAGTTGAAACACCAGGTTCTGAGTGTGGCTTAACAGGGACACAAGTCACTCCACACCAGACTTTTGCTTCCCGACCACTTAAAGTGCCTTTTTAAAAAAAAAAAAAATTTTTTTACTTACTAATTAACTTATTTATTTTACAACGTTTGCTTGCTTTTCTTGGTGTAGTCCCCTTAGGATTTCCATCACCAGTTCACCCGCGCACCATCTCCAACAGTCCCTTGTGTTCCTCCTGTCTCCACCCTGATCCCAGTCTCGTCTCCCTAATGTCTCTGATTGTAGTTGTCTGTTTGTTCTTGTTTGGTTTGGTTGTGGTTTTGTCATTGTTGTTAATGTCATTGTTAGTTTTCTTTTCTTGTTCACCTGTATTCCTCCTATGAGTGAGACCATCCGGTATTGTCCCTATTCCTTCTGGCTTATTTCACTGAGCATAATCCCTTCAAGCTCCATCTGTGTTTCTATGAATGTCACTAGTTTGTCTTTTTTGATTGCTGAATAATATTTCATTGTGTATAAATACCACATTTTCTTGATCCAGTCATCTATTGTTGGGCATTTGGGTTGATTCCAAGTCTTACCAATCATACATAATGCTGCAGTAAACATAGGGGTGCATGTATTCTTTTGTATTATTGTTTTTGTGTCCTTTGGGTAAATCCCTAGGAGCAGGATTGCTGGGTCATATGGTAGCTCCATTTTTGTAGACTAAGGAACCTCCATACAGCTTTCCATAGTGGTTGAACCAGTTTGCATTCCCACCAGCAATGAAGGAGGGTTCCTTTTTCCCACATCCTCACTAACATTTATAGTTGCTAGTTTTTTAATATGTGCCATTCTTACTGGTGTAAGGTAGTATCTCCTTGTGGTTTTAATTTGCATTTCACTGATTATGAGGGATGTTAAACATTTCTTCATATGTCTGTTGGCCATTTGCATTTCCTCTTTGAAGAAGTGTCTTTTGAGTTCTGCCCACTTTTTGGGTTGTTTACTTTCTTTTTGTTGAGTCATGTGAGTTCTTTGTAGAGCTTTGTGATCAGTCCCTTATCAGTTGAATGGAGTGCAAAAATTTTTTCCCAGTCAGTGGGGTGTCTTTTTGTATTGGGTAAAGTCTCTTCTGCTGCAGAGAAGCTAAAATGCCTTTCTTTTGCCTCTGTTGCTCAGTGATTTTTTCTTCTTCTAACTCAACCAAAACTAAGTATGATGCACCTCTTATGTACAGAACTGTGCTGACCACTGCAGCAATACACACATGGTCTCTGCTCAAAAAGAGCAAATAAAATTGAGAAGCAACCAAATGGTTAGGCAAGGAGCTAGTGCACATCTAAAATGCACAATAGAGACAATAAAAAAAAATGAGAGTGTCATTAAGTTGTACATAAGTGTCCATTGGGATAGTGAGTGTAAAAGGAATAGGGAAGGGAGCACACTGCAAGAGGCTTCGTGAGCACTAGATATTTGCAGGCTGCAGGTGTTGCCAGCAGTGAGCAGCATGGCACCTCCATGATCTCTTCAGTACGACTTGAAAAGGAGGAGTTGGAGCCATGAGATCTCCTTTGTTCTTGTGTCACTGCAGCTGAATGAGGGCCGCACGTTGGATATGGACCTCGTTTTTCTCTTTGACAACAGTAAAATCACCTACGAGACTCAAATCTCCCCACGACCTCCACCTGAAAGTGTCAGCTGTATCCGTAAGAACATCATTTGTTTTTGTTTTTGTTTTTGTTTTCAAATAATCATTTTTGACTCCTGGGAAGAGATAAGAGGTAGAAAGGTGAACCGGGGAGAGACCACACCGAGGAGCTCAGCTTACCCTGTCCTCGGGCACCTTCTTTTACTTGGGACACAGAGTAGCCTGACCCAAAAAGAGTGTAGAGACTTCAGTTCGTGTCAGCCTTATAAACAGAACTTGAAACAGAAGACATATTGCCTACCAGCTACTGACCTTGAATTAGTTCTATTTAATTTTCTTTGTTTTTAATTATTATTAGTTTTAATTAATAATTAATAGTTATTTAATTAATAATGATTAGTTTTTAATTAATACTTGCACATGATTCCAGAAAAATCAAAAAGTACAAAAGAATGTACAGCAAAAAGCAAGCCACCCTCTCTCTCCAATTACTTAGCCTCTCCCAGGAAAACTGCCGCTCTCAAATTCATGAGTCATCTTTGCAGAGGTGTCCTATGCATCCATAAGATATATTTCTAATATAGGCACAGATTTATATAGTCATCTTTTTCCCCTCAAACATATTGTAGCATCCAATATATACAATTCTGCACTTGTTTTTTTCACTTAATTTGTTTGGGAGATTTCCCCCCGTTGGTACAAATACAAAAGAACTGCCTGTGTTTAATGACTGTGTCGGACTGTGCTGTAGGAATGTCAAATGGACATTTTAAGGTGTTTCCCACACCTCTTCATTCACACATACATACACACACACACCCTGAGAATAAGCATATCAAGTGTCCAGAGTCTTAAAGATCTCCAAGCTATTTTAATTGCTTATTTAATTATCTTCTAATCCTGCTGTGAATCATTAACACACACATACACACACACCCTTAGAATAAACATATCAAGTGTCCAGAGTCTTAAAGATCTCCAAGCTATTGCTTATTTAGTTGTCTTCCAATCCTGCTGTGAACTGGATCTTCGGAAAAACCTCTCACCTTACATGCTGTGAGCATGAGTTCCTATTGAAAATATGGGTGCTTGTATATATGTGAGTGTATCGGTATGGTTCACAGAGCATTTCTTCAAATCAACAGCTATTTATTGCCTATACCTGCTTGTGCTGTAATAGAGTACAAACAATGTATGAGGCCATAACCAGGCATAACACCCAAGAGTTATTAGCATCTCAGTTATATAACTTCTAAAAACATGAAAATGCCAGGGGTGTGGGAAGACTGGATGTGGTTACTCATAGGCAAGTTATTCTCTGACAATTACTGCATGTGTCTCTGTTATAGTTCAAGAGCCCAAGAGGAACCTCCCTTTCTTCCAGCTGAGGAGAGTGTGGGGCCAGGTCTGGCACTGCATCCAGACCCTGAAGGAAGACTGCAACCGGCTGCAGCAGGGACAGCGAGCTGCCATGTATTGTGCCAGGCATTTTGGGACAGAGTTTAAATTGCTTAGTGGCTTTTGCTACTGGGAGGTGGTGGTGGCAGGGGCCCAGAAGCAACAATTAGGAGGGACAAGAGGGAGACACTGGTTTGGCTGGCGGGACATGGTTGGCTGGGCAGGGAGGCCCTTATTAGCCCTGATGAGGTGAGTGAGGTAGCACGTGGAGCAGGAGTGTAGACCAAGGGTGGGGCCAGCCTGTGCGAGGGCAGATAGGTGGAGCTTGGAGAAGTGCAGCTTGAGTTAGCAGGGTTGCCCTGCATGTCACGTTGGGGTTGACTAGGATATGACTGGTTGAGGTTATTGTGTAGGTCTTTGCCTAATTCCAGTTTTGGTGCAAAACCTCATACGTTGCTGAGGGCTAGGAAACTGCCTTTATGTTTATAAATGGATGCTCTCACTAATAATTATAGCAGGGACCTGCCTGGGTGTTTGAAGAAGTTTATTATTATACAGGGAATGCTATTTGGATCCTAAAGATGTGTTTCTTGTGGTCTCTGCAGGATGAATCTCCTCCGGAATAACAGCTGCCTCTCCAAGATGAAGAATTCCATGGCTTCCATGTCTCAGCAGCTCAAGGCCAAGTTGGATTTCTTTAAAACCAGCATCCAGATTGACCTGGAGAAGTACAGTGAGCAAACTGAGTTTGGGATCAGTGAGTGTACTCTTTGCAATGAGTTCAGAGAGACCATTTCAATTCTATTTTTTGTTTCCTTAGGTTTCTTTTGTCCTCTTTTAATTGAGTTGTTTATTTGTTTTGTTTTTGTGGTGTTTTCATTTGTATTTCCTCCCCCCCTCCTTTTTTTTTTTTTTTTTTTTTTCCAGCATCAGATAAACTGCTGCTGGCCTGGAGGGAAATGGAACAGGCTGTGGAGCTCTGTGGGCGGGTAGGAGACTCATTTTAGGTTTCTCTCCTTACCAAGAGGGATGAGGCTGTTTGCTACCATTTCCACTTTCTTACTGAACACATTGAGCTCAATGTATGATAGAAATCAAGTTTTCCTCCTCCTGTTCTTTGATGCAACTAGAACTTGCTGGAAAGAAACTAGGAGAATCACCAGTAATGAGTCTGCTGTAGCAGATCTAGGAGCTCACAGTAGAGCGGGTAACAAATTTGAATGAGGAGCGAGATGTCAAGTGTCCCAGTGGAGGAGAGGGAGAGCCTGGACCTCCTCTTGTTAAAAAGGGCCTAGGACAAATGATCAGCATGCCTTCTTCTCAAAGCTTTTTGGCTAATCTTGTTGGGACACTAAATCCATGAGAAAGAAAAGACCTAAAAAGAAAGTCTTAGGACAGTGTAAGTAAGATGCCAATGAAAAATGTTAATGATAAAGGCAAGACAAGGCGAGGAAGTGTGATGAATCTCACACAAAAATTGGAAACCTTGAACTCTGGGGCTTTTTTCTGTACTTTTCCACTATTTTCCCCCGTGAGTTTGGGCAAGGACCTTGACCACTATGTCTTTGTCTCTTTGTATAAATCAATACTGATATGCAGTCTTAAAGGTGGATATTACTGGTGATATCAACAATACCTACTTGACATAAATACAGGTGAGAGTATTCCACCCCATCCTGGCAGTCAAACATGAGATGTCGTTGGAATGGATAAAGTAGAGAAAAGAAAGTCTGTGAATGGGCATCTGTAGGTACCAGATGATTTACATACTTGATCGTGTCTGGCCCCTGCAGTGGTCCTCTCAGAAGGAAACTGTAACCTAAAGGTCAACTAACTTGCCCCAGGATCACACAACTGGAAAGTGTATACCTGAGACCCAGACCCAGGTTGTTCTGACTCCAAAGTCTGTATCTTTCTCACCAGTCACTTGAGAGTCTGCCATGAGGTTAGAGGGTTCCCCCCAAATCTTGCATCTCAGAATGCTCTTATGTCAGTTGACATTAGCACAGCTCTTTCGTCAGGAGAACGAAGTGAAACATCTGGTGGAACGGATGATGGCCCTGCAGACAGACATTGTGGACCTGCAGAGGAGCCCAATGGGGCGGAAGCAGGGGGGGACACTGGATGACCTGTGAGTACCAATTGGGTGGGGTTCTCACGCTGCCCCCAGAACACCCAGGTGCTCCAAGCAGAGTTCACATATGTGTGTCGGGAACATCTAAGAGTCCATGTGTGGTTCTTGTGGAAGCTCTGGGAGACCGTTCTCCTGTAGAGCATGCTCCCCACTCCATCCTGGTGCACCATCTTGGCATATCAAAGATGAACAAGGGCAGGTCACCACTGCTGTTGAGCTTGTCTGGGAAGTTGCAATAAAAACTAAGTCACAAAGTTGCGAGGTCAGTTCAGAGGACACATTTAAGCTGTGGGTCATAAACCCTGGCCTAGGCATGGCTCCAAGGACAGAAAATAGAGCAGAGAAAGGGTCTGTTTTAGAAATTTAGATCTGAGAATTGAGTCTGAATTAGGTGCTTGGCCTTGGCTCCAGAAAGGGATGAGGCGACCAGGCCCAGCAGGTCCCCGAGAAGGAAATGGCACCCAGGCCCTACTCCAGCAATCCCCAGCACAGGTGGGGTGGAGGGAGCAGGCCAGCTGCATCAGCCTTTCAAAAGTGGTCTCATTTGGGCTAAGTAGTATCCTCTGGTGCTTTTATTGGCATTTTTAGGGCTGGAAGACCAAACAGCAGTAATTTGATTATTTGTGTTCTATAGTTTCTCTAATTAGGCCTTTATTCTCTTCTGGTTTTCAAGTGAAAGTCATCTTTGAGGATGCCATCTATTCTCACTGTGTTTATATCTGCCCTGGACTTGGATTTTAGGGGGGCAGCCATGTTTTTTGGGCTCAGGTTCATGCAGGACACCTGGAACCATTATTATGGAAACCACACTGACAGGGAATTCCAAGGGAGAGTGGGGACTCCTGTCCTTAAGATTCTCACTCATTAAACCTCAGAGATTCCTGAGTTCTGGGAGAGGGTGATTGTTCCTTCATTGAAGGCACCACCTATGATATCAACAAGAATAATAATTTTTTCCTGTCAAGATTCATTGCCAGTGTAGCTTCTAGAAATCAGTGATTCTGCTGGCAGGACTTAGCTCACCAGTGGTTCAGGTGTGCTTATTTGAGTTCAGATATAGAAGAGCTGCTGCTTTGTGTATTTCAGAGAAGAGCAAGCAAGAGAGCTTTACAGAAAACTAAGGGAAAAACCCAGAGGTGAGTGAGGTCTTTCATGTCGTCTCAGGTTGGAGGCATTGGTGCTCTCTACCAGTCATCTGGAAAAACCATGTCATTTCTTTCCTCTTTCTAGACCAACGAAATGAAGGTGACAGTCAGGAAATGGTCCGATTGCTACTTCAGGCAATCCAAGGCTTTGAGAAGAAAGTACGAGTAATTTATACACAGCTCAGGTATAAGCCCCGACATTCTTCCTTGAGGATGGAGGGTAGAGTGTGGAGAAGCACTGAGGCTCACACGCTTGTGTGAGCCCATTTCCTCACTTGTGCGATCTGATCACTGAACTCCCCACCGCTACCTATTAGGTTCATAATTGCCAGGGATTATGTTCTCCTACTTTATCCACTGGAGTTGGTTGTATTTATTCTTTACAGTAAAACTGTGGTTTGCAAGCAGAAAGCTCTGGAATTGTTACCCAAAGTGGAAGAAGTTGTGAGTTTAATGAATGAGGATGAGAAGACTGTTGTTCGGCTTCAGGAGAAGCGACAGAAGGAGCTGTGGAATCTCCTGAAGATTGCTTGTGTGAGTGAGCCCCCTGGCCAGGCCCACAACCTCAGGCGCCTGCCTGTCTGGACCTTTCCACTCTGTCACCAGCCTACCCAAGAGGGTGCAGAGCCACCTGCAGACCACTCAGCTGCTGCTGCCTGGTTTTCCCTTTTCCTTCTTCATGACTTCGTGAGCAGGGACATGAGAAGGGCCTGGACCCATTGTTTTGCGCTTCCTGTGGCTACTGTAATAAATTACCGCAAAGTAATTTATTCTCTCTCAGTTTGGAGGTGTTGATAGGGCTCCATCTAGGCTCCAGGAGAGAATTATTTTTCCCTTTTCCTGTTTATGGTGGCCCCAGATACAGTCCCTGCCTCTGTGCTCGCATGACCTCTGTGGCTCTCTTCTGTGTCTCTTTTTTTTTTTTTTAAGATTTATTTATTTATACATACAAGAGCTGGGGTACAGGCCAGCATCCAGGTAGGTGAGAGGATTCACCAGACAGAGTAGGGAACAGAACAGGCAGACTGACTGAAACACACTGCTGAAGGGAGCAGCGGGCGAGGCAGGAAAGGTCTGCTACGCCATGTGGGTCCCCTCCCTGGCCGGCGGCAGGGATCGAACTCGTGCTGCTGTGGCTGTGGTTTGCTTCATAGTTAGTTGCTTAACCCACTGCGCCACCAGGGAGGCCCCCTGAGTCTCTTATAAGAACACTTGTCATTGGGTTTAGCTCTCATTCCAATGGTCTAGAACAGTCTTATCTTGAGACCCTTAACTATATCTGCAGAGATCCTTTTTGCTAAGAGACTCACATTCCAGGTTCCTGTAGTTAGGACCTGGACTAACCTTCTGGGATCCTGCATTCAACCCATTATAAGCAGGTCAGTCAGGAGGGGTTCACCCTCATCTGTATCTGCTGCTTAGTATGAAAATCCATATTTCCTGTGCCTACCATCTTACCTGGCTGTGATTCCACTGAGTGTTGCTCTGGGAGAAAATATAACACACAAAAAAGAGCCAAAGACAGAAAACGAAGAACCAGATAAAAACCATGCCGTGGAAGCCAGAGCTGATGGTGGAAGGACCCTTACTGTGAAGGCTGCAGGAAAGTCAAAGGATTAAAAGAAAGCAGTTTAGCTTTTAAGAGCAATGAGGAGAATGGGAAGACAGTTGCTTAAGATGCAAGCAGGATATGAGGGAGGAGGTTTTGGGTTTTTTTTCTCTTTTGCTTTATTTATATATATTTGACATCAATTGTGGTCTCCATGGATTTCCCACCACCATTTCACTAGCACACCATCGCCTCAGTCCTTTGTGCTCTTTCTGCCATCATCCCATTCCCCTCCCCGTCCTCACACACAATGTTTCTGATTTGTCCTTGTCTGTTTGTTTTTGTTGTGCTGTGTTTTTCTTTTTTATTGTTATTATTCTTTTCCTTGGTCCCTTATTTGGTTCCCTTATGTTTCTCCTAAGAGTGAAACTATCTGGTATTTTTCTTTTGCCTTCTGATTTATTTTGCTGAGCATAATCCCTTCTAGCTCCATCCATGTTTCTATGAATGACTCTAGTTTACCTTTTTTGATTGCTGAATAATATTCCATTATATATATATGTACTATATCTTCTTGATCTATTTTTGGGCATTTAGGTTGTTTCCAGCTCTTACCTATTGTTAATAATGCTGCAATAAACATAGGGGTGTAGATATTTTGATTCAGTGTTTTTGTGTCTTTTGGATATATTCCTAGGAGTGGGATTGCTGAATCATATGGAAGTTCCATTTTTAGTAGTTTAAGGAACCACCACACTGCTTTCCACAGTGGTTGGACCAGTTTGCATTCCCACCAACAGTATAGAAGAGTTCTTTTTTTGAGGGTGGAGTTTTTATAAGTCATGGAGACTGGAGCATACTTGCAGACAAAGCAGAACAAGACCCAGCTGTGTGATGAAAACCAGAGATATAGAAGGGATCAAAAAGCATGTGACTGCCCAGTGAGCTCAGAATCTGGTGAGGGGCTTAGACAGGAAGTAAACAACAACCATTTAGGATGGACAGTGCCATTGAACTTGTACCCCGTGCCCCATGGTAAGGATGAGCTGTAGCATAAAGCAGAGGGGGGTCACCAGCCTGAGTCTAAGAGGTGAGAGCTGTACAGGAAATGTTCACAGGACATGTGGTTTCAGTTTTGGATGACTAGGGTTAAGGAGGTGGCTAGGTGGAGCTGAGGACTTTCCAGGACATTTATCAAAGGCAGGGAGGCGTGAAAGAATGCAATGTATTCTGGGTGGTTTGGGCAGGCAAGGTGGTGTTGGGGAAAGGGAATAATCAGGAATGATTATGTGAAATGGTTAGCTTATACAGGCTACACTGTTTTAAAGGCATAGAGGAAATAGCAGGATTTTCACTTTCATATTGAAGATCTTTAGTATGGGGATTGTATGACCCCATCTGAGTTTTAGAGAAATCACTCAGCTGGTAGCTGGAGACTGAATTTGCAACTTTGGCAGACCTCGCTACCGAGTTTGTGGGCCACTTGGTGGGACTGGAGCTGGGCAGTGACTGAGGCTACAGGACAGGCTGGTGGAAGGATTGAGGGGCCAGATAACACAGGAAAGATCTACTGCCATGTTCTCAGGCACGGCAGAAGTGAGGAGGATGTGGATGGCTGGGTGTACATGGGTCACGGTCAGCAGGGAAGACCTGGCAGAAGGACAAAAACAGGGCACAGTGTTTGTGGGAATGGCTCATTGGACCTTGACGCTCATCAGGAAGGGAGGCTGTGGAGCCAGGATGGGTCCCACCGTTGGGAGGCTGAGGGGAGGAAGAACTGCAGGCTGCAGTAGGGGCAAGGAGTGGGTTAATGAGGCGCCCCAGACCAGCAGATGAGACTGATTAAAAACTTGGGGGGATAAAATGGGAGTTTGAAGGGCTAAGAGCAGTCAGGAGATCCCAGCAGTGGGTTCCACGTGAGGAGGTACAAGTAGTTGGAGCCTTTGGCTGAACACCTTGGCTTTTTTGTGGCTGCAGCAGCCCGGGAGTCAGAACATTTGGCTCTCTTCTCAGGTCTTACATACGGTACAATTCACAGACAGTTGCTTAGAACCTCCGCATGTGTCTCAGGCTTCCATCTGGAAGAGTAAAAGCATCTCCCTTTCAGCTCCTTCTAAGAGATCATGAAACAACGCCTACTCTTATAAGTGCTCAGATTTCTCTTTACACCTGTAGATCCAGAAACATTTTCTACACTGACTAGCAAACTCAGATGTTGCCACAGATAGAGATGTTGACCGATATTCTCTAAGAAGAGCTAGTATCTTAGGGCAGATTGTTCCTGGGAAACTACTGTGCCACATCTATGCTCTGTGATTTGGTTGACCTTCTTTACTGGTGGTGTCCCTTAGAGCAAGGTCCGTGGCCCTGTCAGTGGAAGCCCAGACAGCATGAACGCTTCTCGCCTTAGCACTCCTGGTCAGCTGATGTCTCAGTCTTCCACGACCCCTGACAGCTTATCTGAATCAGTCAAGAAAAGGTATGTCATTCTGAACAGTGCCAAGGGCACACCCAGAGGTCATGTTTATCATATATACAGACCGTTTCATCTGTCTCAAAATTTTGTACATACTTTCCATTGTGTTGCTTACATATGCTAGGCAGCGTGGGGACAGGTGTGATACTGTGCCCTCACGGTCAATCTTGTAACTTGCTAACTAGAGTCTGTGTCTGAGAGTTGGGTTACTGACTGCTTAATGAGAATATTGAAAGTGCTAGTCAACCCTGCCACTGCACAGCCCACTAGTCATTACCTATCCTTCAAAACCAAGATTCCTACATGGAGGGAATTCCCCATTCCTCACATCTGGTCTCCTCCCTCCTTCCTCATCATCACCACTTTGAGCTCCCAAGTTCCCTTTCCTCCCATTGCCTCATATCCCTTGTCCATCACTTCCTCTCCCTCCTGTCACTTGGACCATGTTCCACAGGTGGGAAGCAGGGCACTTCTGCTCTTTCTGGCCCAGCTGCTTGCCTCCCTGCCTCCAGTCTGGTGCCCCAAGCCCTCTTTGCTCAAGTTAGTCTTCACAGAATTCCGTCTGATGAAGCTGTTCTTTGATCAGTCAGTCATCATGGCTTCCTACTCCCTAAAGGATCACCCTTGACAGCCTCTCAGAGTGCCTCCAGGCTGGCATACTGTCCTGTACAATTTCCTTGCTCCAGCCCAGGGGCCCAAAGTCTTTCACCACAGCAGCAGCTATTGCATCCAGGTACTTGGTAGAAACAGACCCTGCAGCAAGCAGAAGCTCGCTTGTGGGCACAGCAGTTCATGTTTACAAGCTGGTGCACTCGGCAGTGTAAGAAACTCAGCTCAGCAATGTCCTTCCCTGAAGCAGTCCTCTCAGCTGCAGGGCACTCTGCTTTCGCAGCCCTGACCACACACACACACAGCCATTGCTCTCTTCTTGGACTACCTTTTGTTTCCTGTTCAGTTCCACATGCATTTATCTAGCACCTTCTAGACTCCAGGTTCCAAGCCCTGAAAATTGGTTAATATCAGATCCGTAGGCAAATGTATCGACATTGAAACTAGATTAATGATTGCTATGGGTAGGTGGGAGAGGGAATGAACAGTGACTGATAATGGGTACAGGACTTTTTTGGGGGGTGATGAAAATATTCCAAAACTAGTTCCTGTGAAGGTTGCACAGCTCTATAAGCACACTAAGATTTTGAATACCCCCTTGATATGGGTGAACATTAATGGCGTATAAATTTCTCTGAATAATGCTGTTTTTCAAGATATTATTTCTTTCCTTTGGGAGTTCATCATATGTATGACTTTGGTACTTCATCAGACATGACCTTAGATTCTTAGTTATTTCTCCGGCCTACTATGAGCCCTTGAGGATGGAAACAAGGTCCTGTGACTTATACATTGCATTGGAGTCACATTTTGTAGTGAGAAGAGCTTCAGGCCACCGACCTCTACTTGGCAGGTTTCTCCCAGCAAGATCGTCAAAGCTCTAGAGAATTCACCCAGGAGCACAGGTTATCCTTTGTCTCTCCATGCCGTGTAGGTGATGTGAGAAAAGGACCAGTGACTTATTTTATTCTCCCCTTTCTCTCCCCTTTCTCATCTGTGCATTTCTTATCAAAGAAAAGAGAGGGCAAATTAAATGAAATAAGTTTACAGAATTTAACTTTTCTACTGGTACCAAGGAACTGTGGGAACTTGGTGAAAATGCTGAGTCTATGTATTGGTTTCCATTTCAAAAACTGGAAAATAGGTGATTTGGGAGTTATCTAGATTTTGGCAACATAGAGAGAGTTAAGTTCAACTATCTAATTATGGCAGAATGAGCCCTTTTTATTTCTGACTCTTTTATTAAACGGAGACCTGTTTGCCTTTTCAGGTTGTAACGGTGATGCTAATAACTATGATTGTCATTTGGGTGCTGAAAAGTGCTTACTGACATGAATGAACGTGTTAGGACACTTGAGAATCAAAATAATTGCAATTTCCTTTTTAAAGTCTTCTCAAAATCTCTTTAGCATATTTCAAGTAGTAGTATTATCTCTGAAAAAGTAATGATCACTTTCTAACAATTCAATCATTTTCTTTAGTGAAGAACTGGTGGCCGAAGCACACACTCTGTGTGCCCAGCTCGAAAATGCAATTCAGGACACCATGAAAGAACAGGACCAGAGTTTAAAGGTAATGGCCTGTGTGAATTCCAGCTGTTTCATGTCCTTTCTTTCTACAGCAAAAGAGAAAAAGAAAATAGAAAAGCAACCTAGCATTTCCTCCTTCTCAGTATACATTTGTGATTTCTCAGTACATATTTATTACTTTCCATTATAATAATAATGATACTAACAATTATTGAATGTTTAAATGCACTTAATGTGCATGATCTCATTAATCATGTCAATACTTAATCCTTACGAAGAAGGTAATATCATTCCCAGAAGGCCTTTCTGTCCTTCTGCAAATGTGTATGCAGGTCAGGAGCTTCTGTTCTGACTCTGGGGATAAAGCAAGCACTTGTCACAAGCCTGCCTATTAGGGACTCAGAGCTGAGCAGCAGATAGTACTAGTTATAGGGATGATGACTTCAGGAAAAACAAGTCAAGATGCAGGGTTGAGGCAAAGACATTTAGACATTAAGGGCTAAGACATTAGGACAAGGCTTAAATTATTGAGAGGACCCTATCCTAAATCGTTCCCTTAAGTCTTTAAATGACCTGTTCCTCCCAATGCAATGAATTGCTAGCTTCCCCTGAAACTCTCAGTTTTTGGAGTCAAAGGATGCCCCTGCCAACTGGTACCACCTCTTATTTATGTAGGTATCCTTATTCAATTTGGAGCTTTCTAGATTTCTCATGCTGCTTTCCTCCTCCTGGTGAAGTATTTTGATCCTCTTACTGCTTATCTGCACTTTGACAGAGGTAAAAAGAAGTCTCATCTGGTGATTTCACCTGAAATCACTAGCTGAGATCAGCTCTTAGTACCACTTACCCACAGTGAGAATAAGTGCCATGAGCCTCAAGGAATACTAAAATTGCCTTTGTGGCTTTCAGTCACAGAAGCGCCAGGACTCTACGCCAGTTCAAAGATGAGATCGCATCCAATTCTGAATATGTAGCTGGTGCTCAAGGGTACCCTACAGTAATAAGATTGTTATTAATGCGAGGATTCAAGTTGATTTCTGAGTTGCATGGTTGTCTCCTAGAGAAAAACAACCTTAGGAGAATTGGTGGCTGCTGTGTTTTTAACATGCCTGTTGACTTTCAGTCTCTAGACTGGAGCTGGTTACAGACAGAGGAGAAAGAGCAGAACAGCCTGGAGCAGGCCCCGTGACAGTGGGTGACCCTGACCCCTGGTGGGACTGCCGGCCCAAGCTTTCTACAGAGACCTGCTGTAAGGGTGTCCCCATAGTCATCAGCACCAAGATGGAGATCTTCTCACTCCCCCAGCAACTGCAAGAGTACCATACACTTGGGACATGGCCCTCGGCGGGCACCACCCACCATCTGTCTGAACACTGGAAGTCCTCCACCTCAGAGGCTCAGCAAATGTCAATGCCAGGCATAAGCATTTAGGGGTGGCCAAGCCACACAGCTACTTTCTCTGCTCTGAACAAAGAACTCATGGTATGGTTCGCCCCACGGACTACTATGCAGATCTCTAATGTGACTCTGTCAGGACAAAGTATGGGTGGCGTGGATGCCTCCCTGTCCTCTCCTGACTGCAGATGCCCTGATCCACCTGTTCTCACTGTGTTTCATCTGGATCTGGCTTCTCTAAAACAAACTTTTAAATCAGACAGGACCTGGTCTAGTCTCTCTCTTCCTCTGTTCATTCACTGCTGCTAAAATGTTTCTTTTACCTACAAATTTGATGGTTATCCTCCCTTGGCAAGACGGTTGATGAATCTGAAGCTCCCCTTGTCTAGTCCTTTCGGTCACAGAGTGAACCATAAGAGTCAGGATGGAAGAGCACCTTCTCTTCCATCTTTCATCCCACCAGAGACTACGTGGGGTGAGTTGTCACAGACAAGGAGAGAAGAAAAGGCTGCCAACCACTCCCCTGGTGACCACTGTGCCCTCGCCTCCTGTCCTTCCTCAGACACACCTGTGGGGTGGCGGTGGGGTGGGAGGAGTGCCTGCCTCTCGTATCATCTAGCAGTATTATTAAATTGATTTATTTTAAACATAGTCATTATGTTTTGTTCTTTGGGGTTTTTTTAAAGATTTTTTTATTTATTTAAGCATACAAGAACTGGAGTGTGGGCCAGAGAATACCTGCACCCCTATGTTTATTGCAGCACTATTTACAATAGGGGAGACCTGGAAACAACCTAAATGCCCAAAAACAGGTGATTGGATCAAGAAGATGTAGTACATACACATGATGGAATACTATTCAGCAATCAAAAAAGATAAACTAGAGTAATTCGTACAAACATGGATGGAGCTAGAAGGGATGATGCTCAGCAAAATAAGTCAGAAGGCAAAAGAAAAATACCAGATGGGTCTCACCCCTAGGAGGAATATAAGGGAACCGAATAAGCGACCAAGGAAAAGAAGAACAATAATAATGATAATGATAATAAAAAACACAACAAAAACAAAAAGACAAGGACAAATGGACAAATGGGGGACACTTTGTGGGGGAGAGGGAATGAGTTTAGGGCAGAAAGAGCACAGAGGATTGAGGTGATGGTGCACTGGTGACATGGTGGTGGGAAATCCATGGGGACCACAATTGATGTCAAATAGATATAAATAAAGAAAAAGGGGGGGGGGGATTTTTTTTTTATTTATTTAAGCATATAGGAACTGGACTGTAGGCCAGTGGTGTGAGGTGTGAGAGGATTCACCAGAGTCAGAGTGGGGAGCAGAACAGGCAGATGGACTGAAATACACTGCTGAGGGGAGCAGCAGGTGAGACAGGAGAGGTCTCCTGCACCATGTAGGTTAGCTCCATGGCCCAGGATCGAACTCATGCTGCAGTAGTTGGGATAACTTGATGACTTTTAACCCTGTACCACCAGGGAGCCCAGTCGCTATGTTTTGTAAGAGGACTCAAACACTTAAACTATCTTCTCTGATCCACTCCTACAATTCCTATGTTAGCACTTACAAACTCGAAATTCATTTAATAAAGGATTTTATAAAATTGAATAGTGCTGGATCTGACAGTGACATAGCACTAGTACCACTTCTTTGATATTACACAAAGTTTGTCCTTTATTTGAATGTAGGAAAACAAAATGAGTTCAGATGATCAAAATAAGTGAGTTTGGTGTGAGAAGAAAGTTGGAATAGAAGAGTTTCAAATATGGCTTCCAAGACAGCAGTCTAGAGGGCTCCATGGTCAAGAGAATTTAGGAAATGCTCATGCTTTAATTACCTCTTGAAGAGTCACATTGTATATGGGCATATACTAAAGTATCTTAAAGTCCCATAATAAAAAACTGCGATAATTTTGTGTAAACCCACTATTTACCAAACTCATTCAACAATAGAGCCTTTTGTTTTTCCCTGTATGAGTGTAACATTTATTAATACCCCAAAGAACTGGAGTTTATAAAACATTTCCAAACTGTAGGAAATAAGACCAGAAAGGTGGCTTGGATTGGGGTCCACTAGGGTGGGAATGAATGTTGGGTTAAGAGTTCATTTTATAAACAGTTTGGACTCACTGAAAAATTTTGAGCAAGAAAGCATCACCAAAGTAATGGTTTAAAAAGGTTGATGGAACTGGAATATGCTAATTGACTGAAAAAGTGAAAACTCTGGAGGTGGGACTTCTGCTTCTAGAAAGATGAACTAGATGGACTTTTCCCTGATCTTCCTTCTAAGTACAGCTAACTCCTTGGACATTATTTATAAACAGATATAAGAAGATGCTGAAAGATGGAGAGAAAGTAGACTAAGCAGCGACCTTGGGACTTGAGGAATGACACTGTGATGAGTTCTCTGGGTTTTCCTTTTCCCAGACTGGGGGCTGGAGAAGATAAAGACAAGAAAGACTGCTCTCTCTCTAGCTATAGTATATTCCTAGAACTGCTTTCAGTTCCACATACTACATGGCTTAAAAGAAAAGAAATGTATCCTTTCACAGTTCTGGTCTCCAGAACTGCACACCAAAATGTCAGCAGAATTGTGCTTGATCCAGAGTCTCTTGGGGGAGATTCTGTTCCTTCCCTTTCAGCTTCTGGTGACTCCAGACAACAAGTGATGTGCATCCCTGCCTCCAGTTGTACTGCCACCTCCTCTTGTGTCAAATCTCCCCTATGCACTTTATAAGAACCTTTGTCATTAGATGTAGGGATGATCTAGAAAATCCAAGATAACTTCCTCTTCTCAAGATCATTATTTTAATCACTTATTTTTCCATTGAAGGTAATATTCACAGATTCTGGGGATCAAAATGAACATTTCTTCTTAGGGGCCACTATCCAACCCACTGTAAGCCATTATTTGCCCTCCTAAAATTTATGTACATTCCATGAGCAAAACACACTCACTACATCCCAACATCCAGCAAGATCAACACTTTACACTAAGACACAACCCTAAGACCAAATTCTCATCTCAATATCAACTCAAAAGTTCTGAATCTTGGGCCTCCCTGGTGGTGCAAGGGGTTAAGGTGCAGTGCTATGGAGCAATAAGCAGCCAATGCAGCATAAATTCAATTCCCAGCCAACCAGGGAGTCTGCCCCTACACTCACATCTCAGTTCCCTGAATCGTTCTTCCTTTTTTCACTAAGTAACTCTGTCAGCCATTTCCTGTCTGTAGAATTTTGCAAGTCTGCTTCATTTCATTCTCTCTGCCCCTTCTACTCCAAGCTGGTTTCCTTTTATGAAACATTTCCTTTTTTAAAAATCTTGTGGGTCTCCAGCATATGTTGTGGAAGGCCTTTAGATCTTTCCTGGATATTTCTTGTATAACCACATCTCTCTCTATACCAGACTTCTGCTGAAATGATTGAGTGGGTCTGTGAGCCATGTGCCTAATCTCTTCAGCAAAGGGTTGTCCAGTGCATCCTTGGTCTCTCCAAAGCATGCTCTCCTAACAGTGAATTTCTTAATTTTAGCATCCTTTGTATTCTGAATAGGCTGAGAACTTCTCAAATTATCAAGTGCTGGTTTGTTTGTTTTTTCCATTTTTCCATTTCTTTTTCTGCTAGCATTTTCACTATAAGTGGTAAGTAGAAATCAGCCTGTACCTTCAATAATTTGTTTGGAAATCTCTGCAACTAAATATTGAAATTCATCATTTATAAGTTCTGCTTTCTGCCTAATGGTAGAACACAATTCAGCCATTTAACATTACTGTTTCTACCAACAACCATATTCATGATGACATGTATTCTCTAAGATGATAGAAACCTTTTCTATATGCTCCTTTCTTTCTGAGTTCTCCTCATCAATGTCTTTAACTTCCAGATTTATGCCAGTAGTCTAAGGCAACATAGGCTTCTATCATGCACCTACACAATCTTCTAGTTTATCCATTTTCTATTTCCAGCATCATTTCCACAATTTGTTAGAACATTAACCCACTTCCCAGTACCAAATTGGGTGATTTAAAACCACAAAAATGTCTGCTCTCACAATTCTAGAGGCCAGAAGAATGAAGTGAAGAAGCTGCCAGAGCTGCACTCCTATTGTTCCTTTTTGCTTCCAACTTTTGGGGCTCCAGGTGACCCTTGGCTTGTGGCTGTATCTATCCAATTTTTGCCTCCACATCATATTGCCCCCTCTTCTGTAAGTCTCCTCTGTGTATCTCTTGTAATGATACTTGTCATCGGATTTAGGACTAATGCAGATAATCCAAGATAAACTCCTCCTTTCAAAATTCTTAATTAGACATTTTGTCATATTAGGTAATATACACTGGAAATTAGGATGTGGACATACTTTCTTGGGGGCCATCATTCAACCCATTATTTTAGCCAAAGGGCCAGGATAAAGGCAGCATAGCAAAAAAGAAAAGTTTAAACCATGATTCTATTCAAACAGTCAAGGTTCACAGGAAAAAAAAAAACCCTGCCCTACCCTTGCCAACTAAGTTCAAGTGGGAAGCTTAGACTAACACATACTTTACACTGTATGTAATGAATTGCTCCTCTGAATAGATGTCAGAGAAGATCAAGAGAGGAACTGGGACTTTCATGAACGTTGGGCAGCAACAAGATTTCTCCCACATGTCTGTGGAGACTATGTGGGGAGTGGTACAGAGACACCCTCTGCCCCCCCACCACCTTGTTATTATTTTATGTATTTATGTTTTATTACAAGGTTTGCTTTCTTTTCTAGGTATAGTGCCCATAGAATTTCCACCACCAATTCACCCATGCACCATCACCATAGTCACCTGTGCTCTTCCTGTCCCTGCCTTGATCCCAATTCCTCCCTCTTCCCTGTAGAATGTCTCTGATTTGTAGTTGTCTGTTTATATTTGTTTTGTTGTGGGTTTTTTATTGTTGATGTTATTATTTTTTTGCCTCAATCTCCTATATTCCTCCTATAAATGAGACCATCAAGCATTTTTCGTTTTCCTTCTGACTTACTGCACTGAGCATAATCCCTTCAAGTTCCACCCATGTTCCTGTAAATGACACTAGTTTATCTTTTTTGATTGCTGTATAGTATTCCATTGTGTATATATACCACATCTTCTTGATCCAGTCATTTATTTTTTCTCTGCCCCTTTTAACCAGGGTGGTATCAGTAGAGACATAGCTGACAGCCTAAATGCCTATCTCTGTCCAGCAGTAATAAGGATCCCCTGCCCCCAGGTGTGAATGGAAGCCTACTGGGGAGCCTCAACTCCCACTGCCACCCAACAATAGTGAAGATATAACTACTGAGAAAAACTAGTGAAAAGTACTTGTGACCTCCCAATAGCATACTTACAATTTCCTGTAAATTTGTAGTTATTTGTAGCTTTCTGTGAATTTATAATTACTTTAAAAAAAAAAAAGAAAACAAGAACAAAAAATCCCTGGAGGTACAGCTTAGCTTTGGATGAGTGTGAGGGGGTGAAGGGGAAGGAGGAGAGGAAAATATGGGCAGAGAGAGGTAATAATGGAAGTGGAAAAAATGCAGGGGAATGTGAATATATTCCGTAATATAGTCTATGTATAGGAATTGACTAATTTACTATATTTTATGTCATTAGAAGTGCTCAAAACAAATTGACAACCATCTATTTTCTAGTCAGCAAAAGTGGTTTTATCTTTGTTCATCCTTTACTTCGAGAGCCATTCTAAATTAATAAATGTTATGTAGAAATTCCTCTAGCCTCTGTGTCCTTTTGACTCCAATGTCAGTGAGATTCAAAAAATTTCAAAAACAAAAATCCTGGCACATAATTGGATGTCCTCATTAAAGGAGTTTAATGGCTCATTAAAGGCTGTTCGATCGAACTTTGTATGATGAGGAAAATGTTTTAATCTGTACTGTCCAGTAAGTCGGCTACTAGTCACGTAGTTTGCTAAGCATTTTGAAATTGAACACAATTGAGGAAAGAAATATTTAATTTACCTTCTATCTCATTTCACTTTAAATACTAATAGCCAGCTGAAGCAAATGGCTCCTATATGGGACAGTGCAGTAGTACTAGAAGGAAAACATTGTCATGAAAAGACATATTCTGAACAGGCACAGCATTCTGACATTGACTAATGTATGCCAGGTACTCAACTAACTTTACTTGATATATGTCTTCATCAAAAGCACATTTTTTTCACAGTGGTATGTGTCTGAATGAATAGCATGTTTTTCAGTTACAGTCAGTCAGGTGGTAATGGTGTCACATTTTTCATTTGCATGTGTGAACTTGGTCATATATGTTAGTCAACTGGGTTATGTATACCTGGTACTATTCATGTTGACTTTAGTAGTTATCTTCTAAAGGGTAATTTCTTCATAAGGATTGCCCCCTTTGTTCTATTTGAAATGTAAATTTATCAAGCACACAGAACTGCATAGAAACAAAACAGTGATTATAAATCTGACGTTACTCAAACAGTTCTTATGAAGATATGGCCATAAGCCCATATTTTCTTCTAAGTAACAATCAATTTCTTATGGGTCCTAAGAAAGGAATATACCTATAAGTAGGTGAGGCTATCTACTTATTAAAATACAAGTCTAAAATACAAACCTTAAGTCTATTACACACGCCAAACAATGTAACTGAAGGCAAGAGAAATGGCCAAATCCCTCAAAATACTGGGAAAAAATCAAAGTGACAACAGGCCGGTGTGTCCAATCCATTTTTCATGCAGGATTATTGTTAAGACATTGTGCTACAGTTTAATTGATAGCTTTCTTCCCTTCCTGGTACATAAAATAATGGTGTTTCTTACAATATGATGGGTTTTAGATTATTAAAATACAGTCTTGTAGTTCTCACAAGCGTTCTAATCAGGTCAGTACTATTAATATCCTCATTTATCCATGAGGAAACTGAGGTGAAGAGAGATTTAATAAGCTGATATTGCGAGCATCAAGAAGTTTCAAGAGTATTTTACTTCTCAGAGGAGTTGGCCATGGGAGTGGGAGAGCAGCCAGGTTTTTCCCCACACAACTGCCTCCCAATTTGTTGGCATGATGGTGCCCATGGGAAGTTGTGCTCCTGCAGAAACCGCTGTGCACGAACACTGACAGCGCCTAGGCTTCTTAAAACTTTTTTATTATGGAGAATTGGAGCAGTAGACAAAAGAAGACAAAACAGGATAATTAACTTCTATGTTCTATTTTCCCGGAATCAACAAATATCAGTACATGATCAATCATGTTACTTCCTCACCTACTGATCTATTTATGAAAGCAATCTCAGACATCATGTCAACATACATATTTCAGTAAGCGTCTCTAAAAGATCAGCCTTCTTCAAAAGAAAATACCATAAATACAATATCATTATCATAATTCTTTCAATCAAGGTCCAGTCAAGAGAATGAAACTAGTAACTTTAACAAGGAAAGTTTAATAGAACAGGAAATTTGTTTCTAAGGGGTAAAGGAAAATGGTTACGAATACAGGAATAATAGCAATAGAGAGCAACCACACTACCCTAATGGCTGAGGCAGAGCAAGCAAGAAACAAATCTAGAAAATTTCCCACCCTGCCCCTCCTCCTAGGCTGAGATTAGACTTAACTGGAGAGTGTAGCTTACCACTGCTTGATACAGCAGTTTGCAGAGGTACTGTGCTGGCAGACCTCACTGGGAAAGTGTCCACAGGGAAGGTGATATGCACACCCCAAAACTAAGTAACTGCCCACCTGCGTGGTGGTAGGAGGTCAAAGCCTAGAAGTTGCGAGGTGTATCTTCCTGCTGGGTGCCATATAGGAGCTGCCACTGGGAATACATAAGAGTCAAAAAGAATACCCCTCCTCCTCCAGTGTCCTATGCCCCTCTAACAAAGCTCAAATGTACCATTTGTCAAAGGAGAGATAATACAGAGGTGACACATCACTTATCAGCACAGCCCATACCTTTGACTATTCAGTTTCCGTAAGCATCCTTCTACATGCATTTAAACTTCCACAAAATTTTTTGTTTCCACCTAACGAGATAGGGTAACCCTTCATAAAAGTGGAGTGAAAAGTTCTCACTCTTTCCAAATTGAGAGATGCATGCACAGGTTCAACAGTCACTGTGTCTATCACTCATTATTTTGTTACTCCCCAATTCAGTCACACTGAATTGTAAAGTTTATCTTCAACAATCTGCATGCAAAGTAATGAGTAATGGTAGCTGATACAAATAAGCACACATTTAACAAGCAACGAAAAAAAAATAACAAGCAAAGAGAAAATACACAGAGATACTGCAGTCTTTGTTTCTATAATCGGTAGCTATGCCTTCCATGAGGCTTTGTTAGCCATGGCTTTTCCCACTACTCATTCTATGGATCTCTTCTGTCCTCAGTTACAACTGGTTAGAACTCTTTGCTTGATATAATAATCTAAATTTTCATTCCTACTGGTTCTAAGTCCAAAATCATGTCTTTTTTCCTTTTTAACTGTAGTTTCACACTGACTTACAAAAGTGCCAAGAGAATGCCCTGGATTCAAGTTAACCCTCACTGCCACCATTGTACAGGAGCAATACAATTTCTCCTTGGCAACTGGGATCATTCTAATGAGTAATGTGAACTCTTTCGGCCTGTTGGCTTAGTGGCATAAGGAACCCAAAATGGCCAGGTAGCAGTCTCATGTTCCAATTTTAATACCAGAGTTGTGCTATTGGTTGAAGTAGTCCCTTCATGGGCACTAAGACCTGCAGACCAGCAAAACTCAAGATTGCCAGCATGCAAAGCAACAATTTTGCAAGTAGGTCTCTGTATATACTTTCTTCACCCTTTGATTCCCAGACCCATGTATTCTTACTATGGGGGAGACAGCATCACATAACGATCTTGGACTCAATGCATAGATTACATCCTTCCGGATGGCAATGCCATCCATTAAGTTTTGTGAATCAGACTAGAGATTACACTAGACTCTTAGTTTCCTTATTCCTATTATCTAAGACTCATCTACTTTTTACCTCTTAATTATAAAAAAAAATTTCCACTCTCATGTTCTTTTTTCTCAATTTCTTATGCTGCCTGCTTTCACACTATTTTCTAATAACTCTTGCTTAATAAGAATTCATCTTCTACAGTGCTGCCAGAGTGATTTTACCAAATGAAAAATTAAAAATATCACTTGACTACTTAAACCTTCCAGTGACCCTACAGCATCCGAATACTACCTGGCACATTGACCTCTTCCTTGGTTTCTAATCTCACATTCCAACTGTAACAGGGTGGTCCCCAAGAAAAGGGGAAGTTCCAGGATCCCAGTCTCGCCCTAAGTAGGGTGGAGCTCAACAGGGATAAAAAATGCTAGAGAGAGGAAATAGGAGGGCAGAAGGAAGAAAGGAAGAAGGAAGCAGGATGGAGAGCAGCCAGGAGGCATGGAGGAGGCATGTGAAGCAGAGGGACATGTGAAAAAACTGCACTTGCTTTTTAGTCTTAAACTGGTTAGAACAGATATGGGTAAGAGACCCGTGGGGAGCTTAACAATGGCAGCTTTCATCTTAATTTTAATTTTGCTCTTTTCCTCCCAGATTTGCCTAACTCTTTCTAACCCTTTTCTATGAGTATCTACTAAAAGGTTCTTTAGACTTGTGGCAGGCTTTTGGGCCTTGCTTTAAACCAATCCTATTTAGCTAAACTTTTATCCTCAAAAAAATGGGTAATTCTAAATACTTAACTTAATAACTGTAGTCTTTATCCTTTCTGTACTATACCCTAATTATATTAAAGTTCCTTTTCATTAAAAGTCTTATATATTTATCTTAATACAACAAATAGCAAAACCCATTCAAAGAGGGCAGGTAAAATTCTAAAGTGCCCCTCTCCCTGCCCTGTAACACAACTTCTATGTAGTACTCTATTTCCTTTATATATACCTTACTGTTTATTCTTAATGGGAAGTTTTCATACTCCTAATCTAACCTCATTCATCCTTATTGGTGCTTCTTGTCTTCGCAGATTCCATGAGCTTTCCCTGACTGCTAAACTCATCAGAGGCCCCATTCCATTCCATCTCCCTTCTACTCCCTCACCCCAGGAATTCTCTAATCTATCCTTACTCCCAAAGTGATTTAATCCTGCTTCATTCTAAATTCCATAAAGATGTATACAGTAGGCACTTTGATATATATGGGTAGAGCACAAGGGAGAGGCGGGGGAAGAAACATAAATTTAGGAGTCTTTAAATGAGACAGGGTATTTTAAAAGATTGAACTGGACAAAGTGGAAAAAAACTGGTTAGAAGGTCAAGGCCTAAGGGAGTTTCCCATAAAGACTAGAGAATTGAGGAACTGGAAATCAACACACACACACACACACACACAGTGGCTAATAAGGAAAAAGGAAAAACCCAGAGCATGTGCTCTCTTACAAAGAAATTGAAAACAAATTATTTTAAGAAGAAATTGATTAAGTGAATCAAATGTTACTGGTTGATCCAGAAGACGAGGACAGAGAATTGATCATTTTTCTTGGGTTCTGGCACTGATTTTTTAAAAGGTGGCATAGAAATCATTGAAAAAAAAAAATTCTATCCCTAAAGTTGCAATTTTTGTTAATTAGTGGTGAATGCAAACTTTTTATTTAATGAAAGATGATCATTATTCAGAACAAAATAATATAAATATAACCTGGAATAGAGATTGGATAGAAAGAAAGCTAAGTGAAGAATAATACTAAGAGAAATTATATATTTAAAGGAAGGTGGGAATTAATGTGTTAAACAGCAGAATAGAGTTAAGGGCAAGGGATAAAGATACAAATTGGGAAAGATACAAATATTTACAAAAATACAATATACAAAAAAGATTAATAATATACAAAAGCTCTGTCAAGTTAATAACAACTACCCCATTAAGAAAATTAACAAAGGGGGCCTCCCTGGTGGCGCAGTGGGTTAAGCAACGCACTATGAGGCAAACCACAGTCACTGCAGCACAAGTTCGATCCCTGCTGCCAGCCAGGGAGGGGACCCACATGGTGCGGCAGACCGCTTCTGCTGTGCCCGCTGCTCCCCTCAGCAGTGTACTTCCGTTGATCTGCCTGTTCTGCTCCCCCCTCTGTCTATGGTGAATCCTCTCACCCCCTCACACCTCTGGCCTGTACCCCAGTGCTTGTATGCATAAATAAATAAATCTTTAAAAAAAAAAAAGAAAATTAACAAAGGATATATAAATAGGATATGCACGGAAAAATACAAATGTCCAATAAACATAACTTAAGACACATACTGATGTTGTTTAAAAAATAAAAACCAACCAGAACTTTGCTAGTAATATCCAGCACATTTATTCTTGAAAAATGATAGGAATTTTTAAAGGACTAGATAGGAAAACTGGATAATTATGTCTTAAAATATTAACAGTGGTTAAGTTAAAGATGAGATGATCGTTTAATTTTTTTTCTCTTTTCACACGTTCTTCAGGTATTCCTACAACAATCGCGTATCACTTTGTAATAAATTTTTAGTTTTATTTACACACAAAATAATTGCCTGGGGTAATCAGTTCAGTATGAACCCCAGAAGTTACACTTGTAAAATAAATCTTGCTGATCTCGCATTTCCATTTCTCATGCAGACTAAATTTCTCATATACAGGTCATCGATTTATACTTTCATTGATTATTATCTAGGTTAAGCAATTCTCCCTAATTTTGGGGGGTTTTATCCTCTTTAGTCCTTTTCACAACAGTCAGGAGAATAAAAAATAAAATATCTTTTGATGTTGGCTGGCCTAGCTACTAAAGACAAGTTTTGTATGGGAGGTTTTCCAATGCACCTACATATCCGACCATTTACAATTTTCACATTGGAGTCAAAATTCGACTCCTATTTTTCCTCCTCCAGGGCGAGAATTCTAGAGAAACTGTACTGGGGAAACAGAGATGATGTCTTAGGTTAAGAATCTAGGCCTTTTCATAGGAAGCCCGTTGAAATGCAATTCTGAGGCGCCCGTTTTCACCCTGCCAAATCGAAGCTCTAACCCAGATTCCTCTTCCTCTTGCCTCCCTCCAAGATTCCTCGATTCATTCTCGTAGGTAGCGCCATTGTAGACACGCCCTCGACACCGCCCGAGCGTGTGACGTCACCACGCGCGCCACGCGCCGCGCCCCCTGTCAGAGGCAGCCATTGTTCAGCAGGTTGCGCTGGCTTCGCTGGGGTTGGGTTGGTCCTGCCCCCCTCTCCAAGTCCCGGCCCCACCTTAAAGCTGGGAGAGGGGGCTAGCCTTGAACTCTGAGCGCTCTGAGTATCTCGGGTGCAGGCCACCATGAGCAAACGGAAGGCGCCACAGGAAACTCTCAACGGGGGAATTACCGACATGCTCACAGGTTCGTACTGGGCCAGGAGCAGCTGGCTTTCTCCTTTCTTCCCAGCCCGTAGGCTCCCCTTCCTTCTCGCGTCCCGACAGCCCAGGAGATGGGGTCCGTCCCTCGCAGCGGGTAGTCTTCCGTGCAAATCTTCCCTTGATTAGCCCTGCTGGATGTTCTTGCGTCACCAGTTGGGACTCCCTTTGGCCTGACTTGTGTAGAAGCAGTGTTCTCTGCCCCTTAAGAGATTGTCCCATCCCTTTCCGAGAAACTCAGTGCCCATTTGTTTAGTTGCTGTTGTTCACCCGAGTTTCTTGTTGCCTTTTCAGAACTCGCCAACTTTGAGAAGAACGTGAACCAGGCTATCCACAAGTACAATGCTTACAGGTGGGACAGTGCAGCATTTTCTGATAGCATGCGTTCTGGATGTGTGGCAGTCAACAGGACTGAGGGTCCAGTGGATAAAGTACGGGCCAAGGATGTTGACTCTTGGTGGCACCTTACTGCAGTATTTCTGAGAGAATTTGGAAGAGTGTTGTAGGATCTTTTCAGATCGGTTTCCAATTTTTGAAAACAAGTGTAGCCTGATTTTTCCCCATCATTAAAAATGAATTACTGAAGTTGCAGTGTGATTTTAAGTCATAAAGACATTCGATGGTGATTCAAGGAGTCAGATCATTTCATTTGATTCCTCTGTGACTGATCCTGTCACCTTTTGGATTCCATCTTTGTCCATCTCACCTAACTATGGAGGCCTTCTCCTAACCATTATTCTCACATCCACCTGCTTCTGCTCCTTAGTCTATAAACACATCCAAGTCCCTGAGTTCTTAGAACCAAAAACAAAGCAATCATCTTAACTTCCCTCTGTCTAGAAGAACTTCTTTTGCCACTTTATAGTTAATCTTTTGAGGTAATCTGTGTTATCTGCCCAGAATTCGTCATCCTTAGTCATTCCTTATTGCAGTATAATTTCCATCCTATCTTATTTCTGAAAGTGCTCTAACATACATTTCATTTTATTGGACTCAAACAGTGGCACTCACCACTAGGTCATTCCATTCAGATCTTACCCTTGACTTCTATGATGGCACGACCTTCTGTTCTTTCACATTTCTGCCTCATCTTTTAATGTTGGTAGTTCCTAGAAGCTTGCCCTTAGCCCTTTCTCACTCTCCTGGCAATCTTCCCTTTTTTGGCTTCAGATATTTTTATGACTCTAAAGTTGTATCTCATTGCACTTTTCTCTACACCTATATTCTAAGCCTATATTCCTTTCATCTCTACCCTGTCAAACTAAACTCAATCCTTCCTTTTCTTATCTCTTATGACTTCCTATGTTAAATAATTGTACTATCACTCACACATTTGAGGACCTTAAAATCAGAGACATATATTCCACCCTAAACTTTCTGGAACTCTTTGCCTAATAGAGAAGTTGAAATCCAAATCTGAAAGTTTATATGTGCTATAGTTGAATGAAATATCAAATCTCTGAAGACTATCCAACACATTGGACTTAGAGGTAGTGTGACTTTTTATCAGCATCAAAGCTAAACTACATTTCACATTGGAATTATGGACAAGATACTGTCATTGAGCTCTGAGGGTGTGCCTATTCTATTACCAGATTATTGAGCTGAATATGGGTGGAGATAGGCAAGAATCACATGTCACTGCTTGTGCAGAACTAAAATGGAAGCAATGGAAAAAAGAATTGGAACAAGGACACAGGAAAATACAGTTTTAAACCATGAATTTGAAGTAGTTATCCATAACCCAATTTGGTATCCAGTAGTATCTATTAGGTTGTATGTTTTTGTGAAAGAAGCTTTGAACAATTTCTAAAAATTAGCTATTTTTTTAAAGACTCAATGACATATTCTATTTATTGCCAAAAAGGAAAGGTTACTGGTTCCCTGAATCTCTCTAATTTTACATATAAATTTATAGTTAAAAATAATCCTCAAATGTGAGAATTTTAAAAATATACTTACAGAAGTTAGAGTTGTAGGTGATCTATCAGCTCCTCTGAGTTTTTTAAGTTTTACATGGATATGGAAACTTGTTATCTTGGTAAAAGTTTAAACTGCTTATTTGCTTGTATGTGTATTCCAGTTTAAGAAGTTAAGACCACGCTGGTTTTCTAATTGATTTTCCTTTTTTTCCCTCTTGTAGAAAAGCAGCATCTGTGATAGCAAAATACCCACAGAAAATAAAGAGTGGAGCAGAAGCTAAAAAATTGGTAAGCAAGTTGATTGAAGAGTTCATATATATGTGAATTTGGTGGTTTCCCACAAAACTAAATTTACTTCATTGGTGCTGCCTTGACCTGCATAAATAGATATCATTGCCCCTGATTTCTTAGAATACTATTAGTGTTGTCTCAGACATATTTTTTTAAGCTATAGTGTTTTTATTGGTGGGGGAGAGGGAGAGGGAAGGTAGGTTAAAAACACATTTTTTATATTTGCATTTAAAAAATACTTATTTTGTAGACGAGCTGGGATACAGGCCAAAGGTGTGGGGGGTGAGAGGATTCACCAGAGACAGAGTGGGGAGCAGAACATGTGGATTTACTGAAATACACTGCTGAGAAAAGCAGCAGACAAGACAGGAGAGGTCTACTGCGCCATATGTGTGTTAGTTCTTTGGCCAGGGCTTGAACTCAGGCTATAGTAGTGACAGTACTGAGACTTAACCCTTAGGCCACCAGGAAAGCCCTAAAAAATATTTTAAACACATATGCTTACTCACACATTGAATTTCAACTGTGTATTAGTCTTCATGAAGGGTACAGTGAGGGGGCTTCCCTGGTGGCACAAGGGGTTAAACACTGCACTATGAATCATCCGCAGCCACTGCAGCACAAATTTGATCCCAGCCAGGGAGGTGACCCACCTGGCAGACCTCTCCTGCCTTCCCCGCTGCTCCCCTCAGCAGTGTATTTCAGTAGATCTGTCTGTTCTATTCCCCTTCTGTCTCCGGTGAATCCTCTAACCTCCCTCCCCCATACCTCTGGCCTGTACCCCACTTCTTGTATGCATAAATAAAATCTTAAAAAAAAAAAAAAAAGGAAGGGTATAGTGACATAAAGGCACTAGCATGTTGGTCCCAGTTTTTTCTGATCCCCAGTCCAGTCCTATAACTATTGAGTTAGTGGAAAGTTATCAAAGTTTACCTTCCAATAAGCACATGATTGTCCCTGTGTATATTACAGCATTTAGCCTTGTTCTCTGTAATTTCTATGAGACCCTGTATTAATAGTGCCACAGTTTCTAGCAAGTTACTTCTTTTGGTAATTTGTGATAATATTGATGAGATTATCCTGAAAGTCTACTTATTGATAGTTGTTCTTGTTCATCTAAAGCTCACTAAAAGATGCTAATTTCCTCAAAATTAATAAATATATTTTATTCATTTTTAATTGAAGATGTAAAATTGACATGACTTTTGATTAGTTTGGGTCCTGATAGTTTTCTCCTTCTTTTGTTATTCTTTATCCAATGTGTTTCACAAAAATCCTATAGAATTTAGGTGTAATATTTGGCCTTAATTTTGTCTCAAGAACCTTCAGAGAAATGATCCATCCTGTCCTTATATTTTCACCTTTCAGAATCATAAGAGTACCATATGTTTTGTACATCTTATGATTGACTAATTATCCACATTAATCATGTGCTGTATTTTCATCTTGAATTTATTACCCTATAGAAATTATGCTCTGGTATATAGGGTTTAAATCCTTTGTGCCATACACATTTCTCAACATCTATATATCCTCAAATAGACTAGCAAAGCAAGCTATAAATACATTAAACTTACATTTTGAGTTTCTGTCTTGCTAAACTGACACAGTGTTAACCTTAGGAACCTCTCTTTTGCTTCCATTTTATTCTCCTTTATCATCATTGAATATCCTCTTTTTGTTAATCCCAAATAATGTTATTTGCAAATGGCCTACTCATTTATTAGAAGAAAACATCTAACAAACTCTGATGCTCTGATGGTTCTAAAATGAACACAAAACTCCTTTTGCATAATACAATATGAAAATTTCATCCTTACTCCTTTTCACTATATTTTTATTGATAAATTCTAGGACTTACTCTGAAGCATTTTAGTGCTTCTCAATAATTCTAGAAATTTTTAATTTCCAGAATGAGTGTTCTATTTTTTATCCTTTCCTGTTAAGTATAGAGAATAGTATGGAACTAAATTGCTTTAGATCAGTATGTATTTTCTTGACATAGAAAGTGAGAAATCTGAGATTTTTCTTTTTCTAATCTACTTTACTTCCTAAATTTTATTGTTTATTTCTTTCTGGTAATTTTGAATCTGCATTCCATAATTGAAACCATAGAAAAGTGAACTTAAAGCTGAGAGACAGTAGGAAATAATTGACACACGTGTTATTATACATGAATGTTTAAATGAAAGGACCAAAAATGAAAAAAACTTCAACTTCATTATTTGAGATGTAAATTAAAACAAAACCATATATAGTGAATGTTGACATCCATGAACTATCAAATAAAATATGCATTATGAATAGATGTGGGGGCGGAAAGACACTTAATTACTGCTGGTAGAAATGTTGGTATTTTAAAGCTTTTCTGAATATGGTTTGGCATCATCTGTGCTCCAACCATTCTATTTTGAGGGACTGACTGAAAGGGTACCAACAGAGTTACATGTATACAAGGATTCATTAGCTCATCACTTCTGGGCACTTTTGTGCTAGGAATTCTTCCAAGTGTTAGGGATAGAGCACTGAAAAGACAGGATATCTGTTCTCATTGAGCTTATATTCTGGAGCAGTGCTGTCCAGTACAGTAACCATGAGATACATTTGACTTGTGAGCTCTTTGAATGTAATTAATGTGACTAAAGAGTTGAATTTTATTAATGTAAGCTTAAATTGTCACATGTAGCTGGTGCCATATTAGATTTTGCAATTTTAGAACAGTGGTTCCCACTGGTTACCTAGACCAGCTGTATCAACATCATGTGGGAACTTGTTAGAAATGCAACCTATTGACTCAAAAACTCTAAGGATAGGACTTAGCATTTTGTGTTTTAAGGTGATGCTGATGTGTGCAAAAGCATAACTTGTGCTCTAGAGGAAGTTTATGACAGTTGTTATAATCAAAATTTGGAAGCCATCTAAATATTCAACTGTGGGGTATTTATTACATAAATTATGATACATTACTATTTAGCCATTAAATATGTTGTAGTTGCATTTATTTATCAATATGGAAATTTTTTCATGATTTTTCCCGACTCTCATAACTCTCCTGTACATCACACAACAGGGTTAGCTATAGTCATTATATTGCACATTACATCTCTGTACTTATTTGTCTTCTAACTAGAAATTTATACATTTTAGTACCTTTCTCCCATTTGCCCCTATAATCCTTCCTGCCACCCTCTAACTCTGGTAATTACAATCTGATTTCTTTTTCTGAGTTTGCTGGTTTTAAGATTTTCACATGTAAGTGAAATCATACAGCATTTGTCACTCCACATATTACTTTCAGGGTCCATTCATGTTGTCACAAATGGTAGAATTTCCTCTTTTTCAGTCACAATTACTGTGACTGAATATGTGTGCATGTGTGTGTGAGTGTCTGTGTATACCACAAGTTTATCTTTTTACCAGCTGATGAACAAATACTTAGGTTGTTTTCATGTCTTAGCCTTTGTAAATAATGCTACTATGCACATGGGGTGTAGGTATCTTTTTTTTAAAAAAGATTTATTTATTTATGCATACAAGAACTGGGGTACAGGCCAGAGGTGTGGGGGGGGGGGTGAAGAGGATTCACCAGAGACAGAGTGGGGAGCAAAACAGGCAGATCGACCAAAACACACTGCTGAGGGGAGCAGCGGGCGAGGCAGGAGAGGTCTGCTGCGCCATGTGGGTCCCCTTCCTGATCAGCGGCAGGGATCAAACTCGTGCTGCAGTGGCCATGGTTTGCCTCACAGTGTATTGCTGTGCCACCAGGGAGACCCATCTTTTTGAGATAGTTTTTGTTTGCTTTGGATATATTCCAATAAGTGAAATTGTTGGTGAAATGATAATTCTGTTCTTAATTTTTTGAGAATTCTTCTGACTCTATTCCATAGTGCCACCAACAGTGTGCAAGGCTTCCTCTCCCACATCCTTGTCAACACTTATCACTTGTCTTTTTGGTGGTGGGTATTTTAACAGGTGTCAGCCATGATGTATTTTTAAGTTTTAAAGAAAAAAAAACTTCATAATGCAGCATGATTCTGTTTTTGTAAGAAAAAAGGCATACATACTTTATATCTCAATCATAACTATATAAGCAGAAGTTGATATATGGAGAAGTTAAGTGATGAGGTTACAGGTCATTTTAGTTTTAAAGGTGATAAGGTTAGCAAGTGCTTTTTTAATATTTTTCTTCATGCAACTATATTTTGTAATTTTTCTACAATAAAAGCAGAGTTACTTAGAATTGTTCCTTTAGGAGTTCTCTTATCAATCATTTAAGCATTTTGTTTGTGAGAGAATATATTTTTACTAGGACTCAGTATTCTTTTGTTTCAAAACAATCATTTGTTTCTCATTTCCTGTTTTTTACTTTATCTTTTAGTGAATCAGTAAGCATATTTACATTACTCCTATGTTTAAATTTTCTATGTAGCCTGGAGTAGGAACAAAAATTGCTGAAAAGATTGATGAGTTTTTAGCGACTGGAAAATTGCGTAAGCTAGAAAAGGTAACATTTTTACTTATTTGTTTCCTTATTTGATTATAGTGTCTATCTTTATGGCAACTATCATGTAGCACCATTGAAGGGTGATTAATGCTACTCTGGGGAGACTTGAAAGGATTAGAATTTATGGTTTTCAATGTTCTATTTTTAAAAATTTTAATAGTTTCAGTAAAATGTTCATTTATTTCATGTATATTTAAGAGACTGTTAGCATCTATGATAAAATAAGCTCCTTATTTTTAGTACCATTCAGAAAGGAGATTATAAACTTAGACTAAATGATTATTATCTTTTAGAATATCTGTGCTTAAACTCTCCCAAGCATATTTATGGTTTTAGTTCACCTTGATGATAGTAATTAGATAACTTCTGATCATTTATGAATAAGCCTTTTAAAAGTATTGTTAAATTAGAGATGAGACATCATTTGCTGCTCTGTAATTCACCTATAACCACATAGATCATATATATGAATGCATCTGTGTGACTTGTCCAGGCAAATACAAATAACTCTTCCAGTCTCTTAGCAGGCAGTGTATTTCCAAAAAGATCGTTTGAATTTCCAATAAGATCATTTGAAAGCATTCCTAAATCATTGTTAGACTTTTTTTTTTCCTTAAAGATTCGGCAGGATGATACAAGTTCATCCATCAATTTCCTCACTCGAGTTACTGGCATCGGGTAAGAACTGTTTTTTAATAGACAAAATAGTAAGGTTAGTTTCATTTTCTTATTATCAGCCAAATTACAGTGCATGTTCCTTCAAAATCTTTCTATCTCTGTGTCTTTGCCAATGCAGTGCTCTCTCCTATTGTTTACATGTCTGAGGCCCTTTCATATATAATAAGTCCCATTGTAGACAAACGTTACCTTTTTCATAGATCTAATTTGATTCTCTAGCCCCAAATAATTTCTCCTTCCTCAGAACTATACTGACACTTGTTCTGTACATTTTATTATCTCCAGATTATGCCTCTTTGAGCATTGCACTTGAGTATATATATTCATAGCACCTTATGAATTTAGAATAAGCACTCAGGTATTTCTTAATGAAGGAATCTTTATCTTAAAATTTAAGCAAAATTTGGGCCTTCTGGATAAAGTAAAAACATTAAAATATTAAGGTTGTAATGCTCTACTTAACCTCATCTTTATGGAATGAGGCATTCTTTTCGATTTATTATGTTTATTCCTTTAAATGGGAACATATTGATGAAAGTTATTTTTAGATCTATTAACTTCTTAAACCTAATATTCTGAAAATGAGCATGACTCCTTAGGAATCCAAGGTCATTATAAAAGTTAGAAGTTCTTGTATATTTATATATCTCTTACAGCTCTCTCCAGTTGAATGTAGGTATTTGTCTTGTTCTTGCTGTATTTTCAGCACCTAAAAGAGTATCTAGTATATAATAGGTTCTCGTTTGAATGAAGAGTTTTCAAGTGCCTTATGTCATCTTTTATGAATAAAGTGTTGGGGCATTTGACACTCAGCTGCTTAGAAATATTTTTGTGTGTTCAAGGTTGATTGTCTACCTAGACTGAGGCTTGAAGAACTCTTCTCTTTGGATAAAACAAAGTCAATACCAAAGTAACCATGCAACATTTTAGCAAGTCAATAGTGACTCTTTGACAAGAGAACAATAACTGGTTATTGATACAAGGATCCTAAGTTTCACTTGATATTAGGATATAATGCTTTTCTTTCTTTGTAGTCCATCTGCTGCAAGAAAGTTTGTAGATGAAGGAATTAAAACATTAGAAGGTGAGTATATGCAGTATACTCATGGGTTACAGGTTAGTATGGTTTTGAAAAACCATTAAATGCTCTAACAAACTGAAACTTGAAAAAATCTTTTTTGTAGTCAGCAGATACAAATCATAAGATTTTAAATCTACAGTAGAGAATAGGTATACAGTATAGTTTATGTTACTATATTAACATGTTTTGTTTGTAACTCATAAGAAAATAAAGAGCAAGAAGTGGCTTTTGGTTTAATTAAAGGCAATGATATCACTGCAGAGTTTTAGGTGATTTATTTTATTGTATTTTAAAGATTTATTTATTCCGTGCACACAAGCCAGAGGTGTTGGGGGGTGGGAGTGAGCGGACCCACCAGAAACAGAACAGGGGAACAGAATAGGCAGACTGACTGAAACACACTGCTGAGGGGAGCAGCGGGAGAGGCAGGAGAGGCCTGCAGTGCCATGTGGGTCACCTCCCTGGCTGGCAGCAAGAATCGAACTTGTGCTGCAGTGGCTGTGGTCTGCTTCATAGTGCATTCCTTGCTTAACGCATTGTGTCATCAGAGAAGCCCCAGTTTTAGATGATTTAAATTTTCTTTGTTTCCTTAATAAAATTTCAGAAAAATTCCTACACAATCCAGCCTAAAAGACAAGTTATGAGTAAATTGAGACAGATTTTGTAGAGAACTTCAATAATTATTAAAGAAATTTTTTTAAGATTTATTTTTGTGTAAAAAACTGGGATGTAGACCAGAGGTGCGGGGGAGGGGGGGAAGAAGTGAGAAAATTCACCAGAGACAGAGTGATGAGCAGAACAGGTGGATTTTACTGAAATACACTGCTAAGGGGGGTAGCAGACAAGACAGGAAAAGTCTACTGCACCATATGTAGGTTAGCTCCCTGGCCGGGGATTGAACTCAGGCTGTAGTGGTGATACCACTGAGACTTAACCCTTAGGACACTATGGAGACCCTTATTAAAGGAATTTTTGTTTTAAAAGAAACAATGAAAGTGGAACCTGAGTCAAATGGTTGCAGAACATTTGCTTGAAGATAATATAACAATCCTTAAAATATAATTTAATTTTTTCATGTTTTTGATTTATTATGTTTATTCCTTTAAATGGGAACATATTGATGAAAGTTATTTTTAGATCTATTAGCTTCAATCTCTTTATGTTTTTAGATCTATTAGCTTCAATCTCTTCATGTTTTTCATAATAAAAACATAATCAAAAACATATATATCAAAATATATATATATAGAGTCATTATAATATTGTTGCATTTGATGTTTAATAACTGTGGATTCATCTATTTACAAGTAACCCAAAAGGTTTTGGAGACTGATCTGGGTTTGAAACCAATATTCACTTTATTAGAATGGAAGACTGGTACACTTTGGTTTTTCAGCTACAAAATAGAATTATAATTTCTGCCTGATATGTATAAGGCATTAATGTATATAAAGCACTTAAAGTGGTTGGTGCCTAGCAAGTACTTAAACATAATAACTAATTCTTAAAAGGACTTATTAATTAGTAATATTACTAAATTAAGAGTTCGTGTCAGTTACATAGCTAGAGACTGACTACAGCATCTCAGGGTTCTCACTTTTCTGCTTCTCAAATATATGGTTTATCTGAGTGAAACATTGATTAAAGGAGTCAAAACTTTCTCAAAGGCATTCAGTGCATCCTCAAAGACCTGTAATAGATTTTACACTATTTCACAGTTCTGTAATTATACATATATTAATATATGTAACAAACTTTTTCTGCTTTACTTCAATCATTTACTTCAGTGTTTTCAGTGTGAGAATATTAAGTGCTCCATTTATTGCAAAGGTGTTTCTTTTTCTCCATTTTGTATTTCTAGAAAGAATTTGTATTTGTGAATACAAGGGTAATTACAGGAATTGCTTCTGAAGCATACTTGTTGTTTCTTTGACAAGAGTCATTCCTATGCTCATATTCATTAAAGGAACACCGATGGAATTAAGTCACTTCTAGATTTAGGATAAGATGTTATGATGACAGTTTTTTAAAGTAAAACATAAAGACAACACTATTCATTTCAGCAGGATTATTAGCACAGTGCTTGCACAAATTTGTACTCAGTAAATACTAATTGAATAAAGGATTGAATGAATGAACAAATGAGCAATAGGGATGAATTTAATATTAACTAACAATGCTTTCAGAAGTTATGGTTACTACTGCTGCTACTAACCATAATTTAGACAATATAGTTTCTCATATGGTTGCTTTTTGCTCTAGTTATTGAAATTTGGTATAATCTAATATATTTTATCTAATATACTATTCCATGTAACTATAATTGAAATTTTGATTTAGTAAATTTACTGAAATTTATAATCAGTAAATATAAGTGACCATGAGATCAACTGCTGGGTTACTACATTGATTTGAAGAATAATTTTTATCTAGTTTTTAATATCTGAAATTCTTTAATTGCCTAAAATCACTTCAATGTATTGTCAAACTGACCACCAAGCTTAACTTTTTTCCGAAAATGTTTAAATTTTATCTCAACATTATCTTCTATACAGATCTCAGAAAAAATGAAGATAAATTGAACCATCATCAGCGAATTGGGCTGAAGTAAGAGCAATTTTATTTTGACACTTGAACTATAGAAATAAAATTTTCATAGCCATTCTCCCATACACTATAATAGTTCCTAGACTTAAACCTAAGCACAATCATCTATTCAGAAATATTACGATTTATTGCAAACTCCATAGAGAATATGCCTGTATTCATATATTTTGGTATTCCTCTCTAGCTTGTTTGCTAGCTTGGGATATTTGCCTCATTCTTTTACCTTGACAGGGAAATTCTTCTTAAAAAATATAGAACTGAATTTGGATGTTTATTTCATGCTTACATCAAAGCACCGCATGGTCTGGGGTAAGGATATAAAGCAGGTTCAATATAGCTTTAAAAAGTGAAGAGTATCTGGAGAAGTTAAGACATAAACATTAAATATTAAATTTAAAAAAGAAAAATAAAAGGGGAACAAAACCCCAAAATCTCACTAAGTCTATAAGAACAATTGTAGGCATGTTGTATGTCAGCATCAGTTACTCTTTTGTATGCCAAATATAATCTTTCTAGTTGTTTATTTATAATGCATCAAGTATATGCATGCATCTTCTCTGGCGTTATATAGTCTTGTTGGTGATTCAGTCCTAATAGCCTTAATGAACTTTCAATTGATGCCTTATTGTAATATTTTTTATCTTATTTTTTGGAAACTGTGAGCCAGTAAGAAACTGGTGAGTTTTCACTTTTCTAGTATTTGTAATGTCAGTGGAAATCTTCTGAAGAACTTGATTATTGTGGGAATTGATTTTGAACATGTATTTTAGTCTACGGCCATACCACCCTGAACGCACACGATCTTGTCTGAACATGTGTTTTATCATTCTTAAATTTCATTTTATGCTGAGAATATTTTATATAAACCTTATTGAAATGTAATTCATGTACCATATAATTAACCAATTTAAAGTGTACCATTTAGTGGTTTTTGGTTTATTCAGAGTTATATTTATCATTACAACTAATTTTAGAACATTTTTGTTGTACATAAAATACACTTTACCCTTTAGCACTCCCCATTTCTCCTCAGTCATATCCTTAACACCCCTCAGCCCCTGGAACTACTAATCAAATTTTGAATTTCACATAAAATCATATAATATATGGGCTTTTAGGACTGGCTCCTTTCACTTAACAGAATGTTATCTGAGTTCATCCATGTCGGAGAAAGTTTTAAAATACATTATATTGCAGTATTTAAGAGCGATAAACTGTAATCCTTTCACTTGCCAGTAGGGAGCAGTCTTATTTGAAACAACTTGAGATACTTACTCTTTGTATGTGAACATGAAGTTTATTTATAAATAAGTTTAAATGCAGTATCTGGAATATCACAAAAGATGACTTAAGGATTTTGATCCAAGTTAGGAAATATCCCCCCCAAGTTTGCCATTGTCTTCTTAATGAATTTTAGTCTTGATTTTTTAATGATCTTGTATAAGGATACTTAATAAGGTAGGCGATTTAATTTTTAAAACTTAAATTCCACAAAAATATTTTATCTACTTGTTCTGTCTTTATAGATATTTTGAGGACTTTGAGAAAAGAATTCCTCGTGAAGAGATGTTACAAATGCAAGTAAGAGTGCTAAATTGTTTTCTTTGATTAGAATTGAGAATGTCATTTGGTGAAAGGCCATTTTTAGAATACTTACTAAATTTTTTTCTATTAGGATATTGTACTAAATGAAGTTGAAAAAGTGGATTCTGAGTACATTGCTACGGTCTGTGGCAGTTTCAGAAGAGGTAACATACTTCCTAATAGGTTATTCATGCCTTCATGTTAAAACTGCCTAATGTATATGAGAAATAGTGTAATTTCTGTTACTTCATGCATTTACTAAAATCCAGTAATAGTATCTAAATTTGCTTGTTTATAGATCGGATATGCATTTGAAATGAGAGGAAATTCATCCTGATTTTATTATAGGATGATATTTTAATCACCCTGAAAAATTTATAAATTTTATGTATATCAAAATCCTAATAGTGGTTATCTGACTAGATATTGGTGAAAATGTGAGTAGTTTCTTGTTTTTGCTTTTTTATTTTCTAAGTTTTTTTTTATACTGGTTCTAAGAATAATATCTCAGAAGTACAACTTCAAAACCAATTCAGACTGCAATCAGGTCCTTCTAAGAGTGCCATATACTATGTGAATGTGATCAAAATGAGAACCACACAATCCTGGTCTTTGGCTGAAATTTTGGAAGGGTAAAATCAGTTTAAACATATTAACTTTAAAAATGGAATAGAAACACTTCATTTAAAACTGTTGGAATAGGTAATCTGACTGACCAAAGTTTTGCTTAGGAAGTAGTTGATGGACTATCAGAAATGCTCTAAATAGCTGCTTTAAGAATCTGGAGCTAGGGAGAGAAAAGGGCTAAATCCATAATTACTGATAAGTAGAAAGAACATTGGATTGAGGCCAAAAGATCTGGGTTCTAAGGCCAAATCAGCTTGCTACATGATTTTAAGTAAATCTCTCCACGTCCATTTTCTATATTTGCAAAATAGAGGATTCTAGTTAACCAGGTATCAGGTCTGTCTGTGCATCAGAAATACCAAGGAAGTTAAAATTACACATTGTTGTACTTTGCCACAAACCTACCAAATAAGACTCTCCTTAGGTGGGGCCTTGAGAGGTATAATCTTAAAACATAGACTGATGCACAACAAGCTGAAAACATGGTCAATTGAATATGACAGCTTTTCTGGATTTTTATATTGGTTTCATTTTTACTTTTATTATTGAATAGATATAGAGTTATATGCTTTAATATATGAAAGGTATTCACTAGGAAATCTTTCCTTTATCCTGTCTCCAGTTATTCTCTTTACTTCCTATCACCACCGCTCCATTTATAACCATTTTCTCATGTATTCTTTCAAAGTCTCTTCATGTAAATATCCCTAAACATAGAATATATATTCCTGGTTTCTTCTCCCTTTCTTTCACAAAGGTAAACACACACACACAGAGTACTATACCGTCTTTCACTTAAAAATGCATCCTGGAGATCTTTCCATAGTAGTCTATAGAGAGCTTCCTTATTTTTTTATAACTGCATAGCATTTAATTGTGTAGACATTCCATACTTTATGTAATCCTCTATTAGTGGATCCTTGGGTTGTTTCCCTTTTCTTGCTCAACTAGTTTCTTTCTATTTTTTTTTTCAAATGGATAGAGTAATATGTTTTTGTTGGCAGGTGAATGGTGAAAGGCATTTAACTTTTCACAAAAATAAGTAAGAAGAAGACAGTAACGTTTTAAAATATCTTCCATGTATGTGCTTGTATGTGCACAATTTCAGTCTAGTGTTCTTTCTGTTGAAATATCTGGTTAAGGTTATTGACATATAGGATGATGACCCAGAGACACTGCAAGATTGACCAAATTATGTTTGCACTTATTATACTTTTAAAAGTGAAAATGAAGTATTAGCAACCCAGTTATTTTATGCCATGAGCCTATTACTATCTAAGTGCTTTTACATCTATCCTTATCTAGTTGCACAGTGACCTATAAAGTAGTTTTTAATAGTTTATAGACAAGGAAACACAGGCCTAGTACAACATCTTCATTTGAAATACTCAAAAAATTAAAGACATCTAAAGTAAAATTTAAAAACACCAAAATGGAGACAAAATTTCATAGTAAAAGAAAGGTTTAAACAAGAGTATATAACCTGGTAAACTTATATAGTTGTAGAGCAAGGTCAGAACAGAAGCCTAAGTCATGATTTGTGCTATGTTATTTGTGATACCAGCATAGTAGCTTTCATTAATATTTGTTAAATAAGTTCAGTCATAAGAATTGAGATGAGTTTTCTGATTAACCTTTACAGAGTTAGAGTGTATTGTTTGAGATTTTTAGATATACCATGTTCATAGATGTATTTTAAAGCTTTTTTCAAATGTCTTTATTATTGTTATGCATATATTTTGTGTATGTAAGGTATATTTTTAAGACATGAAATTTAACAAATGCATGCAATCTTTGTCTAATGCCAATTACTGTTGTTATCCCAGATTCTGCTGTTTACATCAATATACCTGAATAGTTGGACAGAAAATTGAAATCTTTTAACTAATTCTGAATATGAAGCACAGTGAAATAGAAAGTTAGGCTTTAAGAAGTAAGGCTCTTCTATGTGTGTCATCACCTTGATTCTATGTTTACTTAATTGATAAATATGCATGGAGAATCCCATACGTATCCTTTGTTAACATAGGTGCAGAGTCCAGTGGTGACATGGATGTCCTTCTCACCCATCCAAGCTTTACCTCTGACTCAACTAAACAGGTACCTCAGAACTCACATGTGATCAGTCTTACATAGCAATGAATATCATTTTCTTAATGAGAGATAGGTAATTTCTCAGTAAGTTTTTATTTTTATCTTTCTGAAAAGTCAGAGTATTTTGTACTGATTGAATTCTATAAAAGATAAAAGGCAAATTAAGTTGTTGAAAGGTGCACACATAGCTTTTCTGCAAGGAATTGGGAGGACAGTCTGACATTTGAAAGAAATGAAATTTAATAAAATACTTTATTAGATATTTTAGAAATGCTCAGTATAACAGGTTTTTAATAAAGTAATATTTTTCTATTAAAACTACAGTGTTGAGAAACTTTATTAGGAAACCCGTGGGGGAAAATATTTTTCATTTTGGAATATATCTTTGAACAATAAATCAACTTTTAAATTTTTTTTAATTTGAGCTACAACTGCCATGAAATTATATTAATTTCATGTCCATAACCACTATAACTCTAACATCCATCACATACATAATTATAAATTTTTTTATGATGAGAACTTTTAGATCTATTCTCTTATCACCTTTCAGATAATGCAATACAGTATTAACTATTATCCTCATGCTGTGCATCATATATCCCATAACTTATTTATTTTATAACTGAAAGTTTATACCTTTTTTTAAAAAAAGATTTATTTATATATATTTTTATGCATAGAAGAACTGGGGTGTGGACTAGAGGTGAAGGGGGTGAGAGGATTCACCAGAGACAGAATAGGGAGCAGAACAGGCAGATTTACTGAAATACACTGCTGAGGAGAACAACAGACGATACAGGAGAGGTCTACTGCGCTGTGTGTGGGTTAACTTCCTGGCTGGGAATTGAACTCAGGCCCTCGCAGTGACAGCACTGAAACTTATCCTTTAGGTCAATATGGAGGTCCTGGGGTTGATAACTTTTGACTACCTTTGGAGGCAGTCCCTGCCTCTTGGAATCACCAACCATATCCGTGAACTTGGTTGTTGGTTTTTACTTTTTAAATTCCATATGTAAGTAACTTCTGTGGTATTTGTCTTTCCCTGACTTATTTCACTCAGAATAATGCCCTCAAGTTCTATCTATATTGTTGCAAATGATAAAATTTCCTCCTTTTTATGGCTCAATACTGCATTATGTATATATGTACACATACAGGGTATTTTGATTTTTGAACCATAAATAAAATATGCTTATTTGGGAATATGATATTGGTAAAATGGTTTCTAAAAATATTTCATTTAATAAGGTAGATTTTTCTATTAGAAGAAAAATGTACTCCTAAAAAATATAATAAAACCTGGTATTTCCTCATAGATAATAAAAAGATCATATTAAAATTGTTTTCTTGCTGTAACAGAGTAATTGCTCTTTTTTCTTATTCCCTAATTATAATTCTATAGCCAAAGCTGTTACATCGTGTTGTGGAGCAGTTACAAAAGGTCCATTTTATTACAGATACTCTGTCAAAGGGTGAAACAAAATTCATGGTAAGTACTAATTTGAGTTAACACATCTGATCAAAACCTTGGACACTATTCAGGAACCATTCTAAATGTACAACCTCTGTAACTTAGCCAATAGATAGCATATCCACGAGGTCTTAGGGAATAAGAATTAGCAGATACTGATACTAATTTAGTCAAGAATTTTGTTTTAAATTCTCTACTTGTAAGTAATCTTTGCCTGCAAGATAAATAATAAAGCAGTGTTATTTTTTAAATGTCCCTAATTATGTCGACACATAGAAAGTTTTTCCCTGAAATAGCACATGTTCTCATATTCCCTAATTCACAATTCTTTTAAGTGAGATTATAGTTTTCTGTAGAATATTAATCTATTACAATACCAAAGAAAGAAAGGAACTAGGGTATATATGATAGAATACACAGGGGAAGAAATGTGTGGAACAGCAGTAGAGAAGTTAATAGTTGGGGACACTTAAAGAGATTTTCACAATGAAACCCATTAAGATAAACTGTCAAAATCTTGTAGTCATCCTAGGGAATTAAATTTTGAACACACAATACAAATAGCAAGTGAATTGAAAGCAGATATATATATATATGGCTCTGTTTAAAAACCAACAGGAAGGCAAATGGAAATCTAGGACTAAGGTTGTAAAGGATTACTTTTATTCTAATGCTCACTTAAATACATCAATTGTATCCCTTTTTCCTGTGTTCTCCTTCTCCCAAGTTATATGACTGAAAGGAAAGACACTGTGTTTTAGAGAGTGGACGTGCTCAAATTAGCAAGTCCCAAGTCATAGATTTGGCTACAGTTTAGCCAAAAGTGGAAGAAAATGATTGAGATAGATAATAGAAATGTCATGTCATTTAGATCATAAATGGTGATTGCCAGGACCTGGGAGAAGATGGAAATCAGAAAGTTAGACTTTAATCACTACAGAATTTTACTTGGGGAAGATGAAATACTTTGAAGAAGGATTGTACAATAATATAAATACAGTTAAGGTTTTAAAATGTTTAAAATGATAAATCTTTCTTTTTCTCACTTGCATTCTTATTTAATTCTCCTAGCAGCCATATTCAGTGGATGTTTTTTTAAATAATTTATTTATATATATTGTACATCATTGTTCATTTTTTTTTTTTACAATGTTTGCTTTCTTTTTTCAGGTTTAGTCCCCATAGAATTTCCACCACCAATTCACCCATGCACTATCACCATAATCCCTTGTGCTCTTCCCGCCCTCATTTTTATCCTTTCCCTCCCCTACCCCTACAGAATGCCTCTGATTTATAGTTGTCTATTTATTTTTGTTTTATTTTGTTGTGTTATCATTATTTTTTCCCTTGCTCCCTTGTATGGTTCCCCTATAGTCCTCCTATAAGTGAAACCACTGATATTTTTCTTTTTCCTTCTGGCTTATTTCACTGAGCATGATCCCTTCTAGGTCCATCTATGTTGCTGCAAATGGCATTAGTTTATCTTTTTTATTGCTGAATAGTACCCCATTGTGTATATATACCACATCTTCTTGATCCAGTCATCTATAAAATGATAAATATTATGAATATTTAATCATACAAGAAATCATGTCATTAAGTTCAAACATGGTAATTTTAATGGGCTGTGAGAGTATGTTGCCTAAGTAGGTCGCACTATATATTGATGCTTTCCTTTTAATTTTCACTTCTTTTCCTTTATTTAAGTAACATTGTTTTATAGCACTGTATATGATTTAAGGACATAGTTTCACACCTCATCAGATGTATGTTACTATCCTACACCCACCATCCAACCCATAGTCCTTTACCATAGACCATATCAGTATTTTCAAAAGAACTTCGGGAATGGTAAAAATAATTCTAGTCAGTCTTTGTGAATTAAATTTATGATCTTTTCTTCTAAATCTATCAGGTTTTGAGCTCTTACTCAGTGCCCAATTGTATGTACATACATTAAATGTTACTAAAAATAAGATTTGTATATGCTCCATGAATATTCTTTTTTAAATAAGCTCGTTTTGTTTTTTTCTAAGATTTTTATTTTATTTACTTTGCATAGAAGAACTGTGGTGCAGGTCAGAAGTTGGGCGGGGAGGGTGTATGAGAGGATTCACTAGAGACAGAGTGGGTAGCAGAATAGGCAGATCTACTGAAATACACTGCTGAGGGGAGCAGCTGGTGAGGCAGGAGAGGTCTGCTGTGCCATGTGGGTCACCTCCCTGGTCGGGGATTGAACTTGTGTTATAGTGTCTGCAGATGCTTCATAGTACGATGCTTAACCCCTTGTGCCACCAGGGAGGCCCCAAGACCTTAATTTCCTTATCTATAAATTTATATACTTGCTATTTGTCAAAGTACAATTGTACACATCAAATTAAGTTATATATGGAAACTTTGAAGAGTGTACAAATATCTTTGAAGATACTGAATCTTCATGGAGTTGTACAGAGATCTACTAATATAAAAATAACATTTTTGTTTGGAAATAGATTTCATAGAGAATCGCAACCTACTAAGGATTAAATTTGGAACAGCAGTTCCATAGACTATATGGCTTAATAGGCAGATCTACTGAAATACACTGAGAGAGGATAGGAATATGAGAGAAAAAAATGGGGAGAATGAGTGCCAATAGTAAGAAGATATAATCAATTGAATAAAGATGTAATAAGCCTCTACTATATTGAGGTACTAGTAACTGATTTATCAGTGAATTTATAGAACCTATATTTGGAGGTACAAAGGAACTGGTAATTAACAACGAACATAATAAAAAGGTAAATTTCATGTTAGAGAAAGTACTATTTAAAAAAAAAGAAAGGAGAATATGGTCTGAGGTGATGGGAATGCAGAGGACAGTATTAATAAGATGATCAGGAGCAACCCCATCAAGAGGACCAAGTAAGAGAAGGAAATTAACCAAGCAGTTGTCTGGGAAAGAGATAGTCAGACAGCAGTAATCCTAAGTATACAAACAGAAGTAGCAGGGCTATCCGGAGAATTTAAGATCTCTAGGTTTCTGAAGTGAAATAGGTTGCAAAATGAATTCAGTTTATAAAGTGAAATATACCATTCTCAGTAGTCACTTGATTTCAAAACCTCATTTCTATAACCACTAACTAAAGATAGGACCATCCATGTGGTTTTCAAGTTATCTTCAAAACATAAATTCCTTTAAACAAGTAGTAATCAAACCTTAGATAAGCCTAGGTTATTACGGAATTTTGTGTGTGTGTGTGTGTGTGTAAAATTATGGTCTTTAGATAAGTGAGCTGTTTGTTCTTCCTGTGAGTATAATAACGTTGGGTGGGGGGAACAATTTCCTCTCCATTTAGATATCTATTCACTTCATATATGATGAGTACCTTTCAAGTTTTAGCGTTTTGTTCAGGTTTGGCTGTAGATGACTTTCACAGAAATACCCACAATAAGGATTCAAGGGACAATAGGACGATAACTGACTACCTTAAGGAAATAAAAGAAGCTTTATTTCAAACACTCAGCATGGGCTGCCTAATTGAAATGCCAAACAAAACTAATCCACTCAATCTAATAAAGAATTTACAATAATACAGAGAAATTCTTTAACATTGCTACTTCAGAAAAAGTGCAGGAAATAAAATTAGCCTTGAGGAAAGGAACAAAGCCATTAGATGAAATCCTATTACTGATGTGACAAACAGCAAGATCATTGCCTGTGGCACCCAAACATCCATATCCGCAAGGTAATACCTCATGCTAATTCCAGATGAAATCGTTTCTGATCCATTTGAAGGTTGAGTTGGGACTTGTTAAAGAAGGTAGGTTTCATATTTTGAAGATAAACGGGTTTCATTAATCATTAAGCCATTGGAACAGCTAAAGAAAATACACAATTTAGATTTTAATTTTTCTGTGTTATTGAGTGAAAATACGATTTTTAGTGATATGTATACCATTTCAACTGTTCTTAGGACCAGAAACTCACTGCTTGTGTATTTTTGTAGAATGTGGCAGCTGAAGCGTTTAATTTAAAATGTGTTGGTGTTTATAGTTCTTTTTTATATATTTATTTAAGAGTTGTTGACCAGTCAAGATTTCCATTTTTCAGGAAAAAGAGTAAGATAACAAAACAGAGTTTTGCTTAAAAACTCTAGAACATTAATGAAAACTTAACTGTAGAAAAGGAAGAAAATGTTCCTTTAATTTTTGTCCTAATTTTGATAGCTTTTACACTTTCTTTATTTTTCTTCTGTCTTTTCTAATTTCTGAGACACTTCTTTAATTTCAAATTTTCTACTGCTATCTTATTTTTTCATTCTGGCTTAAACCTTGTCCTTGTATATCCTCTTTTTGTGGTATTCTGCCCTTATTTCATGGATGGAATATTTTTGTTAGTTGAGAATATTACCAATAGCTTTTTTGTTTGTTTTCTTCCCCCAACAACTTCTCTCTTCAATTTGCTGTTCTCTGTTTCAGTCTCTTTTTTCTTGTTTGATAGTCTCCTTGATTAGCTTCTTGTTTAGAATCACACAAAGTCCAAAGCCTCATAACTAATAAACTTGCCTGATGTTTCATGTTGTTCTTTAATTATCATGAACTATAATAATAAGGTGATAGTAACATACAGTATTATATATTGCATAGCATGGAAAAGCTACTAAATTAGACAGGCTCAGAATTCTGGAGCCACCTCTGTTCAAAGCAAAATAAACTCGCATTTAACAATACTTAATTAAAATTGAGCCTTAAGTTTAAAATCATCTTTTAAACATTCTTTTAAAATACCATTTTAGGGTGTTTGCCAGCTTCCCACTAAAAATGATGAAAACGAATATCCACACAGGAGAATTGATATCAGGTATTATTCAAAATTTGTTGTTCGCCTTTTAACTTGTTTCTTCTTTCCTCCTCTTCCCTTCTTTCTCTGTATATCTTCAAATTTACACGAATGAGCAAAACTTCTTTTCATTCTAAAGTGCTATGTTTTCTGCTAAAATCAGTGTTACCTTGAAACTGTCAAGAGCAGTGGCTGTCCACAGAACCTAATTTATTTTCTCTAGATATGCATCTGACCATGATGCCTTCTACATCTCAAAAAAAATGTTTCCTCTTAGAGAAGTTTACGTGTAGTGAGTGATAGAACTTTTCATTTCTCTATTCCTCTTGCAGAACATAGTTTACTGAAACCTAAACTAACTATAAGGTTAGAGTGATTTGAATAGTCTACCTAATGATAGTGTTGTCTTAGGTTACTAGAGACATAGACTTTTTAGGTGTTTTGTGCTTTACTGATTTATTTAAGAGTCCTATTTTTTTTACAAATTTGAAATGTTTAATAAAAGACTTGTCTTTCTGTTTATTTAATTTTTTTTTTAGGTTGATACCCAAGGATCAGTATTACTGTGGTGTTCTCTATTTCACTGGGAGTGATATTTTCAATAAGAATATGAGAACTCACGCCCTAGAAAAGGGCTTCACAATCAATGAATACACAATTCGTCCCTTGGGAGTCACTGGTGAGCTTCCGTGTCAATGCTAGAAATAATGCTGGTCATCTAGAGAGAACTTTTCAAAGAAGTTCAGCAACTTCTGTTTTACTAAAAAGCCTTTCGTAACTACATCAGTTACTTGTGCTTTCTTTATATTGTTAGTCCTTCAGGCGACAAAAGGGGCTTTAATCCTTTCAGTGCTCCCAGGTGCTCAACTGCAATAGTGGCGAAAATTATTCCTAGCTCTATTGAAAATGGATTAAATCCTTTCTGTGATGATCAATAAAAAATCTTAGTGTGATTTTGGTTTTCTAAATATATCTCCAAGACTTATGAAGAACCCAGGTACCATTGCTTTTAGTGCCAGTACAAACAGCATCTTTGACCCCAGGCTTTGCAAAGTTTAAAGAGTAACAATTGCTTAATTTATGCTTTACAGATCTTATTTCACAATAAACTATGGTTTCCTAGCAAAGGCTAGGAAAAAAAAGATTTTGTCACTTTGCCTTAAAAGTATATAGAGCTTTCATCTCTGGAAGACTAGGGCAGAGTTTATAACCTGTCAGTGTACAAACACATTGGGCTTCATTATAGGCAGATTCTGATTCACTGTTCTTGGTGTGGGGCCCAAGATTCTGTATTTCTAGTGAACTTGCAGCTGATACCAATACTGCTCGTCCAAGGAACACACTGAAAGTAGCAAGTGCAGTAACTGGAATATTTCATGTAAAATGTGGTAGCTACAGTGGAGATACAGCAGAGAGGAAAATCATAAATTAGGTGGCCAGAGTGGAGACACTCAGTTTCCTTTTGTAGCACTTGTAACATGGAACTAATCTGAAACACAAGGTCAAGTGGGAGCATGACAGTGGTCAATGTTTTTTAGTGGTTTGGTTACCATTGCCTTTTTCTACTAAAAATGAATCCATACAACTGTACCCTATACTTATAAATTCCAAAGCTAGGTCCAAAATTTTTTCTCCTTTTGCTTGTAGGAGTTGCTGGAGAACCCCTGCCAGTGGATAGTGAGAGAGATATCTTTGACTATATCCAGTGGAAATACCGAGAACCCAAGGATCGAAGTGAATGAGGCCTATGCTTACTCCTGGTGCAGCTCAATAGGAGTCTTAATTTATTCCTTAACCTTTGCTATGTAAGGGTCTTTGGTGTTTTTAAATGATTGTTCCTCTTCATACTTTAGCTTGCATTGTAGTAATAATAAAATGTCTTGTACTATTATCAGATGATCTTGTTCTTATTTTATTACCAAATATGTTTATATTTACAAACTTAGGTTCTGATCCAACTTTATTAAGGGCTTAATAGAATTATGAGATAATACGATAACAGATTTTTAATGGAACTTTTTATTTTCTCATTTATACGGTAAACTACATTACCCCCACTATCTTTCCTCCTACTTACTGATCACAAATTAGTCAATGAAGGCCCCCCCAGCGGCTAGCCTCTATGGAAGATGGCTCACTATTTTTAGAAATTAGGGACCTTCATAAATTTAATTTTTTCCTTTGGTTGGCCCATATTCAATTTTATAATGTGTACTTAAAATGTAAATAAAAGAACACAGGTGTATGATTTACTTCATAAATTAAGTCTGTAGCAATGGGTTATAATCTATTAGAGAGTTTCCCTAGGCAAAACTACTTCTAATAGGCACCCATACAGTTATAATATGAACTCTTGAACTTCAAACAAAAATTTCACTTTTTTGTCCTAGTTTTTCTTCCAGGTAACTTTGAAGTTCAAGCACTCTCTGAAAGCTATAGCTTTGAAATATAAAAGTTCCATAAATATAAAAATTATCAAATAAGCTATTGAAAACAAAGTATATGAAAATGCTTTGTAACTTGTAAGAACTAGACAAATATATCATCATCTTTTGAATCTTATTAGCCAAATTATTTTGTGGTACAATGGAATTCCCTTCCAAGAAAGAAAACAGTAGGGTTTTAGAAGAAAAATACACTATTTGCTGTGATAATTTTCTCTAGAAAGGTATAAAAATTTAACTGCAGAAACCATAACTTTCTTTCCCCCCCCCCCTTCTCCCAAGCTACTGTCAGATACCAGCATTAAAGATTTATTTGAAGTAACTGAGTCACTGAATCAAAACTGAAGTCTTTGGCTATAGAGTCATATTACTTTTCTGCAGAATTAGACTAAAATGCAAAGTCTACCATTGTCTAGCTCAGTCTATTTCAGTTGCAACAAGACTTGACTTTAAGATATATTTGTGTAGATAGATTTAAAAATTAATGTCTGACAATTCTGCTGGAATACAATAAAGAATCTTTATTTTGAAGTATTTACAGCTTTTTAGATTTTTTGGCATACTCGTAACCGTGCATGTTGCCGATTGCCAGAAACTTGACTTCGACATAACAGTCCAGGACCACAGTCACAACGCTGGAAGATTTCTGGAGCTTGAGCAGTATCTTTATGCCCTCTCCTAGAGCAGACCTGTCCCTCCAACAAGACCGGTTTACACATTTTAGTCCAAAAATGACGAGCACAGCAAAGTCCAGGTCCACAGTCAAAAGATCTAAGACAGCTGTCTCCCTCTTGTCCTATAACAAGATTAATACGGGCTTTAGCAATAAACGTTGAGAAGCATTGGGAGAGGGGGCTTGCTACTGGGAAAAAGCCATGGGATACAGGATTGATGTGCACAAAGTAAAAATAAAAACAGCAGGCAGCTCAGAGCTAGAGCTTATGCTAGAAGCATTAATGAGATGTAAGTTTCATCCTTACCTAAAAAATTTTATAAAGTTAAGATATTTTAATCTTAAAACATTTTATAATGTTAAAATATTGACAAAAATTGTCAATGTTTCATAAAATGGGACTTATATATAAAGAGACCATTATTTATAAAGGCATTAGCTATCCTGAAGAGGAAGAATGTCCAGTTCACCACCTACAAACATTCTGTCTTTTATGTCAATAACTGAAATTTAAGACTTCAGTTTTGTGGAAAGTTATGTCTTAGTGGAGTTTATATTTTGTACAAGGATGAAAACTTGCTGTTATCTACTTTCATTTCTCTTTGACTTTGCTTCCTGTGGATTTAGAAAGGATAACTGTCACTTGTTACATTGTAGATTGTAAAAATATGTGTGTGTAAAACATAATTAAACATAGGTTTTCTTGCTAATCAGTCCACTATTCCCTACCCCCTTGGCCTGTTTCTGCCTTATACTGCCCTGCACATGATCTCAATAGCTGCTTATCAGAAAAGATTAGAAACAAACAACATGATCGCTCAGTGTTTCTGGGATGGAGAGGAATAAAGGCACTTTCATTCTACATTTGAGCCTAGAAGTAGAAATGTTCTTTAAAAACTTCATGAAACTTATGTAATGTTATAATACAATGTTACTTCAATTTTTAAAAAAAAATAATAGAATGCTGCTCTTACCCTTACTGCTTTGTGATTTCTTAATGCTTGGCTTCCTCTTGGGCTTATTTTCCTGAATTGGATGCTCACTTGTTCCTTTTGTATCCAGGCCATCTTGGTCATCAGTCTGCCTTTCCAGTATTGGGATTGCATCTTCCATGGTAGAACAAACATCTGAGAGACAGCCATTTTAGTTAGAGGTATTGACTTCAAGGAATAAAAGCACAAACATGCTTGTGATAGGTGTGGGTGTGGGGGGTGTGAGAATTCACTAGCAACAGAGTGGGGAGCATAACAGGCATTCATACTGAAATACACTGCTAAGGGGAGCAGTGTGCAAGATAGGAGAGGTCTGCGGCACCATGTGGGTTAGCTCCCTAGCTGGGGATCAAACTCATGCTGCAGTGGCTGACCATAGCTTGATAGTGCTGAGACTTTAACCCCTGTGCCACCAGGGAGGCCCACACTAAATATTTTTATAGACTTGTATGTAACAAAGAAGGTTGTTAAATAATTAATGGAATCCAAGTAAAATATGGAAAAATTTGAAGATCCCAACTTAAACCCTTTAAAATCATTGTCTCTAAGTATGTTATAAAATTTGTTGCCAAGAAGTAATTGCTGCATTCAGAACAGGTACTTTAGAGAGCGCCTGTGTCGAAGTATTCTGGCCTATGAAATTGAGATGCTATTCTCAGTTTCAAAGTTGTGTTTCCCCAAAGTTAGCAGTCCTGCACAGGTTTTGAGCTTACCATTGATGCAGAGTGTTCCTGGGCAGCACATGGCATTCCGCTGGCATCTCCTTCGTAACCCTCGACAGGTAGCACAGAATGGCTTCTCATCTTCGGGCTTAAGGCAGAATTTTCTGGTATTACAGTCCCTGTCCGACATGCACTGTGAACCCTATAAAGAGGAAATGTCACAGTGCTGAAGAATCCAACGATGGCTTTAATGCAGAAGGCAGATGAAATTAAATCACAGTGGGCACTTTGAATTCTGTGACTAACCTGAGGCAGCATTTTCATTTTCAAGATAATTGAGACATAGGTGCTACAATGGTTATTTGTGTTTGAAAACTACTGCCTTCAAAACTCAGAATTTAATTTTTTTTATATTCCTTGTGAATATGGAAGAAAATGTTTTCCCATGTGTGTCTTACAAATAAATGATAGGGACTTTTTCACACAAACAGAAATGGCTGCAGTTTAACTATAATGTTGGAATGTGGCATTCTTATTTGATTTTTCACTCTAGGGAATCACATCAATCATAGCATCCATTTGTCGGGTGACATCTCAATGAGCCTTATTCAAGTGAACTGTCCTTTGATTTTTTAATGATGCCTCGTCTGCACAGAGAAACAGATACCAAAACCCAGTTTTTCTCACCCACAGTTGATGCCTTTTCTCATATATATACATACATACACATATACATACATATGCATACATGTACACATATGTGTATGTGTAAATACATATATACATGGAAGGATCCCTGAAACAATTCTGTGAGGTGTTCAAATGACAAGACCATGTGCCTTGGTACTCCTGTTTAAATTCTAAAGCCCATATTTCACAGCTATGCAGCTCTGACTAAATATCACCTCATTTGTAAGTAGGAGGTGTGATGCCTATCTCAAGTTGTAAAGAAGATTAAACAAGATATTATGTATTAAAGTCCAGAGCCATGGTAGAAATTTCTAAACGTTACTCCCTGAATTCTGGACACATTTATAACTGAATACCCCCCAAAGCCATTTTGGTTTTTTTTTTATGTTATTACTAAGGAAATTAGATTCTCCCAGGGTGCCCTCCCAATTCCTTAGTCAATCCAGTTCACTTCTAGATATTTCAGACATTAATCTGAATGACTCACTTAGACCCACAGCCAGCATTTCCCAATCACAGATGCTCGCCTAGCTGCACTTTACCTTCCGAGCCCCTTGCACGTCTGCAGAGCTCTTGATGTTGTTGAAGTCCAGAACCAGAGCTCCCAGGGGAGCGCAGAACCAGCCGAGCCCCAGCAGGACCGCCACCGTCATCCTCAGTGGCCAGGTCTCCTCCAACGCCAGATTTCCCGCCCGCTCTTCCGAAATCAGACTACTCTAAACTCACAGCGGAGCTTTCACCAAAATGAAAATTGAGCAAGCCGTCCGAAACTGGTTTTTTTGGTTTTTTGTTTGTTTGTTTGTTTGTTTTAAAGGGAAGCAAATCTTCGTCTGCAAGTTGTGTGAAAGAGGGTGAGCAATGTCTGACCAGCAGTTCCTCCTGAGACGATTTATAGCCACATGCGCCCCCTCATCTCTCTCCTCCTCCCCCATTTCCTTCCTTCTTACCCCACACAGGCTTCAACAAATCCCTTCAAATCTGTTTGATCAATAGTTCAAAACAAGGGCTCAATAGAGGGAGCGAAGAGGCAGAGCCACAGCGGCTTCTCCTCCAGGGGCTGAATCCCTCTTAATTATTGCATATCAAAGTTAGTTCAAAGGGCTAGCAGAAGAGCAGGATGTCTTTATCAAAGCACGCTCTGATAATCACCTGCATTTCCTACCTTCAATAATCCTTTGGGGGTGGAGGGAGCCTGTTCTAAGATCTGTTTTCACAGCTAATTGTGCTCAAAGTAAGAATGAATCATATTGGCCACTATGCTATAAAGGATGCCAAAAACTAATGAGTTACAAAATATACTGAGAAGCTTCAAACTGTGCTTCAGATAGCGAAGGCAGATAGAACAGAGAGAAAATGCCTCTCATTAGCTCTGGCATCCAGATGTAAAAATCCCAATAGCTTAAAAGCTATGAACATAATAGCACCTGTTCTGACTAAATGTCAATTGGAAAATACTTCTCCTTAAAATGGAAATTAAACTGTTTGAAGTTAGGGTTACTTAATTAGGAAAATAATGAGATTTCTAGAAGTCCCTTTTTTTTCATGCTGGGGACAACCACAAAAAGTCCTTTTTATACAGATTTATACAATTCCATAGGAAGCTTTATATACACTTTATAAGCAATATACTTATTTTGTAGGCATTTTGTCCAATCAACTTAAACGGAACAGGTACAAGCCTCTAGCTGATGTCAGGTAAAATTTCACGCATTTTCAATTTTCCTAATTTGAACTTACGAAAATTTCTGCTCCATTCTTTTCTTGTTTTCTGACTTTCTTTTCAGGAAGATCTTAGAGAAGTCACATAATTTAGACACGTAAAGGACTCTAAGGACTGTAAGATCAGGCTAGAGCTGTAACCCTTTTGTTTTCCCTTCCTGTTTTTACTGTTCTTGGCCTAGACTCACCCCAAAACCTTGGGTGGGAAGTGCTGTTTAAAATCTAAAAATGCATCTTTTCCATGCCATAAATGGCAATCTTAATATTATTGATTACGGTCCCCCTCCCCCACCAGCATGGCCTAACATCAGCCCATTAAAATGTATCTGGACTGTGTACCACGGGAACACTTTTGGCCCGGATAATGACCTGTGCCGTGCAGATCTGATACAGGTGATCGGACGCCTGTCTCGGCTGGTCACTGCCCACTGCTGCAGCCATCCCCCGTGGTATGGGAGTACTTCTGCATCTACTACGTTTTTGTGTTTTTTTTTTTTAATTAAACTGACAACATCAAACACCCTTTGATTGTGTGATAAGCCTGGTGACTAGGTGTGTTACAGAATTTATTTTGAAGTTGGACAATTATGACCAAGGATAAAGGAGAGGGCCCCAGGCTTCCTTCTCTGCTGGGTTTCTCTGCTTCCTGTTACCCCACTGAAGAGAGAATACAGGGCACTAAAGGCCTCTGGCAATGTACACAGACAAAAGAACCGCTGGGAAATCCTGCAACACGGCACAAACACTCATTGAGCACTTAGGACGTCACAGAACCTATAGTTAGATGTGGGGAATAAAAGATAAAACAGTCGGTGCCCTGAGGAGTGAGCGCCCAGTCAGAAGACTGATATGGAGGGATGATTTCAATACATTATAATGAGCTCTGAGACAAAGGCATAAGTATGGGACCGGAGGATCTCTGAGGAGGGTGAGAGTGAATCCGCTGGAAAAATAAAGGGATGCATTGGGAGGGATATTTAAGTTGGGTTTTGTGGGATGAGTGGGAGTTTCTCAGGCTGAAGTACAGGAGATGCTCTCACCCCAGGCTCAAGGAGTGATGTGTGTGCAGGGGCGAAGGAGTGCATGCAGAGGCTGCATGTCACGGGGCAGATGGCGAAGAGATGGGACAAGAAGAACCTGATACACAACAGAAAGGAAATTGGATTTTTCCAATTTTCTTTCCATTCCAATAAGCAGTTGAAAATTGTTGAGATGTATGAGCTTGAAAAGGCATGATCTAATCTGCTTTTTAGGAAAGTTGTGCCTTTTTAGGGCAGTGTGGCCCTAGTGCTGTGGTGGGTGAAAGAGGGAGCTGGGGGGTCATCTAGGTCCTGGTAGGAAGAGCCCCAATGATGAGGAGGCCCAATTTAGGACAGGGACCCAGTGACCCAACTAAAGGATAAGATTCTAAAGCTAAATCCCTATCTTTTGGGTGTTGAGGGAGAAGCTGAACTAAGGCAACATTTTTTTAATTTGGTGCACTGGGTGGAAGATGGTGGTGACACAAAAACAGGGATCCTGGATGAAAAGCAGATTAGCAGGCAGGATGACAGCTGCCCACGAGAAAAGCTATGTAAATCATCAAGTGTTCGCTGGTGGTCTCACACCAAGATAGATGGACCACCATGTCTTCCAAGCACGAGACTCTCCATTTTGCCTCCCACAGTCAGAAGAGGGGCTGCAGGCAATTGACATTGGGGGTTCCCTATGAAGACTGGAACACAACTGAGGAACAGACTTTTCTGTCTCTGTCCAGCACTGCAAGAGTATGGACTCCGAGTCAGGCTTCCCTGGTCCCCCAACCCAAGCCCCCCATTCCTGGGGCATCCATCTGTCTGCCATGGCATTTATAAGACTCTGTGGTAATTGTCTACCTATTTGCCTCTACAGGTAGATGGTTATCTGTGTAAGGGCAGGGCCCCAGCTAATTCATCTTTGTATCCTCATGCCTGGCACATAATAGAAGTTCCATAATTTTTTAACATGATGGATAAATGCACAACGGTACATAACTTCATGTTTCTAGGCGTCAATCTCTCAACATTAAAGCTCCCCCCGATGACTGCATTTGAAGTTTCAATGTATAAATACAGATACAGAACCTGGCACAGTAACTGGCGCTTAACAAACTCTAAATAAATGTCTCTTACTCTTTTTCCAGGCCAGAACTTTCCATCTTCTTTTGGAAAACATAAACTTCAGTACGTAGCCTAACAGCAGCAGGCTTCAAATAGATGTTTGTTCAACCCAATTCATCAAAGAAAATGTCCCCTAAGTTGAGGACTCATTTTGCAGTGAGGCTACTATTTCTGCATCTCCTAAAAAGCCAGAGCAATTTTGAGGAAAGTAGGTACATGAAGCACTCCCAGGAAGGTAACTTGGTGTATTTTCAAATCAGCCAAAGCTGCTGGTCTGGTAATAATCACTGGGTCTTTCAGCTTTGATGCCAACAACCGAAACCAGGTGCCCCTGTGGCAGCATGTACTGATGTAAAGCTGCATATCAATTATTCCTGGATTAGAGATGATAAGGCAGTCGGGGGAAGGATGACAGGGAGAGGAAGGTTTAAAGCGGTTTCTGCTTAAAAGACATTATTTTCTCTGCTCTTAGACCAGGACACCGAAGTCCACAATGCTGACAGCATCAGTAAAGAATTTGCAGAGCCCACTCAGGTCCCCTGGAGCACCCGAGGCTGTCATGGACTCCATCAACCACAGAACAAAGGAAGCCCTCATGTGTGGTGTTGGCCAAGATGCTGCCATTTTGACGCCCCCTGGCAAGGATTATGGGTTAACTGAAAATCTCAAGCTGATCCTTTCAGTTCTGCAGTGAGCACCTGGGCCAAAGAAACACTAAAATCGAGCAATATTGACTGAACTTAGAGGAAAAGAAAATTCCCAGGAAGAAATCCCCAAGGGGCTCCATGTCAACACTGCTGGTCTGATGCCACCTCTGGGTGATTCACAGCCCAGGGAAGAGCTGCAGCCTGCTGTGTGGGAGCCAACAGCTGTATCCTCCCCAGTACAGCTGCCCTGGTTCAAGTCAAAGGCAGGGTGTCAAACCCTTGATTTATATGCACTGAGAAATGAATGTTTTTATTTGTCATGGCTCCTGTGTCAAAACCAGCTGGATTTCCATAAATTTTGCTTTTCTTAAAAAAAAAAATCAAAGTAACTGAAACAAGCAGCTCTCTGGCAGAATCTCACAGGAAATGTTCACTAAAATAGAAGATGAGAAGGGGCATGTTGATGAGGGAAGACAAAGACAGCGAGATACAATCACAGAGTTGATGTAAACATTGCCAGTTAGTTATGTGAGGTCAGAAGGTAAAGCAAACCATTTGCGACCGCCAACAGAGAGTCTGCCAGAAATCTTCCTCCCAGGGCCTCCCTGGTGGCGGGCGTAGGGGTTAAGTGTTGGTGCAATCACCGCAGTGGCTGAATTTGATCTCCTGCTCCCCTGCCAGGTCCTCTCCTGTCTCACCTGCTGCTCCCCTCAGCAATGTATTTCAGTAGACCTGCCTATTCTGCTCCCCACTCTGTCTCTGGTGACTCCTCTCACCCCCGTACCTCTGGCCTACACCCCAGTTTTTCTAAGCAAAAGTAAATAAAATAAGGAAGTCTTCTTGGCATAGAGGCAAGAGTCAGGGAAATCAGAGTCCAGAAACTTTCCTGACTGTGTAGTATTGGAAAGGTCATGTCATCTCTTGGTCATTTCCTCCTCTGGGGTGGCCTTCACAGCCCAGTTTTCTGGGAGGCAACTGGCTCACCCCATATGCCACCTGGTGCAGCTCCAGAGGTTACTAGGAAGACTGTAGTCTGTGGGAAAAGCCCCCTTTTGGAGCCGAGCAACATGGTGGTGCTGGAGACCCACATGGGGTATCTAACAAGGACCCCTCTTTTCCAGGATCCGCTCTACCCTCTTCTTTGTTAAGAAAATTAGAGGGTGTTATATGTAGGTCTGTAAATCCTAGCGGCCTTGTCATCCTACCCTGCTCCCAAGCACTTTCTGTATAGGTGTCAACTGGGGCCACTATAACAAAAATACCACCAACGGGTGGCTCCAAAACCATAGACATATATTCCTCAGAGTCCTGGAGCTGGGTGGCTGGGTGGCTGCATGTTCAGGTGGAGGCTGGTGAGGCCCACTTCCTGTGTCAGAGACAGCTCTCTCCTCATTGTATTCCCACATGGTGAAAGGGGCAAGGAGCTCTCTGGGGTCTCTTTTTACAAGGGCCCTAACCCATTCATGAGGGCTCTACCCTGTGGCCTAAGCATCTCCCCAACGCCCCAGCTCCAACCCATCACACTGGGCATTCAGAGTTCTCGAGGCAGAGCAATAACTACTACACGATCATGGGCAGGATTTCAGTGTGTGATTTTGGTTTTTTGTTTTGTTTTGTTTTTTGAAAGATTTATTTATGGGGCCTCCCTGGTGGTGCAGTGGGTTGAGCAATGCACTATGAGGCAAACCACAGTCACTGTAGCATGAGTTCGATCCCTGCCGCTGGCCAGGGAGGGGACCCACATGGCACGGCAGACCTCTCCTGCCTCACCTGCTGCTGCCCTCGGCAGTGTGTTTCAGTCAGTTTGCCTGTTCTGCTCCCCATTCTGTCTCTGGTGAATCCTCTCACCTCCTGTGACTCTGACCTGTACCCCTGGCTCTTGTATGCATAAATAAATAAATCTTTAAAAGAAAAGGATTTATTTATGCATACAAGAACTGGGGTACAGACCAGAGGTGCAGGGGTAGGGATGGTGATGAGAGTATTCACCAGAGACAGAGTGGGGAACAGAACAGGCAGGTTGACTGAAATGCACTGCTGAGGGGAGCAGCAGGCAAGACAGGAGAGGTCTGCTGTGCCATGTGGGTCACCCCCCTGGCGGGGGATAGTACTCATGGTGCAGTGGCTGCAGATAGCTTCATAGTGCTGTAGTTTAACCCCTTGTGCCCTCAGTATGTGACTCTGAGTGGGAACATACATTCAGCACAGAGCAAATCTCTTCTTCCTCTGCACCAGGGATTGCTGACATCCAACATTATACCAAACATGTGCCAGGGGCTGGCGGTGTGGGAGCACAGAAGCCATTCTGACATGTCTCAGTACATGTCAAGCAGAAAGCAACCATGTTCATCATGGCTGCTGGGGGAATGGGTGAGAGGCAGCAGATTTCTGTGTATCTGCATGGACGTGCCCTCTTGCTGGGACTGCCCCTGGGCTTCTTTTCACCAGTGCTACTAGGTGGCCGAGCAGGATTCTACCGACCAGGCAATGGCTAGTTTTTGGTGTTTTTCAGAAACCAGAATACTTGTGCTTCTGGGGTGCTTTCTGAAGTCCTTCCTGTCTTTTGGTTTTCTGAAATGCTCTTATATCCAGCAGCAACTTAGAAAGCAAGGGGACTTTTCATAGTCCCCTTTTGTTTACTTTTCTGTACTAGCAGTGATTTAACAGTGAACATGGTATGGGAAGGTGAGGATAATATTAGGAGAAGGACGGAAGCCTATAACATTTAGTGGAGCCCGTTAGTTCTTCTTTCCCGTTAATTTCAAATGTCTTCCTTTTATATTTTTAGCATACATATCTTTTTATTGTTTGGTTACTTTTCCTTGTTTCCCCATTATCTCTTCACTTTGTACTCCTATAACTTAGCCCTATTTCCCCCCTTAATCCAAATGGCCTCTCATGTTTGATGGTGGCCCTGGGGGCACTCAAGAGCCCAGAGGGCACGGTGAGCAGATGGAGGTGGTGCTGGGGGGTATCTCTATTGCCCACTGGAGGCTATTTAATTGAGTCAGTGACTTCTATCAGATGGGTTTGGGATCTGAAAAGTTTCATGGACCATGTCTAAGGCCTTTCTGTGGGGTCCAATAGGTGGGAGGCTGGAAGGGCTGAGAAGGGTGGGCCAGAAATGAAGATTGCGCTGTGACACTGTGCCTGTGATGCTGTGGCGCTGTGACCCTGGGGCTGGAGCGTGGACATGACTGGGTGACTCATACCCCAGAGGCCTGCTTCAGGAAAGGCATGAGCAGCCTTCAGCCTGTTCCCCTGGACCCTAAGATGCAGTCCAAACCAGGCCTGATTCTTTTTTCTCAAAAGTAAGGGGTGAGACCCTTCGTATTAGGAAACCCCAAACCTGCCTGGAGCGGCAAATTTAATATGAGTAACTACGGTGACTGTCTCACGACTGTAGCGTCTACTTAAGAGTTGCCATGAGATGGAACTAGAAGGAATTATACTCAGTAAAACAAGTCAGAAGGCAAGAGAAAAATATCAGATGGCTTCACTATTAGGAGGAATATGAAAGAACAACAACAACAATAAAGAATAAGCTCAAGGAATTG
>JAGFMF010011796.1:6338608-6355024 GCA_019455555.1 Galemys pyrenaicus
ACCAAAAAGCCGGGATAAACCAAAGGGACCATGGGGGAGGGGAGGGGAAGGGGGGGAGGGCAAAGACGGGGAAGATGCCAGAGGGTGCACAAGGGACTGCAGTGATGGTGCACGGGTGAAATGGTGGTGGGTACCCCCTGGGGACTACAAATGATGTCAAATATAACTAATAAAAGAAAAAAAAAAGAAATGGTAATTTTTGAACCAAAAAAAAAAGAATAAAAACATTAAGTCATACAAAAAAAAAAAAAAGTTGCCATGAAAGTGGAACTGTAATGTGCTCAGCATAACAACACAAATGATAATTCTGTGCTAACCTTGCTATGGTAAATGTTTGACCGTGGGTGTGTGTGTGTATCTTCGCACAGTCACATGCGCGTTATACACCTCTACATTTCTACACAGTTATATGTCAATTACATAGGAACAAGGCTGGAGAGGGAAGAGCATCTACCCACCAACTTTGGAATCTCTACTGGAGGGGAGAGGCCACTTTCTTTGAATTTCCTAGGAAGTTTCTCCAGGGGGTCCACGTCCCCACTGGAGTTACTATAGCTCTTCCATTCCCTTTCAGGGTAAGTCTTCATTCTGTTACTCATTTTCCTGGTACCTGTGATGCATCTGATTCACTGGTGTGATCGGGCCCTTTCTGTCCTGGGCTCCTACCCCTACCTCTGTGTGGGCTAAGTCTTTGCAGAATTTCAGCCAAAGAAAGCTAACTGTAGTTGGAGTCTGTTGGGTGGGCCCTAGTTAGTTTCCTCCTGGGAATCACCATTTGAAAGATGAAGACACTGAGGTTCAGACAGGTCAAATAATTTGCTCAAGGTCACCAAGCTAGTGAGTTGTTGATGTAGCATTGGAATTGAGAAGTTTTCTGGTTCCAAAGTTTATTTTTTCCTCTTTGTAACATGATACAGGTGGCTGAGTAAAATCCACTCCAAAACATATCAAGTAAAACACTGCTATACAGTCACTAAGAAATTAAATCTCAGGGAGCATTGCCTGCTGTTATTTTTAGATTACATACAAGGTAAGAATATGACACTTCTTTCTGTTCTTTAAGTATTATTTATGTAGATGTGATTTATAGCGCTTCGCTATCACGTGATTAAGATGAAATAACTTGCAGGTTGTGTAAGCCAGGCTGCGGCCTAATCTACAGGTGTCAAATTGACACAACTGGTTTCTCAAAAACACAACTTGTAAATATTTGCTGCCCTTCGAAATTCACTTTTGATTGACTTTGTTAGGGAAACTGCCAAAAACACCATCCAGTCCTACAGCGTGCATAACTGAGTTCACAACCTTATAAACAACTTGGATGAGGCTCTGGGGAGCAAAAGGACGGCTGGCATCACGCTGAAATCATAAACCCAGTGCACCAAACGGTTTGGCTTTTATCTTGTTTCCTAGCGCCCCCTTGTGGTCAAGGATGAAATGAGCGCTCAGACGGTCTGATGTAAATTCCAGGTACTCAATTCCAGACACCATTTCCCAACGTTTTTGGAAATTCCCTGTGGAACAGCACTCTTGTTCTCAAAAGTCTAGGTGCTTCCCCACTTTATGAAAGGGGGCTTAGTTTTTACTATAAAATAAATACATGTTTCCAAGTTTTAGAAATTTTGGAAAATACAGAAAAGTGTGAGGAAAATGCCTGTACTCTGACCCAGTAGAGTCAGTGTCAAATTTTGTGAAATTTTCCGTTTTTACTATGCAGGTACACCTCTGGATAGCATCTATTTATTTACGATACCAGCTCCAGAGGTAGCAATTACTAGTATCTACATCTACTCACATGCACCTCATCTGCTCAGTACCTTGGCCTCCCTGTCAGAGGTATACACTCATATGTATGGTTCTCCTTCCCTTGCTGTTTCTTAAGGTAAAATGACAACACACAAGCGCACACACACAGGGAGAAACATAGGAATACATGTACTTATACTTTTGTTTCCTCCTTTCTTTTTTTTCTGTCACTGAACCTTTCTCTCCAGATCATCAAATTATTATCAGAATCTATGGCTGTACCATATCCTAGTACATGGATGTATTATATTTTATTCAATTACTCTTCTACATGTTGGCCACTCAGTTTGTTTTTATTTTTTGCTAAATTATTCAAGCAGTCTTTGCGCAAATCTCTGAGAAGGATCCTTAGACATGGAATTTCAGGGTATGTTGTAGTTACGTCCTTGATCGTTCTGTCCCTCTTGTCCACCTTAACCATCACTCTCTGGGAAAGCCTCCAGCGGTTTCTCCCTGTATCCCTGTGCTCTTGGACTTCATGTGGAAGGCCCAGGGAAGTAGCTTGTACCTCTTTTTCAAAAGACACCTTCAGCTCTACTCAGGAACAAGGAATCTTCACCTGTCCTCAGAACTTTGAAGTCATTGAAAACAAATGGGTCCTTTTCTTTAACGAAACAGGGAAAGAAACAATGTGCCTAGTTTCAGAATCACATTTTTTTAAATTTGAGGCCAGTGAGCCACCAATCTTCACAGTGGAACTTCTGTCCCTAGTTTTGTTTTGGTTTCAGAGTATAAAATTATACTAACCTTCTGAGACGTTCTCTCAAAAAGATAACATAGGGTGGCCTCCCTGGTGGCACAAGGGGTTAAATTACAGCACTATGAAGCTATCCGCAGCCACTGCAGCATGAGTTCTGTCCCCGACAGGGAGGTGACCCACATGGCACAGCAGACCTCTCCTGTCTTGCCCGCTGCTCCCCTCAGCAGTGCATTTTAATGGATCTGCCTGTTCTGTTCCCCACTCTGTCTCTGGTGAATCCTCTCACCCCTGCTCAAGATGACAGCATTTCATGGACTCTGGACCTACAAAGCACTGACACTTTGAGGTTTTTCCTGAGACATCAGGTCTGAGCATGGTGCCCTGAACATGGTAAACACTTGAGCAGGTGTCTCAGAAACGCAGGAGTCTAGTCTCTGCCCTCTCTAAAATTCTTACTCCAGAGATTTTATGCAGAAGAATGACACCTTATTACAATTTGATAAAGTCCCTTTATACCTCTCAAGAGTTTGGATTCCAGGCAGTTGCAGGAATGAAAACTGACTGTAGTTTCAAGGTTGCCTGTATAGCTTTTAAATGAATAGCATATTAATTTTCTTCTGTGTTAACTAATGAAAAATTTCCACAACTAAGTAGTATGTGTTATGGATACATTATTTCATTTACTATCCACTACAATACTTTAAGCTATGAATATTACTCAGCTATGTCTCACAGATGTAGAAACTGAGGCATTAAAAGGTTAAATTGCTTGCCTAAAACCACAGAGCTGGCAGATCTGAGATACAGTCCTAACCTCTTTTGACTCCAAACCTTGTTTTACTTAGGCTACTACATTATTTTGCTTTGCTTAATTTCATTCTGCCTCCATTGGCAGGTATTTGTCCAAGTCTTACATTATATGAATCCTTTGGGAGCATTTATCCTATTTATCTTTTATTATCCTGAAATGCCTTCACACTGCAGCCAAATCAGGATATTTGCTTATTGAGCCAAGCAGCATCCTAATATTGTGAATGGACCATCACAAATTTTGTGGTTTTTTTTTTCTCTCTCCAACTTTGATTTTGAAAAATATAAAACTTACTGGAAAATTTCAAATATAATGCAATGAATACATCCAATTATCTTCTATCTAGATTCATCAATTGTTAACATTTTGTACATTTTTTTCTCAATCTCTCTTTTTCTTGACTTAGCTAACTCTTTTTGAGTTAGCTGCAGTACATGTTATTTCATTCCTAAGTGCTTCGGTCTGTATTTCCTAGAAACCAGGCCATCTCAGTGTAACTAATATACAATTATTACCCTCAGAAAAGTTTACATAGTAAAGTAAGTTAGTATAGCTTACATTCAAATTTTCCCCAGTTGTCTAAATGTTGTTTCTTAACAGTTGATTTTATGTGGGTTTTTATTTTTCTTGATCCAGGGTCCAGTTTGGGGTCACATCACTTTAGTGTTCTGTCATCACCTTTAATCTAGTGAACTTTTTGCTCACTAGCTTTTTCCTTAATCTTTTCTGAAATTGACATTTTTGAAGCGGGTAGTTGTCTTGCAGAACGTCTCTGTTAGGATTTGTATGACTGTTTCCTCACGAATAGAGACAAATCATACACTTTGGGCAAGAGCAATGATTGTGTCCTCTGTATATGACCAGGGCACTCATGTCAGCTTGCACCATTTTTGGTAATGCTGTTTGTTCACTCGGTTCAGGGTGATTTCTTTGCTGTGAAGATCCCCTATTCTCTTTGTAAGTTACCTGTAGGCTGATACTTTGAAACCATATCAGTACCTTTAATTGATAATTTTGCCTGAATCGACTATTGCTTGTTTCCAAAATGGTGGTTTTCTATTTCCATCGTTTCTTCTACATACTTGTTGCTTTTTCCTCTAAGGTTTCTTCTTCTCCATCTCTTCCCTTTTTGAATCATAAACTACCTGTGTGGTTAGAGTAAGTCACGTAACTTACCCCTCGGGATCTGTGCTTTCTCATTCAAGATGAGAAGATGTGAAGGTATTAAACCTAGATTTTAGTCGTAGATGAAACTGCCAAGAGCTGCGACGAAACCGTCAGAGAATGAAACGGCGTGGGTCTGAGGTGCAGGACACAGCATCCTTCAGGGGTGAAATTCCGGGTCTTCACCACCCGTTTTCCGCGGCCCCTCCCATAGCAACAGTAACTAGTAACCTCCACGCGTTCTCGCGATAGCAAGCCCCTCGGGGACAAAGGTGCGGTCCCCGGTCCTCTCCTGCACCGCGCCCACCCCCGCCCTAGCCACCTGCAAGCTGGGCCCTTCCGCGCACGCGCGCACACGCTGCCAGACAGTTGGTGGTGTTACTTCACCCCAGCTGTCCCCCTCCGCAGCCAGACCCGCGGCGCGCGACCCCGGCGCGACCCTGCGGCGCAAACGCGGTGCGCGGGGAGGTAGGGGCGCGCAGGCGCCGCGGGGGGAGTGAGGCCGCGCAGGCGCGGACGGCGGTGGTTTGAAGAAGACCTTCAGCGTTACCCTGGCGGAGCCGAGACAGGCCGTCTAGTTGGAGGTGAGGAGAGCGGAGGACGAGAGCCGGGCGGCCGGGTCGTGGGCAGAGGGACCGCAGTCCAGCAGGGGATCCGACGTGAGGTGGGACTAACGGAGGGCTTGGGAGGGGAAGAGCAGCCTAACGGGGCGCAGGCCCGGCTGGGCCGCGGAGGGCAGGGGGGATCTTGCTCCCGCGGCCGCCGCCTTAGGTGATGGAGCCGCAGTGCTGGCAGGGGAGGGCGGCGCTCGGAACGCGGGGCCGCGACCTTCCCTCCGCCCGAAGTGCCCGCGGGACTTTGTTTCCAGGCTTCTTGCCAGAAAGGAGGTTGGTATCTAGGGAAGTTGGCTCTTCGAACCCCAAACCCACCCCCACCCCCCAACTTCTTCTCTACAATTGCCGTCCAAGAGTCAGGGGAGCGCTTCCACTCCTTAGCGCCGAGGGAAGGATGCTCTACGTGCACCGTAAGAGGTTGAAACGAGGAGCAAAAGGGGCTCCTTACTGTGATGTTAGTAATTGTGTAAAGCTGAATAACACAGTTAACGCCTTTGCCCTCCTTGTCTGAGCCCAGTGCAGCGTCGGTACATTGTGCCTGTCTACAAACAAGTGTATTTTGTAGAGCTAAGAGAAATACGTGACTGTAGCTTTACTCTCAAGTAACACTCAAGTCCCTGTGTCTTCTCGGTTTCTGCTTGATCATACCAGCCGTGCATTTCCTGTCAGAATCATGGGCCTGGAAAAGTAAGCTTGAACTAGGCAGAATTGAGATGAAGGTGTCTGGCAGTGGTTTTGAGATATAAAGCAGATGTTAAAAGATTATTTAGTCCCTTCATGAATATTTATAAACATTTCGTGTATCTCTTCTCTTGTCAGTAGATGGGGGAAAAAAAACCAGACCAAACCAGGCTGCACAAATTCTGTTTGAATATGTAGTCTTGCTCCTCTGTACTTATCTCCCCACGGTATAGATCCCTGACAAAATTTGAGCAGATACCAGCAGCAGTTGTGCTCCTAAAGGGTAATAATAATCAAGTTGTAATTGGCAGTATATAGTCTATAATTAATCATTTAAAAACAAGGGGTTGTTTTGTAAAATAATTTCGCTGGAAGTGAACTATGGAACCCTGTGACTTAGAGCAAAATTTTGCTGAGGTATGAGTCAGTATATTTATACTCATTCATCCTTAGTATATTCTTTTAACTGTATATATATATGGATATTCTTAAATGTATCTCATTTGACAGCTTTAAATTAAGAACAAATGAATTCACAACTAAGTGCATCGTAACTGTTATGTTCAGGTATAATGGTATAGGCAGAATTTTAAAAGAAGTTAAGATTAAGACTTAGGTTGAATAAAATACGTGTTAGTTTGAATGTGTAGATCGTACACTTGTAGTAATTGCAAAGGCCAGCTGGTGTTTTGGATTTTTATGGTGTAGTAAGTCACCTAATGAGACTGCTTGAGGTTGTTCTACACTTGGTTGGACTTGTCTTTTGAGACTGCTGCAGAAAAAATTTTCCCCTATGCAAAGAGGCCATAGATTCAGCTATGTTAATAGAATTTCAACATGAGATGCATATCAGCAGAAAAAAGCTGGTTGAATACTAAGTAGGTGAGATGTAAAGTCAAGCACCTTGAGTTTTTAAAGGCTGTAACTTTGGCGCATACACCAACTTTTGGTAAGCTGATTATTGCAGGTAGAATTTAATTTCTGGTTAATGGGTTAAGACTATAGCACTACATTTTAGGAATGGCTTTGAGAGAGCACATTTCTGGATGCATACATTTTAATTAGTACAATAATTCTTATTTTAAGAGCTGAATTTCATCAGTGGCAAAAATGGTAACTGAAGCTTTTTAATTTTTCTGTTTTTGCAGATCCTTAAAAAAATATATCTTGTTATATAGCACTTTGGCTTTTAATAACCCAAGAAATGTTCTAATGTAAATTTCTCACTTTTTCTTTGAGTAAAAAGTCCAATTTAGCAAGCATCTCCTTCAGCCTGTGAGAAATTTCTGAAGTGCAGTCGGAAAGATAACCTCTGTGACTCTCATGATGAAATGATTATTTTTCAGTGTTCTAGAAAGGTATTTTTAAAGGAACACAATGCTTTCACTTAACTTTGCTTGCATTAGGGTATTAGCTTTCATGATGCAAAGGAAGAAAAAACTGTATACCTCTTCTCACTGGACTAAATAATAGAAGGACTGTGGATGAATGCACACTAAAAGGTGATTTTCATTTCTTTGTTTCATTTCTTTTTTCTTTATAAGATATGTGTAACACACCGACTTACTGTGACCTAGGGAAGGCTGCCAAGGATGTCTTCAATAAAGGATATGGTAAGTGTGCTAATGTACTTATACTTAATGTATAAGTAAGAGATTGTGCTATTAAGATGAGGTTAAGTCAGTATTAATCTATTTCATGAGATTTAGTGGTTATGAGACTTCATAAGGTGGAGTCCCTTAAAAGCATACATACATGCATTCATGTACATAAACATACTGTTATCTTTAAGATGATATAAGTGAATTTTATATTCATTTATAATATGTGTAAGATCAAATAATATAAATCTGTAATATCTGTGCCTACCCTAGCCAGCCCTGGGCAGAGTTAAAGTACAGATGCATTTTTCCTCCTCCAAATTATAGCAGTATTTTCATTAGCATGAAGATACAACTATTGACTTTCTAAATAGACATTTATTTTTAATTTTAAAATTTGAATTTTTAAATTTTTTGTGCTGTACAAATTTGATTTATTAATCATGCTAATTGTAAATTTTAAACTTGTGTATATACATGTTATTTTCTAATAATTTGTTTTTAAAATAATATGTATTCCTTTCATTTTTTAACATTTTTAAACTAATATTTTGAGAATCTTAGAAATTTGACTTATTCAATTAATTCAGTTCCTCATGAACTTATATCTAATGAGAAAACTTTGTATTTCCATATGCAGAGTACTATGGACTAGTTTCATAATTTCTCAGTTGTAAAATGAACAAATGTTAAATTTTAAACATTATTGTGTTTTTGTGTTTGTCCAGGGTTTGGCATGGTCAAAATAGACCTGAGAACCAAGTCTTGTAGTGGAGTGGTGAGTGCCCAATATATTTTTAACAGATGTAGCATAATTAACTTAAATTAGCTTATAAGATTCTATTTAAAAAATCATTGTTTAGTTACACAAAGCATCTTCCCTTATATCTTTATCCTATTCACATATTTCAGTAAGCGTCTTACTCAACTGCTTAAGCCCATAGACAATCAGGTTGAATCTGAGGGGAGATCCTTTGTCATAATAAGTTTGTTCTGAGCCTTACTCTCAGAAGATATATCTATGTGTAATCCATGTCATAATCTTTTTGTTTTCATGAGTATACACATGGGTACTAATATCTTTCATTGTGAGTATGTGCAAATTTTTCTGCCCTTTTGAAACAAATGTACAGATAAAAAGTATATAGAAGCATAGTCTACGGTTTTTATTGATATTCATAAAGCCTTTTTTTACTGAAAGTTAAGAATACAAAGAATACAGTAAAGAATATATGAGCATATTTTGGGTATTTAATAATACTCGTTAATACCACAACTTCTACACAGTAGATATCAGCAAGTATATAACTTTACCAATGAGCTCACCTCATTGTCTGGTAATTTTCTTTATTAGCCACATTTTTAAAATTAGAAGGGCATGAGGCATGTGAAATTCTTATATTTTGTCTCATTCCATATAACTGTGGTTTGTCTTTATCACTCTGAGTTTTCTAGTGGTAAATAAATACATATGCAGCTGCCCTACTGGGATGGACAAATTGTTATTTAGTTCTGTTAAAATGGAAAAATTATACTCACTGTGAGCAAAATTTTAGAATTTGCTGAAGTTAGGTTTGTGTTGTGAAAATCATCAATTGATATTTTATCTCCCTTTTTTGCTGCTGTGGTGTGGAAATATGCCTTCAGATGGTAAGAAAAGTAGAGTATATTTGTGTGCTTGTTTTTATGGCTGCTTTTGTCTTTGTTACGGATTTAGGATAAATTTCATCCATTACTCCAAATTCTTTGATTGTGTTTTGATATTTTTATCATATGCCATCTGTGTTTTGTTGCTTATTAGCATTTAATGTAAAGCTGTAGATGTTATATGCATGTTATAATTGTATCTTGCACTGTTTGATCTAATTATGAAATTAGACAAAGCAATTGTTTGATTGTAACTCAGCTTAGAACAATTCTTCTCTTTGAAATTTATACCTTTGCTGTTGTAAACTTGACAGTTGAAACAAAGAAATGATGATAATAAGGAAGAAATATAAACTACTTTTTAACCTTAATTTTGTGCATGAAGTCTTCCTAACACTAAAATTAAGATTTATGCTATGCTTTCAAGTTCATAAAACACTGGGTAGTTGAATTTATAAAAAGAAAGCAGTTGTCACATTAAATAATTGTGTGCGCTATTCAACTTGACTGGCATTTTATCAGTTTTTACTAAGGTCTTGCCCTAAATGTACAGCATGATATTCTCTTTAAAAGCATTCTGTATGCTGTTGATAAATAGATCTTAGTTTCACAGTTGTTTCATCAGCCTAGAATGAGAGTTAGGTGCAGGATATTTGCTAAAGGGAGGCTTCTTCTTGCAGGCGGTTTAACAGTTGCTCAAGGTTGGCAGTATTTTCTTTCTTTTGGCAGTCTTTCAGAAATGTTCCTTTAAAACAGGGCCAATCAGAATGTTTTCTTGACAGCTCAGAGATGTCAGTAGCAGGTGTTGACTGTTTGCTTTCCCCTAGAAGGAGATCTCTTCTGATTGCTCATTGTCATATGACTGGAAGGACACCTAACTAGGGAGGAGGATATATTTTAAGGCTTAGTAACTGTTTGATAGAAAGCACTTTCCAAGGTGGATGGGGAGAATAGAAGTATGGGGATAAGTTATAACATTCCATTTTGTTTTGAAAAGATACTGGAATTGTTCATGCTGAAAGTTTTGTGGACAAAAGCAAAATTTTCATACAGTGTGAATGTGCTTAATGTTATTAATGTGTACACGTGAAACGGATAGTTTTATGTTAAGTGTACTTTATCGCAATAAAAATTAAACATTTTTAAATACAATAAAGTTCTGACCTATTGAAAGAGAGGAGGTTATGGTGGCCTTATGGCCTGCGGGTTAAGTCTTAAGTGCTATCACCACTATGGCCTGAGTTCCATCCTTGGCCCGGGAGCTAACCCGCATATGGCATAGCAGACCTCTTCCTGTCTCGCCCAGTGCTCCCCTTAGCAGTGTGTTTCCGTAAATCCACCTTCTCTGCTTCCCACTCTCTTTGGTGAATCCTCTCACCACTATCCCCATTCCTGCACGTCTGGCCTACACTCCTGTTTTTCTGCGAAAAAAATTTTAAAAAAGTAAAAAGGTGGTTAGTGCTGCTAGTGTTTTGGAATTTTTAAAGAACTTTAAATTAGGGCCTCCCTGGTTGCGCAGTGGGTTAAGCAACGCACTATGAAGCAAACTGCAGCCACTGCAGCATGAGTTCGATTCCTGCTGCTGACCAGGGAGGGAACCCACGTGGTGGGCCTTGCCCACTGCTCCCTCAGCAGTGTGTTTCAGTCCATCTGCCTGTTCTGCTCCCCGCTCTGTCTCTGGTGAATCCTCTCACCGCCCTGGACTCTAGCCTATACCCCAGCTCTTGTATATATAAATTATATAAATCTTTTAAAAAATAAAAAGAACTTTAAATTAACTAGTGGTTTGAAAGATAATCCCATTTACTTTACTAAGAGATTATATGGAACAAGAAATATTGATGAGAAGGTAGAGTGGTGGAAAAAATCTAAAACTGGTGAAGATACTCAGAGATATTAGAAGTAAAGTAGCAAATAGGTTGCTATAGAGAGGGCTGTGATAAAAAGTAAATTGTATTGGTTTCTCATGCATTGAACACCACATTCAATACTATATTGAAATAATTTTTCTTGCTTATCAGGAATTTTCTACTTCTGGTCATGCTTACACTGATACAGGAAAAGCGTCAGGCAACCTAGAGACCAAATATAAGGTCTGTAACTATGGACTTACCTTCACCCAAAAATGGAACACAGATAATACTCTTGGGACGGAAATCTCTTTGGAGAATAAGGTAAGAGAAAATAGTAGAAATTAATTTTATTAAGTTAAATTCATTTGCAGATAAAATGGTGAACAAACCCCAAATATAATCTGAATGAGTTCATACAGCCTGTCTAGTCACCATATTTTTTTCCTTTGCCCCTGACCTTTTGAGGATGTCTTACATTTCTAGAAAGTAAAACTTTCTTTTTGAGTATACAGTTATCTCATTTTGTTGTATAGCTGAGCCTCTCCTGGTAGACCAAACTATAGTGATTTAATTTTTTGGATTGTTTAATAGTTGGTGCCATAAAAAAATGTTTCGAAAATTCTATTTTCAAAGAGATTTGTGTGCTGTATTTGTCAGGTTTTTAGTTATAGGTTGCTGTGTGCTATTTTTTGATGCATGTGTATATATAAGCACATTATCATATATAGATGATATATATGTATAGATGAATAAATTACTTAGGTTGGCTTGTTGAAAGTCAGATTCTCATTACAGTAATTTCAGGAGACTATTAAGACTGTTTTATCGTATTGGGATTTTATTGTTTTTCACTCTAATTTATGTTACTGACTGGTAGGATTTGGTCTACACAGTTTAAGCTGTTATGTTGAGAATTATGATGAAATCTGGTGGGTGAGGAGGGTTCAAGAGAGGGATGGGGGACAAGGAAAGATGAAGAGGTAATTTATTAAACAATTGCATATTTGAATTTCTTTAATCACTTTCCTTTTTTGTTAGAGATAACTTTAGAATGGGTTCCTTGATTTAAAAAAAAATTGAAATGGCTATTAATTTTAAATATTTATTTTTCAGTTGGCTGAAGGGTTGAAGTTGACTCTTGATACCATATTTGTACCGAACACAGGGTAATTATCCAAACCCCTTTTTCTGATATTTTTGCAGCCTGCAGGCATAGAGAGCTTTGGAATAGGGGGTTGTGATAAAGGGTTTAGATGCAAGAATGACTTAGGATGTTGTATTAGGAATACTTGAAACTTTGTGCAGTAAAGGTGGAGACTCCCTTGAAGTGGGATACAGTTTTGACTTGAAAATGGAATAAATAAACAAACTTATAAATCTAGTCCAAAGAGGCACATAGTACAATAGGAAACATTTAGGAGCTAAAAAGGGTCTACAGCCCTTATATCGTAAGTTATTCTAAAGAGTCACTGTGGAGAAGTTAATTTCTTAAGATTGTAACCTCCTTGAGCTAAAATAGTAGTTCTGACATCAATTTACTTAGTTAACCATTAGATATTCCCAACCTCTGCCTCAGTTTCTTCCTCTAAAAAGTGAGGATTATGTTTTCTCTCTGCTTAACATGAGTGTGTGCTATTGAAAGCACAGAAGTTCTAGATAAAGGCAAAGTCACATTTCTTCGCTGCAACCATGTCTGTCCTTTCCACACTTGATTAGAATAGGACAAGGGCTATTAAAAACTAATTTCACATTATTAACCTTATTCTTAAAAAAATATACACTTCTTTTCCAACCATCCATTATTGTCCAGGGAGAAAATGCTGACCCTATATAAAATAAACTTACTAAAGAGCTTTTAACCTTTAAAAAAGTGCCCTTAAAAATTCAGAAGTGTTTTAAAATTTAGATACTATTTTTTGTAGCATTTGGACACTTGGAAGCATTTAAAGAAATTTGGCTTTTTTTATATGCATACATACTTATTTAGATTATTAATTTGATAGTGAAATGTCTTACTCCTTTTTATGTTTTTTCACGCATTTATGAAATTTCATGAAATCTATCATTTGAAGTTATAGTGAGGAATAATTGAAAGTATACTATAAATATTTCTAATCCTAATAAAGTTATATTTGTAGAACTAAGTTATTTGAAACATTGGGGAAGAGATCTCACTCTAAAGATTACTAGACAGTAATAAACTCATGTTGTTTTCTATTTATTTTTTACAGAAAGAAGAGTGGAAAATTGAAGGCCTCCTATAAACGGGATTGTTTCAGTCTTGGCAGTAATGTTGACATAGATTTTTCTGGACCAACCATCTATGGCTGGGCTGTGTTGGCCTTTGAAGGTTGGCTTGCTGGTTATCAGATGAGTTTTGACACAGCCAAATCCAAATTGTCACAGAACAATTTCGCCCTGGGTTACAAGGCTGCAGACTTCCAGCTGCACACTCATGTGTGAGTCTTTTATAATTCATTCCTTCTCTAATGCCAATGCACTTGTCCAAAAGAGTGGTACTCTTCAGCAGGTTAAGAAAGTTAGAAATGATGGTGCTTGCATTTACTGTTCCTCAGTATACATCCAGCTCTCTCTGTTCTTTTCATAGTCAGCAAAACATTTTCAGAGGTTAGTGCACTTGGACCATATTGCTCTGACCACTCTCAGTCTGTACCCCACACTTTAAGAAGATACAGAATCCATAGAAGAACCCAATGATCGGGAAAGAGCCCATAGCATGGGTTACTTCCTGATGTGGAAGATTCTTTGGAAAAGTTCCTGCGTCTTTTGCTACCCTACTCATCTTGGTAGTATCTGGAAGCAGGTTTGATTGGATCAATAAGGACAACCACCTAGAGTTAGACAGAGTTATATTCAGACCTGAGCATCCCCAGTAGTTTTTCCCCAGCAGGCTTTCAAGTACTTTGGGTCAGAATTCAGTTTCCCCTATTGTGTTTAGAAGTAGCAGAAGTCCTTAAAGCAGTCAGATTCAATTCTGTACTCTGCACCTTGTGGGTTGAATGAATATGAACTTTTAAATTGTTTATATTTCATGTCTTCACCTATGGGGCACTGCTACTACACCAGAAAGGAAAAACAAAGATGAGCTGTGTGTTTTTAAATTGTTGTACATTGCTCTCTGATAGACATTCTCTTTCACAGTATGGCTAAGATAAAGTCAACACAAAAGTAGCATAATTGATGAAACAATGTTACTAGGAAAACCATGGAAACATAGAGACTAACCTCTGGAGTGCTTGAAGCAATAATTTAATGATTTCTCTGGAGCAGTGCCCTCTAGGTATTGTAGGGCTGGTGCTAACTCTAGGATTGTGCTTCAAATGAAATTCAAGATTAGCTTTATTCCTGTTCTTATACTGCTATATTTTCTTTTGCAGAATTTTTAATCCAATTCTGCTTTGAAGTTTCTAAATTCTTTGAGCATCTCGGAAACCAGTATAGATTATATTTACCTGAGGTGTCTGCCTTTGTGTATAATTAAGTTGTGTATGAGAAATTTATGTCACATGGAGGAGCTAACTAAATCAAGTGTTACTGCATTTTAATTAGGTAGTTGTAAATTACATAGCTGGACTAAACCCCTTGCTTTGTTGAGTAGTTAAACTAGAAGTCTGCTGAAATCGATAGCTGCAAAATGAGGTCCTTGTTTAGATAGTCTTAGAATTTTTTCCATATCTTCACAATGCTACAAACTATGAGTTTTTGCTTATGTCATGAAAACAGGAACGATGGCACTGAATTTGGAGGGTCTATCTACCAGAAGGTTAATGAGAAGATTGAAACATCAATAAACCTTGCTTGGACAGCTGGCAGTAACAACACCCGTTTTGGCATCGCTGCTAAATACAAGCTGGATTGTAGAACTTCTCTATCTGTAAGATGCGCTACCAGATTGGATTTGTTCAGGATTGCATCTAAGTGGTTAATGAATGTTGTGAGATGGTTTCAGTTTGCATGTTTTTTGATAACTTTTAATGAGCTAGTCATTGTGTAGTGTAAAGAGGATGTTACTTGAAGTCAGGAAATATTGGTGCTATCTTGTTCCTCCTGTGTTGGACTGTTTTCTGACCTTCTCAAGTCAGTTTTAACTCTGACCTCAAAATTTTCTTACCTATAAATTTATGGGATTTCATTACTATTTCTGCTGCTATTGGTAATTCTTCATGATAACACTAATTTAGCTTTTAAATTTTAAGAACTGTGCTAAGTCTTACATGTTATTATCATTAAATCTTCACAATTACTTTATAGTGAGTCATAGTTAGCCTCACCGCCATTTTACAGAGAGGGCATTTTAGAGAGGTCAAGGTAACATGCCCACAGTCACAATGTAAGTGGCAGTGTCAAGATTTGAACATAGATTGTCAGTAGAGTTCATGCTCTAACACTGTCAGAGGTGTAAACTGCATCTGAGAGAATCTGTACATGGGTATGCGGTTCACGTAGTTTTAAAATAATTTGCTTGAGGCCTTGAAACTACTATTCTCAAGTTCCCTACTTACTATTCCTCTCCTTCTGTTGAGTTCCTAAAGGTTTTCTCTTTATTAAATTTTCAGCTTTATTTTTTTAATTAACTTTTTAAAGATTTATATATTTTTTATGCATAGAAGAACATGAGGTATAGGCAAAGGTGCTGGGGGTTGGGGGTGGTGAGAGGATTCACCAGAGACAGAGTGGGGATCAGAACAGGTGAATCTACTAAATCTGCTAAGGGAGCAGCAGGCATGATAGGAGAGATCTTTTGTTTCATACGTGGATTAGTTTTCTGACGGGGGATTGAACTCTGTTCCCAACAGTAATGGTGTGATAGCGCCAAGATTAACCTTTATGCCCTCTAGATTTTCAGTTTTAGCAATTCTAGACTGGCCTTAATATGCTTTAACTTTGGAAATCTAGTGCATGAAGTAGTGATTTCATTGGACTTATGCATTGTGCAATTGACTTCTAACAGTTTCTATTTTACCTCCTAATCTTAGGCTAAAGTAAATAATGCCAGCCTGATTGGACTGGGTTATACTCAGACCCTTCGACCAGGTAAGTAAAGGAAATAACAGTGGGGTTGGGTAGAAAGTGTTAGAAGGATATTGAAAATAATCTACAAAACAAGTCAGTCATTATAGGTTGATTCAGACTATTTTGTAACATTTGGTTGTTCAAAGTAAAACACATCTAGTACTTAAAAAAATATGTATTTCTAACTATAATTTGGTCGCTCCGGCTTGCAAGTGTGGTTAACACGCATTTTTAACTCTGAACTTAAAGTGTACTATGATTATGTTTTATTCTTGCAGCTCAGATAACTATAGCTAAACACAGTGTTGAGTTAGTAATAACTGTATGTTTGTAATTATTATTATTATTTTTTTTAAGATTTATTTATTTATGCATACAAGCACTGGGGTACAGGCCAGAGGTTTGGGGGTGAGAGGATTCACCACAGAGAGCGGGGAGCAGAACAGGCAGATCAACAGAAGTACACTGCTGAGGGGAGCAGCGGGCACAGCAGGAGAGGTCTGCC
>JAGFMF010011796.1:6355037-6401736 GCA_019455555.1 Galemys pyrenaicus
CCCCTCCCTGGCCGGCAGCAGGGATCGAACTCATGCTGCAGTGGCTGCGGTTTGCTTCATAGTGCGTTTCTTAACCCACTGCGCCACCAGGGAGGCCCATGTTTGTAATTATTATAACCAGTTGTATCCATTACTACTGACCTCATCCATTATTTCTAGAAAATGCATATCAGATTGTAATATCTGCTGTAAGTTTTTGTGCTGTTTTCTTCTTTCTAGGAGTTAAACTGACCCTATCAGCTTTAATCGATGGAAAGAACTTCAATGCAGGAGGTCATAAGGTTGGGTTGGGATTTGAACTAGAAGCTTAATATGGTTTTGAGTAAAGCATCAGATTTGTCCCTGAAGGTAAAGAGAAATGAACCCACTATGTTTTGGCCTTAAAATTCTTCTGTGAAATTTCAAAAGTGTGAACTTTTTATTCTTCCAAAGAATTGTAATCCTCCCCACTGAAGTCTAGAGATTGCAAGTCCATCCTAAGGGAGGTGCTTGAAGGCATGCCTGGAAGTTGTCAATGTTTGTGCCACATTTCAGTTCAGTTTCGCAGTGTTATTTTTAAATGTGTTCCTCAGCGCCAATGTAGTGTCATGTTATAAAGGAAATGACCCGATCCTCCAGTTTGTACATCACGTCCTGCATGTCCCACATCACTTTTTCATGACCTTTTAATATACTGGTCTCTGTGCAATAGTGGAATTCTTGGTTTTGCATCAGAGTAAAATAAAATAAACCCATCACATTTGGAACATAATTGCTTATCTGACTTAGTGGTGGTTTTCTTATAGTTTATATGACTGACTTTGTTTTGAAAAATACTCTCATGTGGGATTTGTCTGAAGTGGTATGTCAAATATTTGCTATTGCGTGTCCCTTCTGCCTTTTTTTTTTTTTTACCTCATTCTGCTCTTCTGTAGTCAGAGAAGTGAAATTTTGAATTTTGTTTTAAAGTACTTGCTTCCTCTTACAGTTATAATAGTGTCATTGTTCATTTTTTTTTAAAGCTCCTGAGAAAGTGAGGGTATGAGTGGGCAAAAAGACGGGGCAAAGGAAAGTGTTCAATTAGGGGAAATAATGCAGGGAAGAGATTGATAGGAGGCAGCCAGAGCTAGGAGAGGTGCCATCTTTGGGTATCCCTGGACCTAAGGAAAATATTTCTGGGTTTACTAAAATGATCATAAAAGGATGGAAATACGAGTTTAGAAAAGAAATGAGTTGACTGTAGTATCTTCAGGGATTACTAATAAGTTGTCCTTTTGAAGATTTTTTTTTAAGTGTAGTATATTTGCTACTTGCAACAAATTCAGTTTAGATGTAAATGAAAGTAAAAATTCCCATTTTCCTCTTCCACTACCAGTGGATATTGTCCTTGCAGATAATTTTCATTGTCTTTAGAGATTATATATTTCTAATATATAAAAAACATTTTTTATATAAATTGTTAGAATGAATATCTTATTTTACAATATACTTTTAACTTTACATATTAGAGTCTTATTCATACAGATCTGCCTCATTTTTAATTATTTTATACTTTTATGTAAATATGAGGATTTTTTAAAAAAGATTTATTTCTGCATATAAGAGCTGGGGTACAGGCCAGAGGTGTGGAAGTGTGGGGAGTGAGAGGATTCACCAGAGACAGAGTGGGGAGCAGAACAGGCAGATCTACTGAAATACATTGCTGAGTGGAGCGGCAGGTGAGACAGGAGAGGTCTGTGCCATGTGGGTCACCTCCCCGGTTCAGGATTGAACTTGGACTGCAGTGGCTGTGGATAGATTCATAGTTTTGAGACTTAACTTCTTACCCCACCAGGGAGGCCCTAGATTGAGTTTTTAATACAGCTATTCCATTTTTTGGTATAGTCAGATTTTTGCTTTACAAACAGTACTATATTGAATATCTCTCCATTTATCTACTGGGAATATTTCCATAGTAACAATGCCCAGGAGAACTGCCTGTGATGGTAAAGATTATAATGTCTGCATTGTCCTATGTGGTATCCACTAGCCACATCTGGCTGTTGAACACTTGAAAGTAGATAGTGGCAGAATTCAAAATTTAATTCAGTTTCCTTTTACTTTAAATTTAGCCACACGTGGCTGTGGTATTACTGCAGTTCTGTAGAATAGGTTTCCAATAGCTGAGTCATGCAGCATGTACATTTGATTAGTATAAGGTTGCCCCTTCAGTAACTTTGCATCAATTTGTACTTCAAACCAGTGGTGGTTAGAATGTCCACTTGCTCATATCTGCAATAACACTAAATGTTATGAAACTTTAAATTTTTTACCAGTTTTCAGGTAAAACAGTGTTACCTTATTTTTATTTGCATTTCCCTAATTGGTAGTGAAATGGAGCTGTTTTTATGTGTTTACTGAACTATATTGATCTGATTCACCTGTTCATAACCCTTACTCAGTTCCTAAGTGAGTTATCTTGTAAACAACTGGACATGGTTGCTCTTTGAAAAATTTCAGTGCAAAGTATCTTTCCCCTACCACCACCAAAGATTATCTTTACTAGGACTCAGATTTACTAGGACACTTCTTACGACAACATTGTGATCCCAACTATATGGGATTATTACTTTCTCAGTATCTTTGTGGATTCAGTCACAGTTATGAGAGATAAAGTGTAACTGGAAAGGAAAAGGAGTGAAAGGGTGACCAATAAATGAGTTCTGTTTCTGGACATATTTGCATCTAGTTAACTACAGTGTTACCTGAGAACTTCACATGTGAGTGTGGATTAGATACTGAGGTGGGCAGACTGTAGTGTATAGGAATTCCATGTGGAAGGGACTGGAGGAGTACATGTTGTGAGTGAGAAGCTAACTGCTTTGTGTTAGTTAAGTGTTGATCTGGGGCATTTCTCTTCAGTTTAGTCTTAAGGGTAGGGTATAGAAAGGATTGGGGTAGGTAGAGGACATAAGGAAATATGAGGAAACAGGGATGAAATATATTCCTAATTAATTTCTTACTTATTTATACAGTTGATTGTTATAGATTTGAGTGTTTTAATTGGCAACACAACATTAATGAGCCAGATTTGTCTGTTGACATAATCATCTCTATATGAATGTAGGTAGTTCAAATCCAGCTTTTACCCAGCAGTTGTACTGAGTAATACAACTAGCTAGACTGTGTTCTAGGTATCCTCATCACTGTGAGGGTCATTAAGTTGTAGCAGAAAGGAGAGCACATTTCTTGAGCTTATGTGCCGGACACGGTGCTGGGCACCTTACATGATATATTCTGTTTAATATTCAACAATAGCTCCAAAAATCTTGGAACCCAATAGTCCATGAAAGAAAGCCATGAGAGGTGGTATGGTTTTTCATGATGGAAATTTACAGTTTCCCTTCTTTCCCCTTTAAATTTCATGCAAGCACCTCTTTGTTCCCCCAGAAAACTCTCCTTTCCCAGTCCCTATTCCCTTTCCCATTTCTCCCCAATTTAATCTTATAATTCCTGTGGCAACTCATTTTATATGATTATATTTACTTTTAAAAGTTGATTCATTAAAAGTACTGCCAGTATCCTTAATTTGTGTTTTGAATCTTAATATAACTATTAGAGTTGATATTTTGACCTTCAAAAGTCTGAACTATGCCACTAGGTGCAGAGAATTCACATTCTAAAATATATTTGTTGAATATCAGCATATTATTTGACTCTGTTGCTCTACTTCTAGGCATTTTATTTAAAGAAATTTTTAGAGATGCACAAGGTTTTTTGTACCTTGTATTTATGTACAGGGTTTTCCATTGCAGTTTCCATTGCAGTATATGATAGTGAAAAATTGTTAACCATCAAATATGTATTATTATAAGGGAATGATTAAAATTATGTATCTTCATTAAATGGAGTAGTATTTAGCCATTGAAAGTCATGGTTTTTAAGAATAATAACTAGTGGGGATTGTTCACAGTATGCTAAGTAGAAAAGGCAAAGTAAAATACATCAGTTTTACTTTAAAAGAAAGATGTTATATGCAAATACAGGTGAAGTACCTCAAAATATTATCTTGGGAAGGTAGATTCATAAGTAATTTTTATTTTCAACTTTACTTTCCTGGTTTTCTAAAGTGAATTTATTATTTCTGTAATGAGGGAAAAAACTTCTAATTTCTTAGAATGTTGTTTGACAAGGTGCCATTTGTGGTAGCAGGGTAAGTTTGTGGCTTGATGGATGATGTAGGCCAAAGCAACAAGAATACTATGTGGTTGCTACTTGTCACCCTTAGGACAATTAATCAAATAGACTGGTCAAAGTATTGGTGTTGCTTATGACAAGAAACTAATAGGTATTAAGCCCTCATTAGATTTTATAATACCGGCTTAAAATTTCACACACCATTTTAAAAATCAGGTAACTTCTTTAAGAGACCAGAAGTTGTCACAATGCATTGCTAATCTATTATAATCTGAGCGTCACTGATCAAGAGAAGGGGAGGTCAATAAATGTCCTGAAGTTTTAATGTCCATGGAAGCTCACTGCTGCTAGGCCAATCTCAGGTGTAGAACTCTGGATAGAAAGGGACTTAACTAAAGAGCTGAAGCTGCTCTGGGCTGCCACAGGGTGTTTTCTGTGCACATGCATGTGGAGGCTGTTTTCTGCACTGGAGGATCCCACCCTGATTGTGAGTGTTGTGCATGCTCTGATCCAGTTTCCACTGCCTTCCTTGAGGAACAAATCCCCCTTTTCTTTTGCCCTCCACTAAATATGGTTATGTAGGTTCTCTGTACATCCTTCTTTTAACTATACACCCTGGTGCTCTGCTTGTGGAAGGATCTTTTTCACATTACTTCTGCCTGTCCTCAGAGGTTCTGTGCCTCTGGGGCCTCGGTGATCTCATAATAGTATCATTCTTCCTCATTCAGGTATAAACAGATTGTAAAATAGGACAAGGTGGCAGTGGATAGAGGCCGAAAGCTCCATCTTCGCCACTGCTGAAGGCTAGTTGAGGCCCCAACCCAGGGTGACAGTAGAGCATTGTCTCTGGTCAGGCAGGCCCTGCCCAAGTAGGATGGCAGTTCTTGTGCTTTGAGGTCACTGTGACTCACAAGAGGGAAACCGGATCTGACTCCAACAACCCCAGTTCATTCTTCCCAAATGTACCAATAAGATGTGCTTTTTTCCTCTGGCAGAGGTGTGAAAGAGACTAGACCAGAGTGTGATGCTAATGGTAGTCTAGTTGATGAAGGACAAAAGAATAGAAAAACTGGAAAGGAGGTGCCTTAAGGCCAGAGACCTGGAGGTGGGGGTAGAAGGGATCAACAACCATTAACCCAAGCAGATATTTCTGGAATCCATTGTAATACATCACAGTCACATGGAAGGAGACATGAAGAGGCACAGCATTCAAAGTGTGCACTTTTAAACCATTGCCAGCCCTTCTCCATTCTCAGGGATTTTTTTCTATTTAGATGTGTAGACCTTCAGTTAATAGGATGAGTGTAGTAATTGGTTCTCATTTACCCTCACTGTATGGTAGTGCCTTTGAACACTACTGCCATCTTCTAGACAGCTGCCTCCTAAAGCTAACTACTCCCAAAATTCATCCTGAAATGGGGTGGACAGGGCTACAGGGCAACAGGGCAGAAGGCCAGATAGAAGGATGGAACCGCCACCCACCTGTCCAGGCTCTGAGACCAGAGAGCCCCAAAAACCAAAACCAGGGGCTATAGACTAACAAAGACAGTGCCCGATAAGAGGACAGGTCACTCTCAGTGGGTTCTCACCAGCACACACAATTGCAAGAAACCTCAGGTTCCAGGAGTGCTGGACAGTACTGACCAGTAGTCCCTCATCAGATGTGGTGTCAGACACCCAGTGTTTACAACTCTTTGTGAGTTGTTGGATTATACCAACAACAAACAGCTCTTTGAGACACCAGGCCCAGGGCCTTTGGTGCTCCTTTCAGGCGGTGTCAGAGACAGGACTAGAGGCCCAGTGTCTGACAAAGGTCTTTAGCTTCTCTTCCCTCCTTGGAAGTCAACTGCTGGATGCTTCTTTTCCTCTTTCTTCGGAGACCAGGAACAGAGTCTTCCCTGTCTTTCTCTTTCCTTTGGAGGCTGGAACCATCCCCTCTTCTTTGGGGGCTGGCATTGTCTCCTTAAGCTCCCTCTGACCCTGGCTTATATCCTTTTACAGGATGCCCCACCCACAAGTCTGATTGGACCATTTCTCAATCCTGTGGCTGATTGGGTCATTTAGCACCAGTCAACTGATAGCTCGTACCTGATTGGTCTATTCTACAATCCAGGAAATAGAATTACATAAAGGGTCTCTGAGGAACAACTGCCACAACTGACTTGTGGAGCAGCAGGTTGATTGAGAGAACACCACTACTCCTGCCTGCTCCCACTGCTGAGGTGACTGGGTTCCAGTAACAATTTCAAACTGAAAAGGCTAGCCTAAGAACCCAAATCTTACTACCAACTGCCTCTTAGCTGTTCTGCAGGCATCTAAAGTTCTCATCATTTCCCAAACTGAACCAAAGTCCTCACTGTCCACTTTGCACTTGGAGTCTCAGCCAAATTTTTATCTTTTCTGTGAATGTTTCCCTGCCCTCCCAACCACTCAGCAGTCTTTCCTCAGGATGTCTGTCTCTCTGGAGACATCTTCACCATGTTACAATCACATTGTATTGTAACTTTTACCCATTGCCTTGAGTCCTTTTTTGTTTCCTACCTCCAGCAGCCAGGCTAACAGTAGGCATGTGACAGGATGTTTGCTAAATGATAGAAATGTGTTAGCAGGTATGTGGGCCAGATTAGACTTCAAAGTCATAGGAACTTTTTTGTGTACAGATTGAGTAAAGTTCCCTGTGACTTGGGAAGTGATCTGGCATTTCTTGCAACTCTATATGGCATATAGTTAACATTCTGTGAGATGACTCCACTGCTTTTCTTTAAAAGGATCTGGAAAGATGGCCATAGTTAGCATTAAACTTGATCCCACTGGGTGCCACTATTGTTGCCAGTGGAAGATGACTGTCATCTGGAGACCAGTTTATCTCCTTCCTTTTGATCTCCGCTTCCCCTCCCCAACACTATCAACTCAACTCATGGTTTGGAATCTCATAAGTGAGAATTTAACTTAAACCATAAATGTCAAGTTTTGGGGAAAGGCATGGAAATTCCCCTTCTAAAGTTGTGGCCCAGGTTGTATTTGCTCTGAACTTCCTTACTTAAAAAAAAAAAAAAATAAGGTTTAATTTCTTGATTCCTTCTAAAAATAGGCAGGATAAGCCTCTCACCCTTCCTTCTTAGACTTCCTTGCAAGTGTTTGATCATCTATCACAATGTTCCCTCTCATAATCTTCCTCCCAGGCCTATTTGTAAAGACCACAGTGTGAACACAGTTCCTGAATGGGAAGAGCCTGGGACTTGCTCAGGCTCTGCTACTACTTGGTACCTAAACTCTTTCTCATTCTGGGCCTTAGTTTCCCCTGTGCCTGTGCAGCTCCAGAGATTTTAAAAACTCTGTGTTCAAGAGGATGGTGATGGTATGATGGAATATGACTTCTTTATAATATGCTTCAAGATTGTTTCACTGTCTTTTTCAATCATAAAGGACAATGTACTATAAAAATACTTAGGGGAGGTGACATCACCTCCCTTCTTGTAATCCAAGAACAGGGCCACATTTCCCTTTTATGAGGACATACCCATACTCTACAGGGCTGTTGGTCTTCCTCTCAGAAGCATGCAGAGTACATTCTCTGTTGCTAAAATATTCTTTAGCTATCCTGTCTTGTTCAACTAATTGTGGTTTATTTTCCATTCCTTTTCTTCGTCACCTCATTCCTTAACCAAGAGAGGAAAACAAACACTTGTCCTATTCTGGGCCAGGCCTAGAGTGACCCTTTCCTTTCACTGTCTCCCAGAATTCCTTATAAACCCCCATGACGTCTCACTACCCCATGCAGGAGACTGGAACACACCGGGTGCCGACTGCAGGGACCATCGAGGAACACTCCGAGGCCTTGGGCAAATCGGGTTCCCCACAGGTGAGATGTCTGGACACAACTTCATCTGGGGACTCAACAAGCACATGCCTAAGCTCCTTTAGCACCTTCCCCACTCATTGATGCTCACTGGATTGCATTTACATGTATTTCCCCATTTCTTAATGATGAAATGGCTTTCGACTTTTATTTTGCTTTCTCTAGGGAAAAGGGAGGCCTTATTTGAAAATTTATCTTATTGAAAATTAATGCGTTTACATATTTGTTCAAAAGGTCAGGTCCTTTTGGAAAAGCAAAAACTGAAGTAACAATATAATCTCTACAGCTCAGGCTCCTTGCAGCTGCCTGTTCCCCATGCACACCTTGCCCCTAAGAGGAGCCTAGACCAGGGAAGGCAGCAGCCTCCAGGGTGCTCTTTGCTCCAGACAGCTGTCCTACACATAGCACAGTGATCAGGAGAGAAAAGCATCATACGTTTGTAGAGATGCAGTCACCCTTGTCCTTGTCAGGGTAGTGTTTGCGTTTTTAGAGAAAAAGGTTGATTAACTCTGAGGAAAGACTGTGGTGGCCTGGGACAAGGGAGTCCCCTGTCATCATCCCCTCCCATTGAAAGTGACCCATCCTCTGAACTCACCTGCCTGCCTCGTGGGGAATGGGAGCCATGTGCTGTCATGTAACTGACCGGGAGGACACAGAGGGCAAGGCATCTCTGCACAGTGCTGGTGACCGGCTGCGTGCCTAGTCACTCAAATGCTCAGTGTGGGTGTCATTTTTGTCCTTTGCTTCTGCCTCTGCCACCTGGCTTCTGGGACCAGGCTGGGTTCAGATGGCAACCTCCATAGTACGCAGAGTCGACTGGCACTATGTTGTGCTGTTATTTTTTCTTACAATATATTTTAGAAGAAAATGGAATTTCTTCTTGAATGTATGACTTGTCAAAAGTCAGGAAATGAAAAATCAAAATGCCATCTTAAAAATCAGAGCGGACAGATTTCTTTTTGGGCTACTTAGACGTAGTTGGTTTTCTTGGCTCTTCCCAATTCTTGCTACAGAGGCCAAAGGAATTTCCTTTTGAAGTTCCTGAAGCTCAAAGTTGGTGTGTTTCTTTTTATTTTGGTTGCTTGAGCCAATTAAAAAAAGGGTGTGTTACTGGGTCCTCATCTGGGAACCTATGAACTTTGGCCCTCGCTGCCCTGCAGTCTGGATGAAAAAATGAAGGGGGACTGGCTGGACCCCAGGAAACACCCCTTTAACAAAACCCATCCAGGGGAAACCCTCTGGTTTCCGTTACCTAAGGCTGACAGAGGAGAGGGGGAGGTTGTTGAGAATTTACTCTGGGGCTCATTCTTCCCTTTTCTTGCTCATGTGTATTTTCTACACAGATATGTAATCATAGTAAATGAGAAGAAAAATCTGAAAACTAGAAGTAACCAAATTATAGCTTTTATTTTTATGGAAACTGAAAGAAGAACACTGTTATACACATTTAGAGAAAAAAATTTCTGAGGCAAACCTTTGAGGGACATTTTTTATTATAAATTTAATATGGTTGATTAATGAAAAATCACAATGAAGTACCGAGAAAATGTTTGTCAATATAAAAATTTTAGCAGCATTTCCATAGTTTCAGGCTCTAACATTAGTCATACTTCTCCCTCCCACTATTAACAAAGAAGAGAATCCAGTGGGACTACAGTAGAGCATTAAGCTGTCAGCTTAGTAAAGGCCTCCAAGAAATCTTCAAATCCAGTGTATCATCTAAAATCCCAACTCTTCCCCCTCCCAGATATCCGGAGTGTTAAAGCACTCACTTCAATGTTAGAGAAAAATTCTGCTGTTCAGGCTGCAGGGGAGAAGGAGGGGTGGACATTTCAACTGGACTTGATGTGTAGTGCTCGATTACGTGTCCTTACGCTGTACATTCCCTACTCTTGACGGCAATGAGGGGCCATCTGGCCAGTGGCAGCAATGGTGGGTTGGATGGGGTGGGAAGTCCAAATAGGATGTGCACATGATGGGCGCTGTGCCTCCCCCACCCACTCCTGCTCTGGGCAGGCCAGGGTGCAGTGGTCTAGCTACATCCCAGGTTAATGGTAGGATTAGTGAGAAGGGGAGACACACAATATGAAAATATAATACTGGCAAACTATTCCCCTGCTTCTTTGGTACTTTCCAAAATTCTCTGATCAAAAAAGTATAAGGGAAGCACACCATTAAAAAATTACAGTTTTAAGTATTTACAGAAGCAATTATGGTATATTACATAATAATCAATACACAGTATATAAACAAATTCGTCAGTGAAAGCACTTGTGAACTCCTGTTCCAGTATTATTCAACAGTAACCATGTGTACACCTTCCCCTATGTGTATCATCCATCGTGTCTCTCACTTATCTTACAGTATATTAAATGGGAAAAATACCATTTCCAATCTATATTTTCCTTTTCTTAGAATTTGCCACTAAAATCATGTACAAAGATTTGTTGAATACTCTAGGCAAATATCTCCACTCCCATTCTGTATATGAAATAATGCTACCTATTCTATGTATACAATATATATTTAATATATAAGTAACTGCACCACGTTATATCACCAAGATACCAGTTTAATGCACATGATATGTACAGTAGTTAAGTTAGCTCTGGAGGATGACCCCACAGCCTAGGTGAGCAGTGTGGCATGAGATCATGTGGAAGGGACACGGGCGAGACACGCCTCCCATACAGACCTGCACCAGACTACCCCTTTCCTTAGTAACTGGCTGGAAGAAGACACCTCACACATATGGAAGGATCCCGTACATGAGAAGAGCCATGATAGCAGCACTGAATACCCCAGCCACGGGGACAGTCACAAACCAGGCCACAAAGATGTTTCGGAAGAGACGCCAGTCCACAGCCTTCCTGGAGCGGATCCAGCCCACGGCCACCACAGAGCCCACCTGAAGGAGCACAGACTTTTTAAATTAGAAGTAGAAGCCCACGGATTTGGCATGAGGTACAAAGTCTACATTCAAGTGATGTAAGTTGGCATCTCAAAAACAGACATTAAGCAATTCTTTCCCTTAAATTTGCTAAAAACCTTAAAAATCATTTAGATTTCAGGAATATTTTAGGATTCGTCAGTATATCATTCTGACGGACTTTTCCACTTGTATCCTGCTCTATTTGAGTGAAACAAATGTTTCCTCTTTGCATCTTATAAACTGTGAAGTCCTTGTTTCAAATATTCTCCATGTAGGTTACTTGCTTACTACAATAGGTGAGCCTTCTTTAGTTATGTAATGAAATGGCAATAATGTATGTTTAGAATAACAGAGTCAAAATGTTGGAGCTGGAGAAGAATTGAGAACATCTTATTCACTTCACTCATTTTACAGAAAATGAAACAGATCCCAGAGGGCATGGGGCAGAGGAAATACTGCAAATCGCAATAGATTAAGGACTAGAACTCAGGCCTCTTGATTTTAAATTGTTTTTTTCTACTATCTTCCAACTGCTTTGCAATCCTTGGCAGCACTTTAACTTAAAATGAAACGCAGCATACCTGTTACTGGATTTAAACAGTCCATCATGCTTCACAAAATGATAATTTAGATACTTGAAAATCAGAAAGTGAACACTGATTCAAATTTTTTCCTAAACACAAAAATATCATTGCTGATATTTTAAAAAGGAAAAAGAACATTTAACTTGAAAATGGAAACCATAAGGCAAGAAGCCCTGTAACATCTCTGCCTCACTGGGGCTCTGGTGCAGTTTAGAGTGAACAGGTGCCCTGGCCATTGTGAGGGCCTCTTGAATCTCTTCTGACCCTCAAATACTTCAGCAGCAATCAGTGAGGTTCAAGTAGGAAAGGTGTTTTAAAGCAATCCAAGTCTAACCACAGAAATCTAACATTCTAAACGGCTTATGGACACAAGTTGGAATACCAGAAAAAGAAAAGCTTATTTAAGGGTAATTTGACATTTTGTCAACACGAGCAGTGATTATCCAGCAACTCCATACATCAGAACAGCAAATAAAAACCTGTATAAGGGATTATCAAAATGATTATTTAAATTCTTCAGCTATAGCCAGTGCACTAGATGAGCTTCACAACCCTGTTCAGCAGTTCCTATAGAACATGCCAAATTGAGATTCTTCTACCAGCTAATCCTTATGCACTGGCTATAGCTGAAGAATTTAAATAATCATTTTGATGATCCTTTATACAGGTTTTTAGTTGCTGTCCTGATGTATGCAATTGCTGGATAATCACTGCTTGTGTTAACAAAATGTCAAATTTTAACTACCTTTAAATAAGCTTTAAAGTGGCGTCCAACTCTATGGAGGTGTGTGGGTGAGGAGCTTGCTCTCTTCACAATCTGCTACCTGGTAATCTGGAAGAATTTGGGCCTGCTGAAGTGTCCTTTTGTAATACTGTAATATGCACATACCTCATTTTATTGTACTTTATTTGGCTTTGTAGATACTGTATTTTTACACCAGACCCTCTACCACAAAAAGATCATGACTCATTGAAGGCTCAGCTAATAGCGATAAAAGTATTACTAAATTATGGCACTGCACTGTATTTTTTTTTAAACAAAATGTTACTGCACACTGAAAAGACTATAGAATAGTGTGACAACAACTTCCAAGTGTGCCAGAATCTCGTGTGGCTTGCTTTACAGTGAGGTTTGCTTTACTGCGGTGGGCTGGAACATAGCCTGCTGTGTCTCTAAGGTGTGTCTGTATTTTAGATCAGGGTGTGACATTAGGGAGTTTCCTGTTTTATTTTGGGTTTTTCTCCTACACTGTGGAAAGTTTATACAATGTGAGAACTGTCCATATTTCTAAAATGGAACAGATGAATGAATCAATCTACTGGGAAGTGGAGTCAGTGGTGCTGCCTCATTTTTTGCCTTTTCAGTTTTTAATTGTGTTTGGAGAAAGTCCTCCATTTCTTCCTATTGCTATGGTCAGTTTTTCAACTTTTTGTTACTTGTGTCACTATTAACTTGCCATGTATATTTTTGCAGAAAATAATTTATTTATAGGGGTTTTCAAATCTTTAGCACAGAGCTGTATGATTTCTTGCATGACTTTAAAATTTCTATACCCGTGGTTCTAATGTCTTTTTTTAAAATTCTAAAATAATCTCCTTCCTTTCTTTTTCTTGACATGATTTGATATTATTTTACAATCATTTATTTAAATAATCACTTCCCTCTCCCCTTTATTTTTACTTTTAATTTCACTTTTGTATTTATTATATCCTTATTGTTTCCTCAGATTATTTCTGAAATTTTTATAAAATAATAATTTGGATATCCATTTAAGAATTGTTCCCTTTGATCAGTTAAATCATTTAAAGATACAAATTTTCACTGAACATCACTTTGCAGCTATAGATTTTGCTGTATATGCACACACACGCATGCACGCACGTGCACACACGGTTTTTTTCCCCCAAGAAAATATTACGATTTTTAACTCCTTTGAATCAATTGTTACTTAAAAAGAACATTAAAATGTCCAAAGGGTACTTAATTTTCTCAACATATAATTAACTTCTAGTTTAATTTCATTGTGATTTATATGGGATTCAGGTAGGATTTTAGGAGGGCATCAACATCCTCTGAGTGCTTCTAGATTTGTGGCCCTATCCTAATGCCTTCCTGTGGCTCTCATCTGTCTCCCCACACTGCCCGTGGGGACTGCTGCAGGTAGAACAAACGTGGCATCAGGGAGCATATGAAGGGATGGCAACATGGAGCTCTTCTTAGCACCCGTTAGCTGAGACGACTGCCTCTTGCTCTTCCCTCCAATGCAGCTTGAGAGCCAGGGCTCTGTCCTTCAGCTTTGTAAAGTGACCAAGGACACTCAGGAAACCAAGGTGAACTTGGCTTCAAGTCCATTTACACATGACATCCACCATGGTCCCATGTTAAGGGGAGTTATGTGTCAGATATCATCCTCATACTGTTTACTGGCTCTAAGGATACAAAGCTTATGGGATTTGTACAGATATTTTAGAATAATGATAAGATACATACTTAACTCATGAAGGTGCTATGCAAACTGGATATAAATTCCTTAGTAGCACCTCCTTATGTTATAAATATGGATGCAAATATATTCTATATCATTTCTATATATATTTGTGAATGAAATAGTTTTTATATTCATAGTAATATATATGTAAATATTGGGGAAATGACTTTCAAGGATAAAGTTGTAATGTTTTATAGGCATTTTGTGCTTTTTACCTATTTTTATAAGTTATATTCTAAAGTTTAGCATTACTTTAGTAAAATCAGGATAGTCAGTTATGTGCCTTAGGATGGGTAAGTAACAGCAATCGAAACAAATCAAACTTGGGTTGCCTTTTCTAAGCAATCTGCACTAGCCTTTTAGTCATTAAAAAGGACATATGTAGAATAGACAAAACAAAGCAAAGAAAAACCCCAAACTGACAAAAACAAACCCTTGAAATGTGACAGCATAACTGAGGTTACCAGAAAGGAGTGGGGAGCACAGAGGACTGTGTGGAGGGTGGCTGGTGTTTGGTGGTACACGTTTGTATAGGTGTGAGCCAAGAGTCCTGAAACATACAGTGTTGTGACTTGACAGTACCTCAATAAATGTGGTAATAATAAAAAGATGGTGTAACATTTAAGCAGCCCAAAATACTATTTATGCCTGAAAACAAGTTCAAGCCCACTTCCTTGGGAAGGAGTATATTTAGCAGCACACACTTCCTCTGGGCTTCCACACGGCACAGTCAAGGATGTGGAGGTGGTACAAAGGGGAAGAGGATTTCTTTTCACTCCATAGTTTTGTGTTGTTTGAAATATTTCAGTGAACATACACTTCTTTTGTAATTTTTAAGTGACTGAAATTAGAAACACAATGATGAATGAATGGGGGAGACCACACTTTTTCTGCCTTCTTCCCTTGAACTTGGGAGCATGTGCAGAAAGAACAGTCACCTGGCACACTGCTCACGTGGCACCTCTGTCCACTCCCTCCCTGCTGTGTGATTTGGGCAAGTTACTCAACCTTTCTGTGCTTCAGTTTTCTCATTGGTAAACCAGGGACACTTAGCACTCACTTGCCCAAAAAGCTGCTGGAAGGATTCAATGAGCTCATATTCACAGTGCACTTAAAACAGTACCCAGCAGAGGGTGCTGCCCACACGTCAGAGCTGGGGTTGCTCAGCAAGGCCATTATGGTAATTGTGGCTACAGTCAGGGGGCACCCAGCAAGAGGGAAGGTCTTAATTCTGTTTTGTCACATGCTTGAAGTATGCTGGTGAGAAGCCTAACTCTGGAAACTTCACTTTTCTCAAAATTGGGATTAATGCTGCTAATGTCAAATGATTGCTGAAGGGATAAAATGCCGTATTTTGCATGTATAAAGCACCAAGCACAGTGCCTGACACTGTATATTCAGGAAACGTGGTAGTGACTTTTACAGTAGAAAGCAGGAGTTTTCTACAGAAGTAACAAAGGAGAAAACAACACAAAAAGCAAGTGAAACCTCTCTTTAGAGAAGCTGCTAATCCACATTGCAGAGCCCTAGTTTTGTCTTAAATGTGATTCCCAAAAACAGGTCCACATTGGTGGCTTAAGGGCTAAGTCTCAGTGCTATCACTTCTAAGGCCTGAGTTTGGTTCCCAGCCAGAGTGGTGACCCACACGGTGCGGCAGACCTCTCCTGTCTTGCCCGCTGCTCCCCTTAGTTGTGTATTTTAGTAGATCTGCCTGTTCTGCTCCCCACTCTGTCTCTGGCGAACCCTCTCACCCACCGCCCACCCCCACATCTCTGGCCTACACCCAGTTCTTGTACACAAAATCATCTTTTAAAAAAAAGCCCTCCCCCACCCCCAAAATGGGCATCACTCATATTTAGTAGGTATTTGTCTATAAACACCCCTGCTACAACTGTTAAACTGGGTAGATGAGGACAGCGTCTGCCTCTTGGTCACTGCCCTGCCCCTGGTCCTGCCTCACACAGCAAGTACAGATGCGTTTTCTTGAGTGACACAAACAAAGGCAGCCGGGAACAATCTGTAAGTGGTTTGTGCTTTGATGAAGTTAATCTTTTTGAATATTGGAGGCCCCTGAAGATGTTTTAGAATTCTCACGTATGGGGTAGACCTGGGTTCTCAGGCCTGGCTTCTAGTCCTGGCTTCAACCTGGGTGACCTCAGTTCCCTGAACTCGTGGAGCCTGTTTCTTTTTCATTCATCTTTAAGATCTTCACAGCTCCAGCTTTCTACCACTCTGACAAGGAACCCCTGCCTGCACAGGAAAGTCCTCAGGAAAGTCAAAGCCCCTGGAAGTGATCAATATTAGGAATTAGCCCTCATTTCAAATTTACTGTAAGGCAACACAGTCATTTTGACCATCATATAAGGAAAAAGAACTGAAACAACCGTGTCTTACAATTCCATTGAGATGATTTCTGCTTATCTCTAGTTCCACTGTTAACTCCCAGTCCCCTGCAATGGGCTAGAACTGAGTGGCAAGCCCCCATTTGAGCCTACGAATATGGTTAGCACACACATGACTTCAGTGCAAAATCCACTGTGGAAACATGAGAGAGAAACAGGACAAATGGAAAGTATGAAGCACACATTGAGAGGAAAAGCTCTTGCTGTGCATGCACTGAGAGCAGAGCCTGCAAGACAATGTGCCATGCTGCTGAGCGGGAAAGGTCGAGAGGGACAGTCTGAGGAAAGCAAATGCCCACATCCAAAAAGGCTTCAAGCAGACGCAGCTTGAAACGATTCTTTTCACAAACAACCATATCACAAAATGCTACCAGTTTTTCTCAGATTCACTTGGTGACCGTGGACCGAGCCCAGCGGCTGCTGAAAGGACAGGGCTGGCAGGGGCCTACCTTGCAGTGTGTGGTGCTGACAGGAAGCCCGATGTTGGAGGCCATCACCACTGTGAAAGCCGAGGCCAGTTCAATGGTGAAGCCACTGCAGGAGGGAGCACAAGAGACACATCACAGGAGCTCTTTGTATGGGCCTTGCTGACACCCCAGGAGTCCCAAAGGCTCACCAGAACATTCTTTGGGTCAATTACTGAGTGCTGACTGGGCCAGACAGAACAAGAAACTGCTGTATAATGACCACAATTCATACTAAGTCTCTGCATTATACTATTTACAGATTTAAATAGCCTTGTTTTTCTGATATGTTTTCAAAAGCCACACATTGTAGTAACTGGGTCAGAAATTCCTGCTGTGTGAAAAAATGGTAAATTAGTCATTTCTAAGGTGGCATTAAAAAAAAAAAAACTACTCTCAGTTTTTAAATATGTTCTTATTACAAAGTGATTTTTCATCAGATTTTCTCCAACTCAATCTTATAAAAGAATTTGTCACTGAAAGGAATTTTAAGGGAGAAAAGATTTCTTGTAATAGTTCCAAATTTTAGTTGTATTTGAAAGTTCTTTGTAGTTTGTTATTTAACCCCACATAAATCTAAAGAACACACATACTAGGAGGCCACATGGAAGTCATGTAGAAGACATGTAGGAGGACGCATCCAGGTGCCCCAGAGCATGGCAGCTGATCAGAGAAGGGATGACAAGGCCACCTCGGGTTGGCAGGAAGAGCTGTTTCCAACCAGCAGGTGGAGCTGGTGTGACTGGGAACTTTCAGGAATGGCCTGCCTTGGGCCTGGCCCAGTTTGCCTCTTCCCCACATGTTCTCTGGACCTTATACTGGATAAAACCACCAGAGGGAGTGAACTGGTGGCTGCAGGGTGAATTCTGTTTTCTCTTGCCTCCCACCCTGCTTCAACTTCTTCCTTCTCTCTCCCTGTCTCATTTTCTCTCCCTCTCATGGTGCCACTATGGACAGGGGTGAGGTGGGCATGAAGGAGGGCAATGGTGGGTGGTGAGCAGAGGTAGGGGGCCTGGCTAACCCTCTGCCCCTCTCCTCACTGGACCCCCACCTTCAGATGGTTGTGCCGAGGGGACTGGGACAGAAGAGCAACACGAGAGGACTTTGGGGCTTATCAACTCGGGTTCCATGGAGGCATCAGAGGACAAGCCTGCCAATCTGAACTGCACCCTCAGCTTACCTTGATGGTGTGATAGGGGTGAGGTCCTTGCCCATGGTCTGGATCACTCTTCTCCCCCAAACCCAGAGACCTGTACAAATTCCAACTCCTCCATAAAACAGCAGCCAGACAGGGGTAGCTGCTTCTTGCAAGACTGCGCCTTGTTCATAGATCAGCCACAACGCGACCAGGGGACCAATGGCATTACTGGAGGGGGAAAGGAAGATAAATCATACATTGTATATGCAGATAGTGTCCAACTTACAGAGCATGTCCAACAATGGAACTTGTGATTCTTCAACTTTACAATGGTGCACAAGTGGCGTACATTCAGTGGAAACTGCAGTGGGAATTTTGAATTTTGATCTCCCAAATTCTCCCCACATTTTGATCTTTTCCCAAGGGAAACACCTGACACTGTCACTCCAGTATTCAATAAATTAACTATTTACTTAATTTCAAAAACAGACCTTGCATTAGATGACACTGCCCAACTATCAGTTAATACAAGTGCTCTGAAGACATTAACATAGGCGAGGCTAAGGTGTGACATTTGGTAGGTTTGGTGTAGGAAACACATTTTGGACTTAACACTATTTTCAGGTGGTGGCAGGTTTATTGAAGGGTAACTCCACTGTAGGGGAAGGGAGAGCTGTACAGTTATGCTTCCTTTAGTCTGAGGGGAGGCAAATTTGTCCTTGAGTGAACCCCTCAGTCATGGTGTATACACTCCCACAAACCTAGCTGGCACAGCAGACAACCCACCCAGGCTGCCCAGGGGGACCACCTTCACACTGTCACGCAGAGCCTGATGCCATCTCAGTCAACCACGACCTGGCAGTCCCGACAGCGACGCACAGAGCCTGGCGTGGAGCAGGCCTCCCCCTGTAGGTCTGTGTTCACGCACCGACATTACCTAGCAATGATTTCTTAGAACATATCCTTTGTTAAGAGACGTGAAGCCACATGTGTAGTATGACCCATCACAACTGTACGTGGCAGGCACTGAGCACAGCACACAAGCCTGCTCTTGAGTGCACCCACACTCCTTTCGTGTGCCTGCCAATCAGAATATAGCAGTGGTATGCGTGACTTATTATGTACATGGGTGTACAGCTGTTCTTTGGGACCCCACCTTTGTTCTTGGCTACACACCCAGAAGAGAGATGCTGGATCATATAGCAATTCTACAATTCATATTTTGAGGAACATTCAGACTGTTCCATAGCAGGAGCACCATTTTGCATTCCCAGTAACGGTGCACTAGGTTCCAATTTCTCTACATCCTTGCTAACACTTGTTATTTTCTGTTTTTGTTTTATAGTGGCCATCTTTTTTTTTTTTTTTAAAGATTTATTTATTTATGCATACAAGCACTGGGATACAGGCCAGAGGTACGGGGGAGGTGAGAGAATCCACCAGACAGAGCAGGGAGCAGAACAGGCAGATCAACCGAAGGACACTGCTGAGGGGAGCAGCGGGCAAGGCAGGAGAGGTCTGCTGTGCCATGTGGGTCCCCTCCCTAGCCGGCAGCAGGGATCGAACTCATGCTGCAGTGGCTGCGGTTTGCTTCATAGTGCGTTTCTTAACCCACTGCGCCACCAGGGAGGGCCCTATAGTGGCCATCTTAATGGGCATGTGATTTATTAATTTTTTAGGAGTACTGAAAAATCATGAGTGAGCGAAAAAAATTTTTTTTCCTTAACTTTTTCTCCTATTACTTACCATTCATATTAGCTACCAGTTTTGGGCAAATGTGTCAGGCCCCGCACTATGGGATCATAAATATCACTGCTAATCATTAGTTCTCATACACCTGAAAACTAACGAGGCTGTGTGATCCTAGCCAAGAAACATTGTGTTTCTGGCTTCGGTTTCCCTATCTTGGAAGGCAATACTTAATAGCTCAAAGCACTGCATAGAGGAGGGTTAGAATAACTTATAAATTCGTAACACTTTGCCAGTATCAGGCCTTCGACTACCAAGAATTCTTGATAAAGAAGAAGTGGTGGTAATGGCTGGGAACAGAATACGATGTCTCAAATGAAAGAACATGGCAACACCTATACAATGCTGAGCAGAGCCTAAGTCTAGGACTCTTGTCTGGTGGAGAGACTTCCTTTATGAAGAACATAAATGAAGTTGCTTGTGTGAAAACCCAAACCCATGGGCATAGAACAGGGCAATAAAAAACACAACAATAGCCTATTTTCCTGATCTGGACAGCAATATTAGTCCCGCATACTAATCACAACAGTAGTAGTGAGAAATGTACAGATACAGATTATGTGAAGGTCAGTGTCCTAAAGTAGATTATCTCGCGAGCAGGTCACTTAGTCCTCATAGAAACCCTATGAGGTTGGTATTTGTTTTGCTCCCATTTTAAAGACTGGAACAGGGAGGCTGGGGGAGGTCAAGTAATTGGTCTAGGGCCACCCCACTGTGAAAGAGAGTAGAGACTCCACATACCCCCACATACTCTGGACCTCCAGGACCTGTTGACCTCACCCCCAACACGACCCTAAGGGCCCCCGTACTCTTCTAGAATATAACTGGCATACCCCTGCCTCAGGCCTGTGCACCTGTGACCCCCTCTTCTGGGCACATCCTTCCAGAGGGGCTCTCTCCCCTACTTCAGATCTCACTCGGGGAGCCCTTACCCAAGCAGCATGTCCGACTCTGGCACTTAGCCCCTCCTGCTTTATCTTTCCCTCTACCACTGACCAGTGGCTGGCACCCTGGGGTGCTCCTTATCCATTTGTTCACTGTCTGTGGCTCCTGCCCTGCCCGGCAGGGGCTGCTTGCTGTCTGTGTTCACACTGCTGGGTGCCAGCACCCAGGAGAGCACCTGGCCCCCGCAGGTACTTGCCGAATGAGCGAGCACACTGACCTCACATCATTGCCGCCGTGAGCAAAAGATCCAAAGCAGGCCGTCAGGACTTGCAGAAAATGGAACAGGAGGTGGACCTCAGCCGTGTCTTTCTCCTCCTTCTCCTCTTCTGCAGGGTCCTCTCGAGGCTGGTCCGGGTCTGTGAGCTCAGAGGCCAGCTTCATTTCCACGCCTCCCTCTTCTGCCTCAATCTCGGCCTCTGCTACCGCATTGCAGTAGCTTGAGTAGCTGTCATAGCGGAGTCTCTTTTTAGAATAGGACACAGTGTCGCCCACCAGCTTTTCACTGTCCTCTGGTGCCGACGACGAGTCGGCAGCTTTGAAGGCCGCATGCACCGGCAGCCCGCAGATGGCCGCCGTGTAGCAGGTGTAACTGTTGTTCCGCCGCAGCAGCCGGTAGTTGTTTTCCTGGGTGGGCCTCTCCTCAGGGCCCCTGTCCGTGTGAATTTTGTGCAGCAAGTCTTTGTAGAGCCCCGAGTCTTTGTGCACGGTGTGGTACACGTGCCCATCACTCCTCATGTGGCCGTCGAAGCCGAAGGTGCCGTTGGAGATGGGCGACTTGACAGAGCCGTGGGTCATGGACAGCGCCCTTCCTGAAAAGGGAGTAAAGGTCTTATTTGCTAGCCACCTCAGTATAAATCACGATTGAAAGGAGACACTCCCTGCCAGCTCGTGGTGGCTGTCTCTGGAAGGTGGAATGTGGATGATTTAAAATTTTTCCCACAGGCTTTATTTTTCAAACTGACTATAATGGACCTATAATAATACCGCTCGAATAGAAGAAGAAACTTGGAAGCATACCACAAAAGGGTAAATCCAAGGCTACTGCATTTAAAAAATGGGGTTATTTAAGTTCTTCTAAGAAGTATCATTCAGAAATTACTACAACACTCTTTCCATTCCTAGTAACTGAGAAAGGGAGAATCCTTATAAGGATTTTAGAAAAACCTCACACATGAGGGACAAAATCCAGTTCACCGTGGGAGAGGTATTTAGTCACTCCTTACTCCTTAAAAGGCCGAGCATGACTGCGAAGGTGGTTCTGTCAGATCAGCAGGGCAAAATTAATCTGCTCTTACTGGGCCAAATCCCGAGACCACACCTGTGGAAAGCGGGCGCCACACCCTGTAAAGAGGTGGGCTGCCTGCCCAGACGGCCCGGGAGGGGCTAGGGCTTGCCATCACTGCCCACACCCGTCAGGGGACAGAAGGACGCTCTGGGACGGTCCGAAGGTTTTCTGAGGCTTCTGTGATTCCACAGGAGGACAATCTCCTCAATCCCAATTTCAGCTTTCTCTTTGCATCTTCCAGCAGGAAGGCATTCTTAGGGGGCTGGAGAGACCACTCTCCTCTAGTCAGGTGCCTCCGCGTGCGCAGGCCAGTGACCGCACAGAGGGCAGTGAGGGTCCTTGGAGCTGCTGCGGAGACTATAAATAGCATTTAGAAGAAAGTCACAAGACAAGAGTGAGCCCGCTCTGTTGGCTGAATGGTCTCCCGGGGCCTCTTTAGCTTCTGGGTTTTCTTAAAACATTAAAATAGGGAGGCTTCTGTGCACTGAAACCTAACCACCCATACTGGGCCTAGCTGGCTTCCCCACCCCAGCAAGCCCCCCTCCATCATGAGGTAAACCCAGACCCTCCGTGTGGGTCTTACCGTAGGAGGCCCTGGGATGGTTTACCGTCGATGCGCCTTCTGACGTCCCAGGCGTCTCCCCAGCTGAGCCCGTGAGAGGAACCGTGCTGTCGTCAGTGGTCTTGGCACCTGGTAGCTCTTTAAATACTGGGGACTCCGCTTCCTGAACTTTACTGAGGCTTTCATCAGAGGCTCGTGATAAAGCACCTTCTTTTTGTAATTTGCCTAAAGAAAATATAGTCATAAGTAAAAAATTGTGGAAAAGAGAATTCCTGCTATGGAAAAATGAATGTAAAAATGAATATTTATCTTTCTACTTTAGTAGTTTGGAAACAAAGAAGTAATAGCTATACAGGAAAAATAAAATGGAAAGTTGAACCAATTATCTAGGAAACCCAAGCCAGAAAATTGAGCTATTGAGGAAAAGATGGGGGCTTCGGGCAGTCATCCCATTCAAATACAACAGAAAAAGAGAGGGTTAGGCCTGACCCCTAAGGTCCTCTCCAGGGTAAACATTCTGGAATGCTACAACCCTCTAGGCCAGTCTTTTATTTTGTTAGACTACCTTCAGACTGACTGAAATGTTTATTCTTTTTGTATTCATAGATAATTATTATAACATGTTTGCTTTTCTTCAATAAGTTACTGGTTTCAGATTTCTTCAGGTCACCAAATCTTAGGAAACAAATAATTTTCCTTAAAAGGAACAGAGATATCCTATTTATTGTTTTTTAAAAGGATTTATTTATTTATGTGTACAAGAACTAAGCCACAGTACGGGGTTGGGGAGGGAGAGACAGAGTGGGGAACAGAACAGGAGGATCTGCTGAAACACACTGCTGAGGTCATGTGGGTCAGCTCTCTGGCCGGGGATCGAACTCGTGCTGCAGTGGATAGCTTCATAGTGCTGAGACTTAATGCACTACCAGGGAGGCCCCCCTACTTACTTTAAAAAATCATTTATGTCAACAGAAACAAAGAATTCTTTAAAAGCCGTTTTATAGCTCAGTAGCATTCCTTTTAATCAAATCTGACATGTGCAGCTGCCGATTTAGCAAACTTGCTGCTGCAGTGTTTCTGAGCAAATTTCTAGGCTCTCTCCTTCAGAACTGAAATAAAGTACCGCAATCGCAGATCCTCTGCTTGATACACCCATACACTCACTCTCCATCTCGGTCATCTCCATGTCCACCTAGACAGTCAAATCTTTAAAACTAACTTTGCTTATACATACAAGACTGTGCCTGTATATTTCTGACCTCATTTGCTTATAATACAAATGAGAAGACAGTACTTGTAAAGATGACGGCAATAATGAAAACAAAAATTATTCGCAGCTACATGAGACAGGTTATTTTCTACATTTTATTAATGGCAAAAGGAAGCACAGAGAGACTGTATCAGTTGCATAAGGTTACACACAACTGGTAAAATGCAGGCAATTCAGCTCTACGGTCTATGCCCTAACAATTAGTCTGTACTTAAAATAACAGACAAGAAATATATAGTGAAATATATATGGCAAACAGATGGCAATGACAAAAACATTTCCTGAAAGGCCAGAATACGGCAAGGGTCAGGTTCTGCTGTGACATTATAGCTTGAAGCTGGAAAGCAAATGTTTTATGGTCCTTTTGACATTTAAGTTCAGTTATTAAGAAAAGCCTTTATAAAAATAAAAGCATTTAAGTATAGTTTACCACTGCCATAGGGCTAGATCAGACAAGCAGTATGTTTGGGAGGGGCTCGTCTTAGGTGAATGCCCTTTAGAAATGCAGGAGGTGATGTTTATTCCCAGCAGAGAGCAGGTGGCCACTTCGCAGGAGAGAAAGAAGCTGGTTACTGCTCATTATTGGCCTCACTTCACTGTTTAGTTTGATATTATGGATTTAAAAAAATTAATGAATAAATGTGGATTTTTAATTACTACTACAGTGGATTTTTTACTATAATTGATTCATATGGAATTTTAAATGTAAATTTTTAATATTAAAAATGTGGATTTTTTTAATTCTTAAACTTACACATAGTAAATTTATTAATGTGGATTTAAAAAATTATCAGTTTTAAATTTTACATGCAGTGAAGTGTCTGTGTGTATGCGTGTATATATATAGTCCTGATTCTAACACAAATCCAGGTTTGGGTAACTCCTATCACAATGAGGACATAAAAGGGTTCCATTCGTTCCCAGAGTTCCCCTTGTAGTCAGACCTTCTCTCTGCTCAGCCCTAACAGTTGATAAACACTGATCTGGACACTTTCCCTATAGTTTTGTCTTTTTCAGAATGTCACATAAATGTAACCATAAGGTACTTTTTTTTTTTTTAAGAATGACTTCTCTTACTCAGCATAATGCATTTGAGATTCGTCCATGTTGCTAAGTTAGTAAGAACTCATTATTTTTCATTGCTGTGTAGTATTCCAACACGTTCCAATTGTATTCCAATGCAATCCACATCATAGTTCATTTATTCATTCTGTGAATAAACTGTGTTGTTTCTAATTTTTGGTGACCATAAATAAAGCTGCTATGATTATCCATGTACAGAGTTTTTGTGTGAACTTAGATTTTTATTTCTTCAGGGTCAATACCTAGGAGTGGGTATGTGTATATTTATGGCAAGTGGATATTACAAGAGACTGTCAAGATGTTTTTCCTGAGTTGGTATCCCACTGAACATTCCCACCAGCATGCATGAGAGCTTCAGTAGTCTTGAGCACCTTTTCATAAATTTATTTACCACTCGTGTATTTTTTTAATAAAAGGTCTTTTCAATTTTTTAGTTTTTTTTTAAACTAGGTTATTTCTGAGATTGTTTAAATTTTCTAAATACAAGTTGTCAGAGGGAACTTGCAAACATTTTCCATAGTCTGTACCTTGTCCTTTTATCCTTTTAACAGTGTTTCTCAGGGAATAATATGCCATAATTTTGATGACATGCAATTTGACTTATTTTTATAAATCATGTTTTTGGTGTCATCTAAAATTGTTTTTCTTAACCAAAGACCCCAAAGGTTTTCCTTTATTATTTTTTTCCTAAAAGTCTTACCTTTTTATTTTACATTTAGATTTCTGATGCATTTTGAGTGAATTTTTTTTATAGGACATAAGGCTTAGGTAAATGTTCTTTTTTTGGCATAAGATGTTCAATTGTTCTAATACCATTTCTGTAAAAACTATTCTTTCTGCCTTGAACTGCCTGTGTGCTTGTGTAGGAAATTAATTTACCATATTTGTGTAGGTCTGTAGGTCTATTTCTGGACGCTATTCTATTAACTATTAGCCTAGGTTTCTATTTCTCCACTGATATTGCTGTCTTATAACTTGATAATAAGTTAAGTTTGAATCTACCAACTTTATTCTTTTTCTTTCTTTTAATTTTATATATTTTTTACATTATTTTTCATTTTGGTAGTGTATATTTCTCATCCCCATGAAATTGCCATCACCAATTCACCCATCACCATAGTCCCTTGTGCTCTTCCCACCCGTTTTGTTCCTTCTCTCACCTTCTCCCCTAGGGAGTGTTTCAGATTTATAGTTGTCTGTTGATTTTTATTTTTAATTTATTATAATGAATTTTTTCCTTAATCCCTTATTTGTTTCCTCTACATTTCTGCCATAAGTGAAACCATCTGATACTTTCCTTTTTCTTTCTGGCTTATTTCATTGAGCATAATCCCTTCTAACTCCATCCATGTTGCTGCAAATGGCATGAGTTTATCTTTTTGATTTCTGCGTAACATTCCATTTTGTATAATTAACAAACATGGTGCATGTCCTCATTTGCCAATTTGGTCTTTGAAATATGGCTTTCAAATTCAGCCATGTCCACAGTTGGAATATGATTGTAAGGTACACTGAAAAGCAACCATTCCGTTCTTTTGAGAACCCTACAGTAAAATTCATACATCTTAAACATATAGGTAGATGACTCTTGACAAGTGGGCACACTCAGTAGCCACCTGCCCAGTTGAGACAGGCTCCACTTCCATGTCCTTGAAAAGGTCCTTTATGCCCTTACTCCCTCCATTACTGGCCCCAGCAACTAGTAATATCTATCAATGTAGATTAATTTTCTCTGAAATCATGCAGTATGTGCTCTTTTCTTTCTGGCTTCTTTTGCTCCAACATATTGTCTGTGAAATGTATCATGTTATTTCTATAGACAGCTCATTCTCTTCTATATTATGTAAATATACCATAGTTTGGCTACCTGTTCACTTAATAATGATTATTTGGGTAATTTACAGTTTTTGGTTGTATATCTAAATGATTCGTGTACTAGTTTTTTTATGAACATATATTTTCAATTCTGCTGGATACATACCTTGGAGTGGAGTTACCGGGTCATGTGGTAAATGCATGGTTTAACGTTATAGGAACTGGCCTTAATTTCCAAGTGACTGTCACATTTCCCATTTTACCATACATGTGTGAGAATCCCAGTCATCCTACTTCTTCATAAACACTTGGAACTGCTAGTGTTTTTATTTTTAGCCATTGTTGTGGGTGTAAAGGGGTATCATATTGTGGTGCCAATCTGCATTTCCCGAAGGTCAATGTTTTCCAGCAGGCAGGCAGAACTGGACTACGTGACTTCCAGTTATCTGTGGCAACAGCCATCTTCCTACTCGCCTGGGTCACAAGTTAGCAAGAAAAATTTTGAGCCAGGAAGCAAAGAGTGAAGAGACCAGGCGTGGGCATGCATCTCAGCATGTGTTCTTGAATTACTCATGCTTTCATTTCCCTCACTATTAAGTATAAATGGTTTGTACAATTATGATGTGTGAAGTCTCAGGAATCAGGAGCAGTTTTGTAACTCAGAAGAATAAAAAAGCCCTTACCTGTTATTTTCCTCCGCATCCATGGACACACAAAGAGCCACACAAAAATGGCGAAGAGCAATGCTACCCCAAAGGAGATGAGCGCTATAGCCCACACAGGAAGGACCAGGCCAAGCACTGCGGAAAGAAATGACAGCAGGGTGGTCACGGGACAGTTTCTGAAAGGTGAACCTCGGATCCACATACTTCCCATTCTGCAAACCTAAAATGAATCTGCTGGGTTTTGTTTACTGAAACTCTTAACCAAAGACAACATGTTGTACTTTGGAGGCTAGAAAGCTGTGTGTTTAAGATACTCCACCTTGTGGTGAATGTGTGGTTAAACTGGTAAATAAGGTAATAATTAAGATTTTACCCATTTGGCATAAACACCACAATAAATTGGGAGTACAACCATTTACACAGTATCTCAGTATATAAATTTCCAGGGGCACAAGGGTGGCTGAGAAAGCCTAATTGCCCGCCCCCTCCCCTGGCGGCAGGCTGAGGTCTGGAGTACAGCCAGCCAGGCTGACTGCTGCCTCTTTTGGTTCTGCAGCTGTTGGCACCCCTGCTTTAAATGGGCATGACACTCTGACTACACACACAAACCTTTCGTAAAAACGTAGCTTAGAAATAAAAGCTTTTTAAAAGGGCATTGCCCCTCGAGCTTAATTCTTCTTTGAAGTGTTAACTCAGGGAATTGTAACAAAGAAAAACTTTTCATTAAAATCCAATAATGCACACTACATTGCAATTACATCAGTCAATAAAAGGACAGAAGTGTATGTGGCTTAGTGGCTTTGTATTTTCCTAGATCTACAATGTCCCCATATCTCCTCACTCTGAATTTTTCACATGGTTCGTCACTGGTGGCTAAGGCACGTTTCACACACATTTAGTGTACAGCTTAAACACAGATGCCTGTGTGGGAACATGAAGATATAACACTTCCTATAGGGTTATGCGTAATAGTAAAACTTTGCAAAATAATTAATACATGCATCATCATGGAAATGTGAAAAAATTATTGCACACTGTCATAAAAATGATATAGACCTATATTTATTGATAAAAGTCTCGAGACCCAATTTATGCTTAAAAAAGAAACAATTCTACACTTGCATGCCCACCTGTGAAAAATATATAAAGTTCTGGAAACATTCAATGGTTATTCCTGTGGTGAGATGAAAAACTAGAGGGAGGGTTTGCTTTTTACCACATGTACTGTTCTACTGTCAACTTTTAAAGTAAACAATAAGTTCTTAAAATATATAATAACACTTTTATAAATTGTGAAAAGTTTGTGAACTGTTTTAGGAGTGAACTATTTAAAACTTTGCTCTTGGTTCTTAGATTAAATAAATCTTTAAAGATGCAGGCTTTGTTACACTGTTAACTCTTTTATACATACAAATCAAAATGAAGTTATTCAATTCAGTTATTATATTTTGGTAGTTGTAAGAGGCAGTAAAATAGGTAGGTAGTGGGAAGTCAAAACTAACATACAGAAACAGAAATGCACATATCCAGATTCACCCAGTTTAATTATAGCTAAGGGGGTCACCGGTGGGAGTATGAACACTTAGGAGCTGGACTGTTCCACTTCCACGTTCCCTATCAATCAGAAAGCCACGGGCTTAGGTGGGCGATGCAGATGAGCTGTGGCCTGGCCAGCTCTCCTCCACCCTTAAGCGCACGCTTGGGGTAGGTGTAAACCACCAGCTCAACCTGAGCTCGCAGGTGGAGTCCAGGGGCTCTGGCTTCCTGGCTCTTTTCTATCTTCGTGTCAGCATCTTCATACAAGTGCTGAAGAACCACCCGAAAGCTGCTCTTGCCCAACTGAGTGGTAACCATTGATCATATCAAACCAACCATGAACTTCACACCAACACACCAACACCAGCCTTCACAGGGGAAAGGATTTGATTTTTGAAGAGGTTTTCTTGTTTCCTTTGTGGTTCCTGGGTTAGCTGATTATCAAATTGTTAATTGTGCCACTTTTGGCTTCATGTGTTGACTTGATCTAAGAGAGGGCCTTGGATGCTGCTGGGAGACAATTTGGGAGACTTTTTTTTCACGAGGGGACATCTTTGCTCTTAGATGCTATTTCTTTTTCATCCCTGCTGGGCACAGTCCACAACCAAAGCCGAAAAGGGCTGCTTTGTGTGCTCCTTCCTCCAAGCCCATTTCTGAGCCCTCCGTGGAGGCTCCGGGGGGAGGGGGACAGAGGTCAGTGATAAGACTTTTGATCCTCTGCCACGTACCTTCACCTGCTTTTGGACCTTGACCATCACGGCTGCCTCTGCCATCAGCCTGACCTCAAAGTAGCCAGAGCGCTCTGAAGTCCCTTTCTTGGCCAACAAGAAATCTGAGGGGAAGGATGGGAGAAACACATTGCCTGGAGTGGAAGGGTGGGTGAGAGAGAGTGAGAAAGCCAAGAAGGAGGGAAAAGAGCAGAGAAGGCAGGGAAGTGAGGGGAGAGCTGTTGACAGTGGATAAGAGAGACAAGAGGAACAGAATTGAGACAATTTCGGTCTTACTAAATCATTTCTGCCATCTAGTAATTTAATAGGACATCTAAATAACACAAGGATTTACTTTTAAAGCCTCATTCATGAAATGCAAACTGACAGTTATTGATGTTATCTAGTTCCAAGTTGTATTAAATACAAGATATCAAGTTTCATGGGTAAAAAATAATTAAATAGAAGTATTCAGTATATGAAAGCGATAGAAATGATGTACACCCAAGGAAAAACGTTTTCCTTCTGCAAATTTAAGGCTGCCTTATATACAACAAAATTTTTGATGAAGTACTCTGTCTTCCTGTGATTGCGGTAATTACACCTTAAGCTGGCAACAAGGCCTGGTGTGTCACTTCAGTCTGTGGACAGGCAAAGTAGGACACGGCTTGAATTGCTCCAGTTCCCCTGGCCAAAAGTGGCTGCCAGGAGCCAAGGCTGGTGCTTGAATCCCAGCCCTCTGCGCCAGCCACTCAGCAGCCTTTCATCTCAAGTCTCTTTCATTTTCTGAACAGCAAAGATATGATGAATAGTGATTTAGCTCTAACTGCAAATATCTTTACAATTCAGTTCCAAATCTTCCAAAGATCAGACTATTCAAGTGACTCAGGGAAGAAGAAAACATAAAGTCTTATAAGCACTTATAGTCCTCCAGAAGCATTACTTTGTTGTACCTCTTTTCTCATATTACAATCATTATTAGATCCTGTAAAATGAATAAAACTTCTATAAAGACAGTAAGACTTTAGCCCATATTCGCTCCCATATATATACCCCTATTATTAGAGGAGGAGGAAGAGAAGAGGAGGGGAAGCAGGTAGGGAAGGAGGAGAGGGAAGAGAAAGTGGAAGAAGAGAAGAGGTAGAGAGGGGAGAAGGGAGAGGAGGAGGAGTGGGAGGAGGCAGGTCTGTCTCAGGTGTAGACTGCCTGGGGAAGCCATGAAACAGGCCTGGTTAAGTTTGAAAATTCATTTGCAGATAAAAAGAGTGAGCAAATTGCAAATGAATTTTCAAATAGTAGAACTATTAAGAGCACCCTCCGTATAACCGTAATAATATGATAGCAGTATTTAGGATGAGAGGTGGTTACAGCAGTGCTTCTCCAAATGTACCGTGCATCAGAATTACCCAAAGGGGCCCCCCCTCTCGCCCCCAGTAAACATAGATGGCTGGGCTGCAACATTTCTGACTCAGTGGGGCTAGGGTTGGTCCTGGCATTTTTTGACAATTTACCAAGTGATGTTGGCGTTACTGGTCTAGAGACCACATATTTGACTTAGAAGTTACAATGCTCCCTCTTTACCTGTGAGTGACTTCAATCACTTGTGGTCAACTGCTATCTAGAAAGATTACCTTGACTAGACATTTTGAGAGAGAGAGAGAGAGAGAGAGAGAGAGAGAGAGAGAGAGCGAAAGCACACATTCACATGACTCATTACAGGATACTATTATAATTGTACTGTTTTATTACCAATTTTTGTCATTAATAAAATCTCCTACTATTCCTAATTTATAAATTCAGCTTCATCATAAGTTTGCGTGTACAGGAAACAACTGTATGCATAGGGTTGAATATATCTAGCATCCACTGGCAGTCTTGGAATGTATCCTCTGAGGATAAGGAGTGTGGGGGAACTATTTATAACTTGCAGAGGCTTAATTAGGTGATCTTTGCTGGCTACTCAAAAAGGTATGCGATGAATTTCAGCATTCATTCTTTAAACACTGAACAAAAACCAGGTCCCATACAACTGAAGACTTCTTCATTAAAAATAAACATCAGGCTTGTATCTACCCAAGTGAGCACTTTATTCCTAAAGTTATTTTTGCTTCTTGTAAGTTTTTTTTTAGGACAAAAATATAAACACAATTTTTTAAAGTGCTAACTCAGTCTTTGAAGAAGTCATGTCAAATGCAAAGTAAAACATATCAAACTGAGCCTAAAATATAAACAGCTTCAAAATAAGAGTGGAAGAACAGAACAGAGGAAATCAAAACATAATGCCGTAACTCATCATCTACCCCATCCCCACTGGGATCATCTCCATGCATGAAAATGCTATTTATCAAAATCTCTTCAAGTTGAAATCAGGCAGATGATCACTGCCTGATCTTGTTCAATCTTACTTAAGAACCTCCTTTGCTTTTGATTTGGAGGCCTCCCGTGTGCTGGATGGAGAGGGTCTAGGGTAAAAATGCTCTAGGAAGAATAAGAGCCAGCCTGCAGGAAGGTAGACATTTGGGAAAAGGAGCAGATGGACCAAGTCATTATTAGAGAGACTCTTCTCAGCTCAGCCTTTTCACCAAGGGTGACGCCACAGGTGCTGATGAGACAATGGAGAGGAAGAACCCACATGAGGAAAGGCAGAGCAGCTCCTCAAATACTATCATTTTCTTCAGCTTTTTTTTTTTTTTTTGTTATAATTGATTAGAAAAAAAACAATCCTGCTGACAATAACATAAGGACATTTGTTATTCATTTTACATGGCTTTGCTTAAAGTTAGTTTCCCAGAACTTTATGGGAGATGTTAAGCAAATACTAAATGTATGTGACTAAAGTTTAGTTTGAAGGACAAATGAGAATATTTAATACTTAAATAAAAATAAGATTTGGACTCACCTATGGGAAATCATAGAACCACTCCCTAGGGACTAAAGTTTTAGCAAAGTCCTTTTCTTCACTTTCTTTCTCCTTTAGGCAAGACCCCAGGAAAACATCTAGTAAGAAATTTCCCATACCAATATGTATGCAAAATATCAGTAGAATGGATCAGTCTATGCTAGCAACAGAGTTGAAAATATGAGGCTCCTTATGCTTGATGACCACAGAATAGCTCCTAACAGGTAGCAGGCAATGTCTGTCACACACCAGCCACATGCTGAGCACCTGCTGCCTCATTTCATGTGCTACAGCGTCCCTGACCGTATGACAGAGAGACTCAAGGTGGTGAGGATGTGACTTACTTTCCAGAACAATCACCCGACCAAAGTACTTAACATTGACTTGAGCAGGGGAAATACTGTTTGAGCTTCCAACTGAGTAATGATCTTTAAGATTCTTGCACAGATATTTTTATTCCTTGTTAAAGATGTGGTCACCCTTCTCAGTCCACTGTATATGACATATACAAAAATAAATACCCAGGTTTCCATAACGGAAACCATTTTTTAAGAGAGTAAGGACAAGGAAAGACTGTATTATGCTGTTGTATTTTGATTGTCATTAACGATGGCATTAGGCACCAGGCACTGTACTAGATGCCTTAACCAGGCCATGTCATGTATCAGGGTCTGCTGTAGCTAAGAGCCTGAGGTTCTGCACTAGACTGCTCTTTTCACATTTTGGTTCTGTACCTCACTAGTGACATGACCTTGGGTTCTGTACCTTAATAAGTTATATGACCTTGGATTCTATACAAGTTATTCGACCTTGGATATCCTTGTATATACAACCTTGCTGTGCCTCAGTCTCCCATATATAAAGGGTATTTCATAATATTACCGATCTATTAGAGGAATTTGGAGGGCTAGAAGGATTAATTCATGTAAAACTCAGCTAAGTAATAGTATTCATATTAATTTTCACAATAACTCAACAAAATACTTAAATTATCCTTACCATCTCATCTATTATACAGTTTAGATTTCTCTAGACAAATTTACTCTCCAAGTAAGGTGACATTTTTAGAAAATATGCAATAAAATGATAGCAACAGATAAGAGGGGAAAGGATGGGAAAAAATAAGCCAAATACAGAAAAAGTTAAATGTTAATAAAAGTCACAGAGTTGTTGTCTTCTGACATTCAGAAGAAGAACCAAGGAGCAAAAATAGAGGGTAGGAAAAAAATAACACAGAGAAACAAAAATAAGTTATCCTTGTTTATACCAAGTCCTATTTCCAGGCTTCAGCACTGCAAATGGCTTCTGCGGCCTTCTCAGCTCAGTCCCTTAAATCACTAACCAGGGTGGTATCTGGTTATTAATGGTTAATTAGCTTTTTGTTCAGCCAACTTGATGTCTATGAACTTATATAAAATTAAGGACAAGGATTCATGAGCAAAAAGATGGCAGATTGTCCAGAAATAAACCCACAACTAACTTATAAAGGAGCCAAGAACATACAGTAGAGGAAGGAATAGCATGTCACTAAGAGGTGCTAGGAAAACTGTCTAACAACAGTAACAAAACTTAACTCAAAATGAATTAAAGACTTGAGTCTAAGACTTGAAACCATAAAATGCCTGGAAGAAAACTTAGACTGTAAATTCTTGACTTTAGTCCTAGTAATGTTTTGGGGGAATGAACTCCAAAGGCAAGGGGAACAAAAGCAAAAAATAAGCAAACGGGGCTATATTAAACTAAAAAAGCTCCTACACAGCAAAGGAAACCATTATCAAAAAGGCAACCTATTTAATGGGAGGAGATATTTCCAAATCATTTATCTGACAAGGGGTTAGTATCCAAAAATATATATAATTCAAATACCCATATGATCCAGTAACAACAAAACAACCTGATTTAAAAATCGGCAGAGGATCTGAATAGGTGTTTTCCTAAAAAAATAAAAAAGATACAAGCTGGCCAACAGGAATGTAAAAAGATGCTCAATATTCCCTAATTATTATTGAAACACAAATCACAGCCCATACAGTGAGAACGCCTGTTATAAAAGACAAGAAGGGAGTGTTAGGATGTGGAAAAAGGAAACCCTCCACCGTTAGTAGGAATGTAAATTGACATGGTCTATGGAAAGCAGCACAAAGGACTGTCTTTAAGTCTAGAATTCCCAGATGATCCAACTATTCCTTTCCTGGGTATATAGTCACAGAATATGAAAATACTTATTTGGAAAGATACAGGCAGTCCTATGTTCACTGAAGCACTATTTACAATAGCCAAAATTTGGAAACAACTGAAGTGCCCACCTATGGGTGAAGGGATAAAGATGGGGTACAGAGACACAATGCCCTGCACTATGTGAGTGTTTTGGGAGATTCACAGGTTTGGTGATAGATGAACTTTGTAGCATTGAACTGCTCTAATTTCTTCCTATGTGGTGAAAACAGTCTGTGATAAACACACTTCATAGTCCAGGAATTATAAAACCTGAGGGGACATTAGGCTGCTGTTAGCTGAGATTAGAGTTTCATCTCTCTCCAGCTCTCCTTCAGCTTTGTGCTTTTCACGCAATTTAAAGCACTTATGTTTGCCGGTCTCCCATGAATGAAAGTCTGGAAGCCCTGACCATGAATCCCCAAACCTTTAAGATCAGCATTTTAAGTGCTGCCGAGATGCTATAGTAGAAGGTTATATAACGTTAAGAATCAGTCTGAAACTGTTTTTTTTTTTAATTTTCAATACTTACGTATACAAATACATAATTCAATATATCTAATAAAATCTGAGAAAACCTAGTTAGAGAAGTTAGTAAGAATGTCCTCCCAGTTCAGATGAGGACACTTTCCAACTGTAATATGGTATATCATTTAGTAGAAAAATGATCTTTTGAACAGAGAAAGAGATTCTTGTCAGGTAGGGCCAATAACTTAATCTTAACCCATACAGGGCATTAACAAAAAGGTAACTAATAAATCTGGCGGTGGCAGCCACCCCCACAATAACGGATGCATTCAGGATCTGGTACGAGAGGCGTGCATCGTGAAGAGAAATAGGATCTTCAGCACCATTTAATTAGACTGCTACCAGTTCATCAGCACTGAAATGTGTGCAAGTAAGGATGCTAAATGTGAATTTTTCTTTATCCACTCAAAATGTAATAGAACATTTAGCCCGTTCCCTCCCTCCCCCCAACTCTCACAGAAAGGGCAGAGCAAGGCCCTCTGACAGGAGATCAGCCTTGGTTTCATTATCTGAAATCTCGTCACTGGCCTGGTAGTCTGACAGCTTCCAGGAAGCCCTGGGTTTCTGCTGTCCCCAGCACCACTCCTGTGGCCGGTTACTGCTCGTCCACAGCCCTGCGGGCCCCTGCCCAGCTCAGTGCGGTATGTGTGCTAGAGCTTATTCTGAGCCCCAGAGAGGGTGAGAAGGTTGCTAGGACAACACAGTTGGGAAGTGGCAGCACAGGGTTTCGATTTTCTTTTTTTTTTTAAACTTGAAAGTCTATGATCTTTATACTTTCTCATCTCTCGGGCATTTAAAATAAGCAAATGCATTCATTACTCTTCTTACCGCTTCAGAATGATCATGAATGCGCTTTGTGCTGCCCAACAACCATGCCAGCACCAAATAAATCAGTCCCACTTGATATAATGCACTCTGCCTGCGGGATTTAAGCTCCCAAGGAATCTTACCTGGTGCTCCTGTGTACATGATGGAAAATACATTTATTGCTATTGTAGCAGCATAGAACACTGGAAGTGCCCGGAGGCCATTGGGAACAGGGTCCTCCTGTAAGACAACGTGATAAAGTGGAAGGTCAGGATTCAAGGAGCATCTGGAGCCAACACAGGCAAAATGACATAAAACAATGTGGCCAGAAGGTCCAAAACGGCAGGCCACATGCTGCCTGCTGTGGGGTCTGCTGTACATCTTCAGGGTGGTGCTGGCTGGACAACCAGGCTCGCGGCTGCTGTCTCAAAGAGCCCACGACTGGCCCCAGCAGACATGCTGAAGCATGAGCATCATATGAGCTGATGTCAGACTTAGAAAAAGAACTGTTAGGCTAGGTCAATCCCTGCAGACTGAAGCCACAGCTCAGCATCTGCTTCAGAGTCGATGGTACTCACGGATCTTCCAAGCTCAGATTTGGTGCTAAAAGCCTTTCAAGAAATAGTCTGAGATGTGATCCTCGAAGAGAGGCAAATGACTTGAACGTCACTGCGTTACTACTAGATCACGAGTCACCACTACATGATTCATTTCAGCTATATTAAAATACAGCAAGTAAATACATTGCCAAGTGCTATGATTTTCAAAACCTTTTCATAACACATAGTATTTAACCTTCAACTATTAAGTTAAAAAGAACTGCAGGTTCTTTGTCTAATAAAACATTTAGTTACAACTTGAGGCTTCAATGATACCATGCCCTAAATCTAACACTTCGACAGGACTGGGAGTACACATGTTTTAAGCTAAACAACAGCGCAGTATCAGACATTTAGAGTTTTAAACAGATTTACAGAGGCTTCTACAGATTTACAGTTGGCTTCAAAAAAGCAAACATGTGGACTGAGAAATTCTCAATGAAGCACTAGCTTACAGATGTTGCTGAAATAATTCCAAAAGGAACATTTGCTAACAACCAAGTGAGATATTCTTGCATGCTTATATAAATCTTCTATCTACCTATGAAAAAAGAAAACTTTGTTCAAACATGTAAACAGAAGTAAGGATAAGTGGAGACTATTTCAAAGATGTCTACTGTCAAATACTAACATGTGTAGAAACCCAGCAAGCTCACAGGGCAGCACAAGTCCTCAGGAACTTATTCTGCAATGTCTCAGCAGCCATCAGCACTCCTCAGGGGGCCGGGGCAGAAATGGTAGTGGGACCCAGAAGAGCAAGGTGGGAAGAGGTTCCCCAGGTGGGCATCACAACCAGACCAGGCAGGGAAGTGAAGAACATGGTGATGAGGAACGGCAGGAGCCAAGGCTGAGAGGCTCACCAGTCTTCTAATCTGTCTTGGGCCACGGGGATGAACTCAGGGTGAACTGACAAAACAAAATGCTGGGATGCTCAACATTTTTATATTTTATGTCTGGAAAGCTCTGGTTTCCAAAACATTTTTTTTTCTCAGAGACACTGATTAAAGAATACCCAACCATTAACTTTTGAAGGTGCGTAAGCACAAGCTTGTGGTTTTTTAATTGAACATTTTATATTTTCTCAAATAACCTATTATTAAAACTCAAATGACAACTGTCTCATTGAAACCTGTCTTCTTTCTTCCCTCCCTCCTACCTCCTCCTCTCTCTGCCATCTGCCACTCATTCAAATACTCACCAGCCCCCGACCCCCACCCCTTAACAAATATCCAACCAGTGTCTCTGAAGTGCTAAGCACAGTGCCGGACACTAGGATAAAGTGAACAAAATGGTTGTGGTCTCTGAGATCCTACAGTTACACAGTTAACAGGCAACAAAGCAAGAAGTAAGGACTGCACAATTTGATAAGTGCAATGATGAGAAAATTTAGTGTATAGGAATAGAAAAGCAAGGTATTCAACCAGAATCTGGGCGGAAGGGCAAGACTTCCTAGGAAGTGAAACATGAAATGTCACTATAAGCAGACACCTGCTGAGTTGGAACAGAAGTTTGCCAGGCAACACTGGGCAAGAGGCAGAGAAAATTGAAGGGTGAAAGTGAGCAGGAAAGAGAGGACGACACCTTCCAAGAGGTAAACAAATATTAGCATGGCTGGAGTCCAGGAGATGGAACGGCAAAAAATGAGGACAGTAAGCTTATACTTATCCCAGAGAAAGCCCTCAAGGGACTTGCAGGCAATGCTAAGAACACTTTGCTGCATCTTCCAATAAGGAGCTGAAGGCAGGCATGCCCATAATGTTGTAAGGTAAGCTAAAATACACTGACCAAAGGCATGTTTTATGGCTTGTAATATATTACAATACACCTATCAAATGAAAAATAAAATGAGGTTATTTTTTTCCTAGAATACTGATCTCAATAAGTTTTTGTTTTAATCTTTTTTTAAAAAAATAAACTACACCCCAATTGGCATGCTTCCATCTTTTTGTCTTTTTTCAAATTAAGCATGCTATCTCCATTAAAATAAACCTTACATTGGAGTAAGGAACTTCTCCATCTATTTTTAGTGATAGTCAATTCCAGAATCTTAATATTCTCTCATTCTGTTTAACATGCAGGAAATAATTACCTCTCTTTTTTGAGATCTGAGCACAATGCCTGGGTGCTTTTACTAATGAACTCAATCACAGAGCAAAGCACCCTATTCACAATACTGGTTTCTGGGGAGCCCCTGGGTACTTTACCTTGACTCTATCTGCCTGTCTTACAAAGTCTGATCACAGGCTGCTGTGACTTAACACTATAACAACACAATTATTCCTCTGATCACTCTCATTATTAATTTCTGTTGAGCATAACTAGAATTAGTTTAAAACAATAAAATAATAATATATTCACTTACCTTTTTTAAGATGAAAATTCTGATCAGTACAAATAGTACACCAGACATGAAACCAGACAACAGGGGAGATATAAACCATGAAGCAACTGAGTGAAAAAAGAAAAAAATAGAATGTTAAAATTCTACATAATTAAGGTCATATTTACATATGATAATGTTAACCAACATGTAGTACAAACATTATAAATATTCCGGAACTATTTACCTTAACTCAGAACCTAACAAACCCCCTGCTTTGGCAGAGCTGACTATGACGAGTATCTGACTGTCCTCAGACAAAAGCACATGGCCATGTATCACCGAGCACATGGCCAGCGCATAGTCAAGTAAGTCTCTGCTGGAGCTCAGGCCTCAGGAGACACTTTCCACTGTCTCCTTGAGTTTCCACTGAGGTTCTTCATCTGCTCTTGTCAATCCACATGTAGATATGGGCTTTATTGCAACACTAAGGATTATTAAGGAGCTGGTATGCTAGGCATTGCTATTTCTAAGTTGTTCCCCAGCTAATTTTACAGTGCTGCCAAAATTAAGAACCACTATTCTAGAAGCCTGGGATCTAAGTGGTTTTTCTGGGCACATGTGTCCCTGTTTGACAGGTCAGGGATCCAGTTTCACTCAAGTTACTAGACCACTGCAATTCTTAAATGGAAGAGCCCCCCAGAGGATGGAGGTGGGTAAGTGTCCATTAACATGGGTGGGCTAGAATTATGCTTGAATGGAATTTCCCTCTTCCTAAAAGGCAGGGCCAGGAAGCAGGTTGTCAGAGCTCTCAGGTCACAGGGCCTTAGAACCTAGACCTACAACCCAGAAGGAGCATGAGAATGCTTCCTCTCTGGGGGTTTGCTGGCTGCTCAGCTTAATGCAGTGAGGCAAACAGCACTGGGGTTTCCAGGACCTTGAACCCTGACTCCTGAATACTGAAGGCCTTTTCCTCACTTGGGCCTAGTTTTTCTGTGATCTTCAGACTGATTTCAATCAGATAAATTTCTTCTCTGCCTGTGAATAATAGCTTTGCTTTTCAAAGCTTGGTGACAAGGTAATATTGAAGAATACTTGGCGTTAAAGATGGTTCAGTTCATAATAAGGGTCTCCAATCTGCATTAACAGAAATTATAATAAGGGAAAATGCACTACTTATTTAGGTATTCCAGATCTTGACATTTGAGGGGAAAATAACACAATGGTAACTTTTAATCCAACTTACTGTAGAATATGTACAGTTTCAGTCTTCACAAGTTTAAGAAAATGGTAATTACCGATCTTGACAAGCTCCATCCACTGCACACCTTTGGTACCAATTGCAACAAGCGAGAATCCTATAGTAGAGCCAACGATGCAGTGAGTGCCTGAGATTGGAAGTCGTAGGAAGGATGCAATCAGCTGCCACACAGCTGAACCTAAAGGTAGAAAGATGAAGTGAGAAAGTCAGATATGGAGTCCAGTGTCTCAAAGGGTCACAAAAGGAAGAAATCCAAATCATGGTTCTCTGTAACACTATCTCCCTGGGTTGAATTTTCTATGGATAATTACTTTCAAAGTGCTAAATTCTCCATAAAAATACTCAATTAACTTCAGTCAACGTAACATTTTTCAGTACTGAAGGAGACCGATGATTTATTTAAAGAAAAGTCTCCTGATGCCAGTTACTAATGGTCTTTGTGACATTTAGGTACTTGTGTGGATGATGAACTTGTTCTATGTAAAGTGTGGCCAAGACTAAGCAAGCGACTGAAGATTAATAATGAGCACAGAGGAAAAAGGCAGCCTGCACCCTGGGCGAGCTCATTGCAGTAATGCCTTGCGTCACAGTGACTAGGGCTGGCTGCCGGCTAGCCATGCCATGTTGTTCTTTTGACTTCTGCCTCTCATTTGAGAAGTAACTATGCCATTTAACCCAAAGTTGGGCATAGGCTCTCAGTCCCTGCCCAGAAGGCTGGGCCGATTCTTTGCTCCCTCCAGCCTTCTTAGGAGTTAAGAGGATCCCTTCGTTTTGGCTTTGTGTCCTTTTACCTCAATTTCACCACTCTTTTCCAAGCTTAATGTTTTTCTAGGCCACGGTTCACGTAAGATATTTTCATAAGCAGATCAAATGTTGCAGTCAGTATTATAAGCATCAGCTGGGAAAGACCATTTCAGAAAAGTTGTTGAAAAGCTCGTATAGAATGGTAAGGGAACAAAGGGCTCGCAGATAAGCAGGGCATGTTATTAATCCCAAATGTTAATTCGGGAAATCTGGTTGCTGGGCAGCAACAGCACTTCTAAGCAGATCCCGGACATTTCCTGCAAAAATATCTGCGTTTCAGAGGGTCACTGAAGGCTGCGCTGTCGCAGTGGCGGAGACAGGCTGGCACTGCTCCGTGAGCACTCGGCACGCTGGCCTTCGGGCTGTGGCCCCACAGCTCTCCCTGAAGCATGTGCCTGTGAAGGGGCCAGCCGGGGCTGCCAAAAGGTGACAGGCTCCATGGCAGCAGGCATCACCGTGCACAGCTCCTGCAGCCTCGGATCTAAGCTCAGGGCTCCATGGGGACTAGTTGTTTGAAAAATAAAGCCAAGAGCTTGGAGTACATTTCTCGGCAGAGCACTGTAGCTTTAAAAACAAACTTTATGATTTACATTCTCACAAAATTAGAACAAGTGAGTGCTGGTAAGAGGATGGAACAAACTCAGCCAACTGAATTCAGACTGAACGCATGAGATTTTTCTTCCTGAACGTGGCTATCCCTTCTCTGACTGCCTGATCGCATCTATCCTGGAGCAGGAGGCTTGTAAGGAAAGATGGGGAATGCTGGGGCTCTCTCCGAAAGGGAAAAAAAAGCAGGCCAGTGGGAGGAGAGAAGCAGCAGCTGCAAAAGAGGAAGGAGGCAGGTGTCACAAGTGAGTTTATGTCTCTTTAACCTCATTTCTGAAGGAAAATGGGGTTACATTTATGTTAAGAAAAACAGATAATGGCATCTTACAGAGCGGAAAGGATTTAAGTATGGTACAGGGGTATGGAACTTGGGTGGGGTGGGAGGATGAGGGGTAGGGATGGGGGGGTGGGAAATGAGCTTCTCTGAAGCAACAGGTTCCTGAGAAGAGGACAGAGTAGCCGAACAAATGTCATGGTGACATGGAGGTGGACAGGCAGGTGAGCACGTGCAGGCAGGGAGAAGGCGCAGTCACACGCATAGAGGGAGCTTCGGGGGCCTGTGCACGTCCTAGGCTGGAAGCTGAAGGAATGGTTTGTTCATGCTATTGTGGATTTTTCCATGAGAAGCTGCTGAGTTTTGAATTCTCAGTAGATTTTTGGAGACTTTGGTTTTATACTAAGTGGACTGACTAAAGCTTCAGGCTGAACTAGAGCACCCAAGGATAACTTGTTCAGGGAGTATAACGAGCACTGACAATTTATTCTACCCAAGCGACTTAATGCACCATGACTCTTGCAGGAAGCACACAGGCACATGGGCTTGGGGAGAAGTTTCTCAAGGAAAATGATTTTTAAAATAATAATAGGATAAAAGCGCAAGGGAGAGAGAAAAAGAGGGACAACATGGATGTTGAGAGGAAAAGAGGGACAAAATGGATGTTGAGTTCAAAAGAGGAGAACTGGGAGAATTCCAGAATCTGAAAAGAATCAGTTTTGGTTTTTGCCACTAACAATTATACCATCATCTTAAATTAACGTATGTCTCATTTTCAAGAAATCCAGTTTAAAAAATCTAGGTAACTCCTACAAATTCCCAACAAAACAGGCTCTGATAATCATCTAACCGCAACCCCCAAAAAAGAAACCAAAGCAAACAAAATCAAACTATTCAAGCAAAACCCCAAATTGCTTTGGTTAACCTAAATTCTAGTTGAGATAAGTAGTCTTCATTCTTTAAGTCAAGAGCCAAAGGCCAGGGGTGGGAAAACTGGACACATTATTCTGTCCAAAGGAAGAGTTAGCCCTGACATGAGGCTCAGCTCACAAGGGAGCTCAATGCAGCGTAACGACACACCTTCTCAATAAGCACCAGCACTCCTCCAAAGTTGCATCCAATAAAAAGAGAAAAGTCTGTTAAAATTTGGGTTTTGGTTTTTCTTTATTTCTCTCCTACATTCCAACATACCTTGCCTGTATTACACTGACACTAGAAAAACCTTACTTTCAGCTTAACATTACACTTTATATATCGATTGTGATTAGCAAGGATGAATAATATATTTTTCTAAGGGAAATTTTAAATACGTCTGACTATGATATAAGCATTCAGTGAAGGTAAGTAAAATCTAGTCATTATAATAGCTGTTGTAATTAAAAAAACTGTGAGCCACTCATCTTTAAAACACAAAATATAAAGTTCAAAAACAGTGTATTACTAACCTACTGTGCTTTGTAATATTCGCTACCTGAGGGTATCTGTCTGTTTCTGACCAGCTGCCTCAACAACTTCTCAAACTAACTTGCCATGATTAAAAAGGGTGATAGGTCATCTTAAGTTTATTAAATAATCTCCATATTCTGGATACTTGAGAAAGGCCAGTGACAGTTAATACCTGTGTTCTTGGTAGACCAGCATCTTACCTCCTACTGCAGGACACTTCCCACAAAAGGAGATGTCCTGGTGAAAGCAGAAGGTGACAGAACTCCTCTCTCACCCACTTCTCCCTAACAAATTACCCATATAGATCAGCTGTCTGCTGCGCTGTCATTGCTACCTAGAGGCAAACAGAGAAAGTCCTGTCAGCTGCACTTAAGGCATCACTATCTGGAACTTTCTTTTCAGGGGTCAGAGGGCAGTGAGCAAAGCACCCCCATTGTGTTTCAGTTGATGGTCACATGGGGCACTGGAGAAATCCCATGATCTAATCAATCTCCTTATTAACAGAGTTTACCACTCCAAACACTTTCTTTCATTGAGACAACGGAACTACCAATAAAAGGTCATACTGTAAACAGGTGAGACACAAAGGATATTTTGGCTAGAAAACAAAATAAGCATACCAAATGGAACTCCTAGAGGCAGAAACAGAATATCAAAACAAAAACTAACAAAAGGATTAAAAAGAACACAGAGGATATGAATTTCTTGAAATATGAGTACTCTAGAGTGGTTTGGTAACTGCTCTAAGGTTTAAATGGAGAATACAAATGTTTAATTAATAAATAGTGTTTTTTAGCATCTAAGTTTTCAAAATATTGCATTTTAACTGATGAAAAATAGACATAAACCTTTAAAGACATCTCATAAGTAAACCTTTCAAACACATTCTTTTAGACATATTATTCCTTTAATAACTTCCAAAAAAACTTTAAAATGAGATTTATTTTAGAATTTTTTCCTGTACTTTTTGAAAAATACTCACTTAGCTTAAATCTATTTTAACCAAGTTTGCTAAAATTTTGAGAAAATGCTTGCTATTTGAACTCATAAAAATTATAAATTAAAATGCAATAGCAAAAATGAGATACAGTAAATATAAAAGATTAGTTTTTGAAAAGCTAAAGCAAAAACATACTTCGGATATGACAGAGTATGTAGGGAAGAAAGTCAGTGGACACATTTACCATTGTGTAAAGAACGATGCTACTCACCAACCATTGCGCTAACTTCCCCAGCCATTAGTGTTTCCACCGTCTCGTTGTACAGGTTCACATCAATGATACCTTTCCGAATGGTCTCTCCTACTTTGGCTCCCAGTAACACTGAGCCAGTGGTTTCAAATATCGAAGCCAAAATGCATGCCTGTCTCAAGGTCACCACACCAGAGCCCACAGCAGTACCGAATGAATTGGCAACATCATTTGCACCGACAGAAAATGCCAAAATAAAAGCTATGATAAAACCCAAAATGACCATCCACAAATACTCATCCATAGCCATTTTGGAAAGGGGGCTCCAGGTACTTTTCTTTTGCAGAAATATTTTAAATAAAGCTTGAGGTTTTAAGCGTCGTAAGGCCGAGCGTTCTTGTAAACAGTGAGTTTGCTCTGGAAAGTGCTGGATAATGTTAGACCTGAACAAACTGCTAACTGCTCGTTTTCAAACTACTGTCAGTACAGTTCATTCGGTTGTGTTCAGTCAGCAGTAAAACACATTCCATATTTTAACTCCCAATCTGGGAAAGCTGTGATGTCTCCTCCTATAACAGAAAGAAAATAAAAGAAATCACTTATTCCAAGCAACCTGAAACAGTTTTTTCTTTCAAAAATAAATGTCTTAAACCTACAAATGGGAACTAATTTGGCATGTGACATAAAGCAACTTAAGGAATATTATAATTAGGTTAAATTCTACCACTCCTCCAGCAAAAGCTAATTTCTAGAATGTCAGAGGTGGAAGCAGCCTTAATAATCACAGACTGATAGTAAGCCTTAATAGGAAATGTTTGTAATCAGTTTGAAAATAGATTTGGTCATTATTTTCAGAAAGAAAACAATTCCTTCAAACGAGCAAAAAATTAAGGAGAAATTCAGAGTAAGAAGGTTTTTTCAAATATATGCAACGTCCTAACTTCGTAGAATAGTGATTACCAAATATGACTCTGTGACACCATGGGCTGCAGCTACTGATATACCTATACTTTCATGCAGAGGAACAAGTGCTTTACATTATGATTAGATAGTAAGCCTGAAAGAAAGTTTACAAGTTCTGGTACAAAGAGACTTATCTGAGGGTGACAAAGGTAGGGTCTGAGGACCTCCAGAAGGAATGGAGGAGGCTGGAGAAGGAATCCATCTTGTCAGAGCACCAGCCAAGATATGACATGACTCAGCTTCCTCCCATCTCAGGAAAAGCTACAGGCCTTACCATGGTCCATGAGACCCCCCTCAAGACCTCTGTAAAGTCAGTCCCAGATCATTGACCTCAACTCCTATCTACTCGCCTTCCTCCCCTAGTTCCTTGCAATTCCTTGAAACACCAAGTATGCTCACCTTAGGGCCCTTCTACCTGCTAAGCCCTCTTCTGCTAGGAAAAATCTCCCTGACAGCTACACAGGTCATGCCTCACTCTACTTAGGTCTGGGCTCAAATGTCACCAGGAGAAGCATTCCAAGACCTTGTGAAAGGGCAGCTCCCCCACACCGCAGCCATCATCCATCCCTCTCACCCTGCTGCTTTTCTTTCCTACTTATCACCTCATTAATTCATTCACTCATGTCTCCTCTCACTAGAATGCAGGGATCTTGTTGGACTCACTGAAGAGTGTACCTCGTATGCAGTATGTTCTAATAAAGTTATCGAATAAATGAAGAAAGAAGTAATTAAACAGTGAAAAATCTTGCATTTTCTCCTTCTGGGCTGAAGAGGAGAGGTCACAAAATTAATATATCCATAAGGTAAAAGTGTCACTAAAAGCTTTGGAATGACAGTATTGCATTATCACAATCTGTATTTCAAAGTTCCCAATCTGTGTATTTTTTTATGGTATTAGGTGTAAAGAATGGTGCCCAGCAAAGTGTGGTCCTTAATAAATACCAGTTGACCTAGTACACTGCTGGTGGGAATGCAAGTTAATCCAACCATTATGGAAGGCCGTATGGAGGTTCCTCAGTCTACTAGAAATGGAACTACCACATGACCTAGCAATCCCACTCCTAGGCATCTACCCAAAGGACACAAAAACACCGATCCAAAAGAGCACCTGTACTCCTATGTTTATCGCAGCACTATTTGTAATTGGT
>JAGFMF010011796.1:6401952-6438591 GCA_019455555.1 Galemys pyrenaicus
CTGCTGCCCTCGGCAGTGTGTTTCAGTCAGTCTGCCTGTTCTGCTCCCCACTCTGTCTGGTGAATCCTCTCACCTCCTGCGACTCTGGCCTGTACCCCACCCTAGCTCTTGTATTCATAAATAAATAAATCTTTAAAAAAGAAGAAGAAGAAGGAGAAGCTCAAGGAAATGGGCAATTATAACCAAAAGCAAACAAAAACTCAACAAGACCAAAAAGTCAAAGATAAACCAAAGAGACTATGGGGGGAAGGGGAAGGAGGAGAGGGCAAAGACAGGGATGAGGGCAGAAAGAACACAAGGGACAGAGGTGATGGTGCACGGGTGGAATGGTGGTGGGTACTCCCTGGGGAATACAAATGATGTCAAATATAATTAAATTTTAAAAATGTGAAGGCATTAAGAATATAATTCAAAAGACTGTTTTTAGTAATATAGTCAGTGAACAAAGATCTCATAAACACAGATGATAAAAGTAAAATGTATAGTGTTATATGAAAAGACAATGATAGAAAATGACAATGAATACTGAAGATTAGTAACAGGTTCTACTCTGGTGGTAATAAAATACAAAGAAAAGCTAAATAAATAAATATATATATATGGCATACACATTATGGCTATATGCTTTTCAAAATAAAATAATACAAACATTACACAGTAAGATAATTTGAGCACCATCTATGCATGCAATGTTATAGACATAGAATGAAATAGAAAATGGATGTGGAAAGGTCTTATCATTTCCTAAGATTTGTAGTCTATGTAATTCTGGAGATTCAGATTCCAAGTAAGACAAATGAGAAGGTACGCTAAAGGCAAAAGACAGTATTCTACTGAAAGACCATTCTCTTTTTATGATGAGTAATCAAATCTATGAATAAAAATACAAAATAAAAAATATTTTGGAATACCTATTTTAAAATACAAAGACTTTTTGATAGAGATTGTTTTTCAGGTTTAGATGCCAACAGGGCAAGTGAGAACATCCAAAAATACTAGCTGTGACCCTCCTTTGTGCCAGTCACTAGGAATAGAATGATGAATAAACATGGATATGGTCCCAGCACGTTGGGGCTCAAATGTGTCACACCTGTCATGAGAGCACAGAAGGGGGCATGGCCTCATGTGAGCGAGCAGGGGAGGCCCACCCACAATCTCAGGGTGGCGGAGTAAACTCTGGGATTAGTCCCAGGAGGCAAGGAGCAGACTGAGGTGAGGTGACTGGAGATAGGTGAGTGTAAGGAAACCTTGAAGAAAGCTGCAAGGGGTCATCTTAAAGACTATAGTCACCATGACAACAACGTGGAACCTCTGAAAGGTTTTAATCAGGTGTGTTGACAGGATCACACTTTCTCTTTAAAAAAGAAGAAAGCACTTGGCTATGGGTAGAGAATGCACAGGGTAGAAGACTGAATGTGGGGAGATTAATTATGAGGCCACTGTGTAGTTCTGGCCCAATAGGATGTGTCCTGGCCCCTGGTGGTGATGAAGGAAGAGAAGTAATTGAACAAATTATTTCAGTAGCTAAAGTCTAAAATAGGACCTGGGGATGGTTTGTGTGTGTGTAGGGGGGGAGGGCGCTGTCAAGAGAGGATAGCTGGCTACTGACTTGTGAAATTAGATTCAAAATAGCTGTGTGGGTTTAGTTTTTCTGTTTCTTTATTGCATTGTTTTAGTTTTATTTTTAGGCAGTAGGATAGGTTGGATCACAGGTTCACTTTTAGACAAGCTGCACACAGAGGTGAATTGTAGGAGCACAGAAGAGGCACAAGTTATGTGCTGAGCCCAGTTTTGCTTAGAGAGGTTTTCCTGGTCTTTACAGTAACTTTGGCATCATTTCAGGCCAGGGAATCCCTCTCCCACTTAGATGATTTGAGATAACTTATTCCCACAGTCGTGTTTATGCTCTTTAATTTGGCTTTTCTATTTCACATTTATACTCTCAACTAACCAGATTAAGTCCAATACGCATTTGGTTGAGGAGAGCTTGTTACCTTTTTGAGATCTAAATAATATTGTTCTTACAGTATATTTACGGGACTTTTTTTTTTTTTTTGCAAATACGAATACCTTGACTTTCTTCCTTTTCAATTAATTGTTGTCAAACATGAGTGAAATGAAACAAAGTACTTAAATACCAAACAATCTTTGCATAGAAAAAGATGGCAATGCTGTTCAAACCAGGTCTCTGAAGCTATACAGCACCATGCCAGAGACCAAGATGGTAATACGTCAAGAATATGAAAACCAAAATTCAGTGATCTGAATTTGATTCTGAGATCTGGCCACATGATATATGAGAGAGCTGGTTGTTTGAAAGGATTTTGAAGGTGCACAAACAAATCAGGTGAAAGTAGACTTACTTAGAAACTTACAACACTTAGGAAGTACCTGTTGTTGGGACAGCTTGCTAAGTACTACTATCTAGAATGAAGAAAAGATGTTAGATCCCTACCTCACATCAAAATAACATTTAAATTAAAAATTGAAATCTGAAAGAAATAAGGGAAAACAATAGATATGTACTTAATATCGGAATGGGAGGCCTAGACATGACATTGAAGACAGTTAATAAAAGAAATCCACACATTTCAGTTTATAGAAACCATGGAGTTGGGAGACAGAGAGGTGTGAAGTGTGGAAGCATCAGTGGGAAGTGAAGTGTGGAAGCATCTGTGGGAACGCCTCTTCTCTTCCTCAGCAATAATTCTCAACAAGGATACAGTGCTGCTTAGAATTTTCAGCTGATATCTTGGGTTTTTTTTAACTCTCCTACTAGGGCTTTTCTGAAAAAGGTCAAGACATGAAAGAGTGTTAGAACAAGTTTCTCTCTCTCTCTCTCTCTTTCTCTTCTCTCTCTCTCTCTTTTTCCATCTTCCTCCCTCTTCCCCCACCCCTTGGGATTTGCAGAACTGAAAGTCTTGTTCTTTAATTTTCAGATGTAACCAAGTTCTTGAATTTGAAGAACAGAGACCTAAGATTGTTTTTGAATAATTGTAAGAGATACAGAGGTGTTTCATAAACTCTGTCTTGTAATATGTTAACGACTTGTAGGATGTTAACAAGATCCTCACTTTCTTCTCTCAGTACACTCAATACCTCACACACAAGCATCTCAATTTTCAATTCTGCCTGCCATCTCTTCCACTCCTGGGTCTCTGAACCAATGAGTGCCATGGCAGGCCTCTCAAGTTAAGTGCCGATAGATTCTTTCTCTCTAATTTCCTCCATGAGCATCCTCCTGAGCTCTATCTAATATCCTCTCATCCACACTAGAAATCTGAATGTTTAAATAATGAGTGAAAATAAACATTCTCAGGCTATTTCTGTATACCATGAAAACAAGGGAATGTCTCTGAGTTGCTACAAGTCCCAGACAGGCGGGTCTGTAGGGACTGGGGCTTACATTCTGACTCCTTCCAGGGAGATTGCAATTGGAAAGGACCGGCCCATAGGCAGCCTCTGGACATTGTGCTTGCTCCTCGCCTCTCAGGATGTTCACCCTGACATTTTATGGGTGGCACGGAAGCTCAGCTCTTTCTCCAACAGAGGAAGGGAAGGCGCCAGGTCCCCCATACAGAGGACCTGGTGCTCTAAAGTAATTTTCCAGTGCTTCCTCTGAACCCCAGCATTCCTCACACCTACCCACAAAAATGTAAAATCTACTTTCCTGGAAGCTAGGGTTGAATCTGAATTCTGGCACTTAGGTAAAAATATGAAGAGACAGATCTCTTTCTAATGGTGTGACGCAAAATCGGATGACCTTCTGCTACATGTGAATGAATCTGACAACTTAGACATAATTCGCAGCTTTTCCTAATAATAGCTAAATAAGAAGAAAGACTCATCTTGTAAACCTTATTATTTACAGACTAATGCTACCAGAAATTTTCTTTTAGCATTCAGGATACCTATCTTCTCATGAAGAGTCTCTATTAACAACATCATTCTTGACTAGCTGACTAGCTTATGCAAACATGTACTTTACACTCCACTTTAAACATTTTTAAACTAATAGTATATTCATGGATATAATGTGATGACTACAGTTCATAAGACTGTAATGTTTATTTGAAAGCTGCTAAGACTAGATCATAAAAGTTGTCATCACAAGGAAAAAAGGAAATTTTTAACCATGTCTAGTGATCCATATTAACTAGACTTAACATGGTGATCTTTGCAATATATACCAAAGTTATGAATCATTCTGATGTACACCTAAAGAGAGTACAGGGTTATATGTCAATTATATCTAAATTTTAAAAGTAATATAGGGGACAAAGGACATTGATAATAGCAGCAGGAAGAAGCAAATTGACTCACTGGTGACCAAAAGCATGAACATAAAGCCTGACAATAAAGATATAAGACATCCAAAGTAAACAAGCCACAGATTTAAACTCCAACATTAAGTGGAACAGAGTGCCAAGGACAGTCAGCAGGCACACTGTGGCTTCTGCCCACCATATCTTCCTCACCTTTCGCCCTGCTTTCCTCCTGCCTGGAGAGGGTAATAAGCATAGGACCTGCAGTCAGAGGCCCTGGCCCTGGCAGCCACTGGCTACACAACCTGGGCAAATCACGTAAGTGATTCATCTGGAAAATGGGATAATGGTATCTCAGTGGCCCCAGCTCAGCACCAGGATCAACACACGGTGACGGTATCATTAGGAGCAGTGCAGCCACGATCAGGGCATGTCACGATCAGAGGTTAATCCCAGCTCTGCCGCTAATGAGGAATGTGATATTGGGCAAGTCACGTACACTTTCTGAATCCTGTTTCATCATCTGTAGAACAGGGATTGTAGTAACACATATATTTTGCAGAATTATTACTAGGATCAAATCTAATGCATGCAAAAGTGTTCTGTAACTTAGACTCGAGCAACCTAAAGTTATTAATATTGAAGGACTAGCAACTTGAGTTTCCAAAATCCTCTAAAATTATCTTTCTTCTCCTTTTAAGGCCCCCACACCTCCTCTAGCAATGGTGTGTAACTATCCAGCCCACCTCCCTCCACCCTTGCTCCCTCTAGCTACTCTTTCCATTTTTTTTTATGTTATCCAAATTTTTCTACAATCACTACTTTTATTATTGGGAAAAAAACTCAAAATAATAAATATTAAAGTACATTTTTTAAAAAAATTTAAGAATGTATCACAAAAATATGCTTAGTTTTTGCTAGTAAGCAAAATGAATTTACCACCACTCTGTGTTCAGCATTAGCTTCTCAGTCAGTTCCTTAAATTTACTATCTCTGATATAAGATGCAAAATACATCTTCTATTTCCTATGCTTATTTTATTTTTGTTTTGCACTTCCAAAAATATTCTTTGTCCTGGTATCTGAGCACCTATGCCGAAGGTCACTGTGTGATTTTGAGCCTTACATTACATTCCCATTTGCAGGATTCTAAAGGTCCAACCTCAGTCATACTTAGTCTTTTTCTTCCTTTATCTTCTTATGGTTCTCTTGAGGGTTGGGCAATAGTACTAAATTTACCTAAAGAATAAGAAAATGCCCCAATGGTGCCAAATACTTTGCATAACTTTTTTTTAATGGAAATAACATTTGAGGTTGATGTTCATAAGCAATAACTTACAACTACTTATTTCTTCCTATTTTGGCTCACAATTAGAGATTCATAGAACATGAGTCTGAATAAACTTTAGACACCCTCTAGTCCAATCTTGGTCATTTTGAAGCTCTGACTGTTATAAAAGTATAAGTTAGCTAATGATTCGTGAAATGATCCACTTATAATTAGCTGAGATCATGCTAATACCAAATGAAAACAATTAAAAACACTAGGAAGTAACACTCCTGCCTGACATTCATTGGAATTCACTGGTATTTCTGATGACGCTACCTCCTATTTTGGGAATTGAGGTTTCTTGAGGTCCTGGCCTCAGCCAAGGATGAGGAGGAAAAGACAACAAAGAAAGAAGAAAGGGTGATGAATAGAATGGATGACTAAGAAGGCTGGAGAGCTTTCACCCTTGGAAACTTCCAAGATTAAATGCTATCTTCAAGTCCTTCCCAAACTCTATTATTCTACATCAACCAGAGACCACAGGGCCAGGAAGAGGCAGTGTAGCCTGGAACCATCAACCACAGGATTGTCCTGTAGGGAGAGAAGGGGTGGAAACTTCTGACCCTTTTCTTGAGCTGTGCAATCAGCGACCTTCATGAATTTATGGAACATAACTTATTTTGGTCCTCCATCTCAAATTCCTACTGTAGACCCTGTGGCCTCAGGCCTTCTGTACCCTTTTTCTTGTCTTTTATAGCCTCATTCCTACTATAGTCACTCGCCCTCCTGCATTTCTGTCATTCTGACATTTAAATATCTTTTTGGTTCATAAGGCATCTGTGTTATTTAGATATTTTCCACACAGCCTTTGCTCCCTGGAATGGCATTATATAAATCTATTAAGTAAATATATTTTTAAAAGAATAAAGAAATAAACAGCAGTAATAATTAAGATGAGATAAAATTAAGAGTCAGGGTGATTTAGCCTGAAGAAAAGCAGCTTTAGAAGGTCCTACATGACTTACATGAAAAACAGCTTTTAAAAACTGAACTGAAAGATGCCTCAAGAGGTGTAAGCATCATTTCCTTAGAAATGTGCAAATGGAATCTGATTGTATGACGGGTTACGGTAAGACAGTTTGCAGTTATCTTTCCATTTTAAATTTATAATTCAACAGTCCCATGAAAACTTTACTATGAAGAGATACCTATCAGTCATTCTTTATCTAATTTGAAGATACAAAAAACAGCCTTGTAATGTAATATGACCACATTCAGATAGGAGGAAACATTTGTAACTGCATGGGTGGTAGCACACTGAACTGAACCGTCAGTGGAAACGTAGAATCACCCACAGCAGAGATCGAAAAAGTAGATTATCACCACCGTACTGGAGTGTTCTAGGTGCAGCATGACTTGAACACAAGAGACAAGAAGAACTGAGCTTTATATATTTACTCCCACACTGAGAGATATGATTTCTAAACATTTCCCCCTTTTCATATGCACTTTAGATGGAGTCTTCTAATTTTTTTCCTTCACATATAACCCAAAGTCGGTAAATTCTCACAGACAACATCACTTAACATCACTTCTATCGAAGGCAAACCTAGGAATGCTTGTTCAGATTCTGTGCCTTGAAGTGTTGGTTTGGCTGAGTTCCAAGAGCTATATTAAGGAAATACTTTCCCTTCAGTCACCATCTAAAATGGAACCATGCATGTAAATAGATATCTTGATTCTTACATATTTTTTGCTGATTTTGTTCTTAGTGGATGCTGAATAAAAATATGAATGATAACTTAGAAAAACATCAATTCCTAACACTATTACATTCTTTCTATTAATGGAACATTAATGTAAATAGAACAGTTGACAGATAAGGATTATTATCTTAACTACTCTTCATGCTCAACTTACAGCTCCATATTTCTTGTTGTCATTTTATTTCTTAGGTAGCTGAAAAAGCAAGAGAACAAATAATTATCAATTGATTTAGTCAGACTTTTCCTCTTTGCAACTTTGTAGGAAAGTCCAAGTCTCTGAAGTGCTTTATCAGAAATCTGCAAATGATTTAATTCCATCAGTAATTGCTCAAATTAGAAGGGTGAACAGTCTAACTAGGGCAAATAAATTCACAGAAGTGTTCATCCAATGGGCAAGTCAGGTGAAAATTTAGCACCTTCATATCTCCCACAGAAATTGAAATCTTTTTAATTAATTAAGAAACTGTAAGTAAATGCTTGATAATAGTTACCAAAAACCATGGAAATTGAAGTTAAAAATATAAAAGAGATAGCACAGTTTATAGATTTCCTTGAAAATTATTTCCTAATTCTGAGTGTTCCAGACACCTAATTCCTTATGCATGATTAAGATAAACTTTCCTCGGAAAGTCACCAGATCCCTTTGTCTCAAATTTTCCTTTAGAAAACCTGGAACCAGGAAGGATGCTCTGAGGCAAAAATAAAGAGCTTTTTTTTAAGCAACCAGATGTTGCTAGTGTCACTTCTAGCAACACTTATCTTTCTTCCTGATGAACTTCTTTTAGTGTTTCCTATAAGGTAGATCTGCTAACAATGGAGTCTCATAATGGAGTCTCAGTTACACTTGAGAATGTTTTTAGCCTTCACTTTTTTAAAGCTAGCTTTGCAAGATACAGGATCCTGTCAGTGCCTGAATGTGTCATCTCACTGCCTTTTGGCCTCTGTTGTTTCTTTCTTTTTTTTAAGATTTATTTATTTATGCATACAAGAACTGGGGTACAGGTCAGAGGTGTGGGGCAGGGTGACAGGATTTACCAGAGACAGAGTGGGGAGCAAAACAGGCAGAGTGACTGAAATGCATTGCTGAGGAGAGAAGGAGCTAAGGCAGGAGAGGTCTGCTGCACCATGTGGGTCACCTCCCTGGTGGGGATCGAACTTGTGGGGTTCTTAACCCCTTGCACCACCAGGGGTGGCCTCTGCTCCTTCTGATGACAAGTCAACTGTTAACCTTATATCTAATGACCTACTTTCTTGAAGCTCTCCAACTTTTCTCTTTCAAAATTTTGACTATTAAGTTTTGATAATAGTTTAAAAAAAAACATGAAAATATTGTAGAAGTTAAAAAATACAAGAGATAGGACACTTTTTGTCCTAACTGGAGTTTGTTAAGCATCTTACAAGTATAAAATAGTATTTTTTATCAAATCTGGTAAATTTTCAGTTACTCTTTGAATATTTTTCTGTTCTTTTTTTCCCTCTCATTATTTGTGGCACTTTCACTGGTATACTTAATGGTAGGCTACATTTTTCTATGGATCTGTTAATTTTTTTGTTCATTCTTTTTACTTTCTGTTCTTAAGATTGCATAATCTCTGTTGCTCTATATACAAGCTCATTAATTCTTCCTCCTGACAACTCAAAGCTTCTGTTCAGCCCTGCTAAAATGAGTTTTACTTATATTTTCAACTCTAGAGTTTCCATTTTTAAATTATTTTTTTAAAGGTTTATTTATTTATACATACAAGAGCTGGGGTACAGGCCAGAGTCCAGGGCAGTGAGAGGATTCACCAGAGACAGAGTGGGGAGCAGAACAGGCAGATGGACTGAAACACACTGCTGAGAGGAGCAGCGGGCGAGGCAGGAGAGGTCTGCTGTGCCATGTGGGTCCCCTCCCTGGCCAGCGGCCGGGATCGAACTCATGCTGCAGTGGTTGTGGTTTGCTTCATAGTGCGCTGCTTAACCCACTGTGCCACCAGGGAGGCCCTAAATTATTTTTTAAGTGTAGTAAAATAAATAGAACATAAAACTAACCATTTAACCATTTTCAAGTATACAGTTGAGTGACATTAAGTCCCTTTGCAGTTTTGCAAATATCACCACAAAAAAAAATCATCTACAAAACTCTTTTCATCTTATAAAGCTGGAACTCTGTTCCCATTAGACAATAACTTCCCACCCCTCGTCCCCAATCTCTTTCCAATCATCATTCTACCTTCTATCTATGAATTTGACTATTCTAAGTACAACATGTGAATGAAATCATACAATATTTGTTCCTTTGTGACTGGCTTATTTCACTTGGCATAATGTCTTCAAAGATCATCCACATAGCATGTGTCGGGGTTTCCTTCTTTTTCATTTCACATTTTATTTATCCAATCATCTGTTGGTGGACATTTGGATTGCTTACACCCTTTGGTTATTGTGACTAATGCTATTAAAAGTGGTATGGAAATTGGCTTCCCTAGTGGCCTAGGGGTTAAGTCTCAGCACTAGCACCTCAAAGGCCCCCAGTCAGGGAGTTGGCCCATATGGCGTAGCAGACTTCTCCTATTTCACCCGTTGCTCCCCTCAGCAGTATAGGTCAGTAGATCCACCTGTTCTGTGCCCCCCCACTCTGTCTCTGGTGAACCTTCTCCCTCCCACCTCTAGTATACACCCTAGTTCATCTACGTAAACAAATAAAAATCTTACAATAAAGACATAATTCTTTAATTTTCAATTCTTTTAGCTATATATCCAGGAGTAGACTTGCTGGGATACATGGGAACTCTAATTTTAATTTTTTTAAGAACTGTTATAATATTCTGCACAATGGGTAACACCATTTTATATTCTCATTGACAGTGCACAAGGATTCCAAATTCTCCATATCTTCATGAATGCTGTTATCTTCTGTTTTATTTTGTTGTTGTTTTTTTTTAAAGATTTATTTATTTATGCATACAAGAGCTGGGGTACAGGCCAGAGTCACGGGATGTGAGAGGATTCACCAGAGACAGAGTGGTGATCAGAACAGGCAGACTGACCGAAACACACTGCTGAGGGGAGCAGCAGGCGAGGCAGGAGAGATCCACCGCACCATGTGGGTCACCTCCCCCTGCCAGCAGCAGGGATCGAACTTGTGATGCAGTGGCTGTGGTTTGCTTCACAGTACATTGCTTAACCCACTGCGCCACCAGGTAGGCCCTTGTTGTTTTTTTGATAGCAGTCATTCTAATAGATGTGAGGTGATATTTCAGTGTGGTTTTGATTTGCATTTCCCTAGTGATTAGTGGAGATGAGCATCTTTTCATGCCTTTTGGCCATCTGTATATCTTCTTTGGTGAAAAGAAGGTATTTACCCATTTTAAAATTGGGTTATTTGGGTTTTGCTGCTTAGTTATAGTTCTTTGTGTATTCTAAATATTAACTTTTTATCAAATATATGATTTGCAAATCTTTTCTCCCTTTCCACAGGTTGTCCTTTCAGTCTGTTGATTGTGTCTTTTGATGTGCAGAAGCTTTTCATTTTGATGTAGTTAAATTTACCATTATGTTTACTTTTGTTGCTTGTGCTTTTGGTGTCATAATGCATTTGGTTCCTTTATCATTTCTATCTTTTTAAAGATAGTCTCTATTTGATGAATCACTGACACCATACCTTCTTTGAATTCCTTAAGAATGGTTTCCTTTAGTCTTTGAATATATTTAAAACAGCTGCTTTGAGGTCTGTGTCTGCTAACTTCAATACTCATTCAAAAGCTATCTATATTGTCTGCTTGATTTTTCCTGTGTATGTGTCACATTTTCCAGTTTCCTCACATGGCTCATAGTTTCGGACACTTTAGAGACTAGCAACTCTGGTTACTGATATGCCGATTCCCACAAGTTTGTTGTTTATTTATTTGGCTGAACTAATTCTGCTAAGTCTTTCTCCACAGTATGCAGTTGTAGATGTACTTGCTCCCCGTTTTTCCCTTTGTTTTAATATTTTAGTCTTGTTTCCTAAGGATTGGCTAAAGGTTGCACTTAAGTCCCTTTAGCTAGTTAGATTTTCACCCCTTATTATGGTCATGTGTGTTATTTAGGGACTACTGTCACAGTTCAAGGACAAATGGATAGGGGGAATGTCTAAGTTATTCCAAATTGAAATTACTATGTATCCTCTTTATGCTGATGATCATAAAACCCTGTGCGTGTATAAAAACTCATAGACTGTACAACAGAAAAAGTGAATTTACCTTATGTAAATTTGAGTGACTGGGACTTGTTTTTTTTTTAAAAGATACTTCTATACCTGTATTGCTGGAGCTAATTCAATCACTTGAGTTCTCAGAAGTTCACTATTTAATCTTTAATGGGGAGGTAGGAAAGACAATCTTCCTTATTAAACTATTGCCTTACAGGTCAGTTCAACTCAGGACACACTTGAAAATTAGACTTTAAAAAATGTATCATCTAATACTTAATGATATGATAATGTCAAGCTCTCATATTTGATCAAAAGGATTTCTTCTGAACTAGGCTTCAAGTCATTTTTCTTTAAGTAAAAATTTTGGATTTACCTAATTGTGAATGACAGTTGCACAGAAGCCTGAAGATACCATGTCTTTAACGATCAGAGGAAAACCAAACAGATGTAAAGAAAGACAGATGTAAGAAAGATCCAACCTGACAGATAAAGGCAAGTAGATAGTTAACCGTGCACAGTAGGCTAAAGAGAAAAGTGACAAAACATCCAGTGATTCTCTCTCCCTGCTCTAGCCAGTACCTTAATTTTAAGTCAAGTCTAAAGCAATCACTCTTTCTTTTGAAAACCTTTATTATAATAGATGAGCTCATTTATAACTTCCACTATGCTGAATACATTCAAATCCTCTGACTTTTGCCTTAGTCTTCAGAGTAAAGGCAACAACCCCACAAAACAGAAAGGTGATAAACAAAAAAATAGACTTACCAAATCTTTAAGCTGAGATTTATTTCATCTTTATATAGCACATGCCACCTCTTACATCTGTGCTCATACTATGTGTAGCAAAGCAATAAAGAGAGCAATGACATGATTATTCCTATCACATAATCACAGGGGAAAGAAACATGTGAAAAAGAAAAGAGAGGATGAAAGGAAGAGCACAACTTGACATGTAGGAGGAAAATAATAAGAAGGAAACTTGAAAAACCAGCTATCTTAGTTATGAGGATTCCGGGAAGCACTCTTCTATGAGTAACAAAGGTTCTGAAATGAAGGTTAGGCCAAAATACATCATTCCTGAGACTGGATTCCTTTTGGCTTTAAACTGAATTTAAGATATCAGTGCTGATGAAAGTGAATGCAATTCAGCCTCAGTTTAAACCACTGTCCCCAAAGTAAACCTGGTGACAGATTCCACTCAAGGTCCAAGCTTAGGAAAATACTTCAACACAGCCCCTTAAAATAACCATTAAAGTACTTATTCTCATGTGTCACCATACAAAGTAGGTTGACAGGCAGGCCTACTGTTTTTGCTCAAGATTTTCTTCAATCAACCACCAATGGTACCAAAACAGTCACCCAAAATAACCTTCTCATTAAGGTCACAAGGACATCTTAGCAGCATTTGGCAGAAATAATTGAGGGAGCAGTACTCTCTTAAAGTGGTGTCAGTTTTGGTAAACACTGGTGAGATACACACTGATACTACAAAGATAAGTGCTCTGGAAATACGTGCCAGGTCACTTTTCTTTCCATCATCCCTCATCACTGTGGCTTGAAATATTATCTGAGGTCTCCAGTACCTGGTCCCACCATTCACTACTTAATATCTATGATCTAGAATGATGGTCTCAAATAAGATTTTAATGGATAATCAGTTACAACACAGGAAGTATTGTTCTAATGACTTAAAAATATTCTGGAATCCTCAGCTCCCAAATGACGTGCAAGTCAAGGCCCTGGCCAATTTGAGATCATATTAAAATTCATGTAACATTCAGGGCAGTAGGGAGGGCTGACCCTTGATGAATACCTTTCATATTGCAAAATTATCAAAATTAACCTTTATCAGTAAATGCGACATATCATTATGTGTGGTCTTTTTCCCAAGAGCCAAGATGTTAAGTCTCTGCTTTAAAAACAAGTCCAATTTTTCCATTATAAAAAGAACTTACACTCATCTAAAACTTTGTAAGTACAGAAAAGTAGAAAGTAAAATAACAAAAAAATGCTGCTAGCACCATCATGAAGTAACCACTGTTTTGTTGGTTGTTTTTTAGTAACCATTGTTTTTGAGGCATTTTGGTTTTAATGGCTGGGATAGGCATGACTTCTATTAGCCATTGAGAGGCTACTATCGAATTAAAAGTCAAATAAAAATAAATTACAGCATCTCTTTTTTAAAAAGAAACTTTTTTTTAATATTGCAAAAGTAATATATGTGCATAAAAAGATCTAAAATATAGGTCAGCAAAAGAAGAAAGGAAAACACAACAGCTCATCTCCTAGAGATAATTACTGCTTACATTTGGTGCACGGAGGCCTTTTTTTTTTTTAATGTACAGATAACTGCCTTTCTTTAAAAAAAAAAAAAGGGGGGGGGAGTTAAAGTGACTAAGCTATTCCAAAAAGATGGGATCTGTGTTTGCTTCAACAGAACACACACTAAACACTGATATCTTACATATGTATCTTATAACCTGCTAGTTTTACTCAGTGTGATCTGATATCATTTTCAATGGCTGCATAGCATTGTATTATACTTTAATACCTTCAATTATTTAACCAGTACTTTATTAGGTTGTTTCTGAGAGTATAATATAGAATTATTAGATCAGTAATTCTTATGTAGCCTAATAATAAGAAAAGGAAGCTTCCCCCCGCCCTTCTATTTAATTTTTTTGACAGAACAACTAGAATGAGACGAATCTACCCCAAATCATTTAACTACTCTCATTTCTGATTATATATCCATAGGAGGAGGAATATAAATAAGTGGACAAAATATGAGATTGATTTTGCCAGGATGAAATACCAAAAAGAATAACTATTTAGTAAATTCTGTTTGAACAGAAAGGAAAATCATTTTTGCTTGCTATCATCAAGAACCAAATTGAACAGTTATTTAGAATTTTCCCTACTAGATATAGTTATTGAGAGTTCGTGGGTTTTAAGAAAAATATTTTCTATTCAGAGACAAACTCGAGATGTTAAAAATCAGCTTTCTCTGTCCTCTTAATTGGTGTGTCATATTTATCTTATCAGCGTGCAATTACTACTTCATTGGACCTCATCTACTCTGAACACAGACATAGAAAGTAACAGTGCATGCAGCTTAATGCCTGAGAGGTCAGGTTTCTCCAGCATAATGAGGTCTGGAGATTGTGCAACAACCTCACTCAGTACATACACTTGCCACCTTTATCCCTCTGCCTCCCATTACAAGGCAAACTAGAGTTTAAGCCAAACTGCCCTCACTTGTCTTTCCTCACTTCAAGGAATTTTTAACACTCTTTGAATGTGTAATTACTATAGTTATAAAGCCAAGGATTCTACCTGTAGTGTTTTTAAGTGCTAAACTCTTAGGAGACAGTGGTGTGCTACTTGTGTGACGCTTGTTGAGCGGTGTTACACACGTGTCCTCAGAGAACCCTTCTTTCACTATGCTCACAAAAAGTTGGTATTGCACTAAATGCTATACAAAGTGTAACAAATGAACACATTTTCAGTAGTTTATGTCTTAAATTCCAGACAATTCTGTCAAACAAAAGGGCAGATACAAGTGAATTAAGGTGCATTTATTTTATGTATAGCAAAGTGTGTGATGGGGGGACCTCCATGGTGGCCTAGGTGTTAAGTCTCAGCGCTTTCACCTCTATATCCTGAGTTAAACCCCTGGCCAGGGAGCTGATCCACATGGCACAGCAGACCTCTCCTGTCTTGCCCACTGCTCCCCTCAGCAGTGTATTTCAGTAAATTCACCTGTTCTGCTACCCACTGTGTCTGGTGAATCCTCTTACCTTCCCCTGACCCCCTACACACACATACACCTCTGGCCTACATCTCAGATCTTATAAGCAAAGGAAAAATAAACAAAAAACACCAAAGTTAAAAAAAAGAAGGGGTGCAGAGAGACTCAGGAGTAACTACCTAGGGAGGGGTGGGACTGCCAATTCCTGACTATAAATGAACTGTGACTACAGATCTTGAGATAATTAATTACATGGGAAAGGACAGAGCACCTATGGCCTTGAACCTTTCAATGGAATAAGTAGCCATTTATTTGTACTGTGTACCTATTCTGACAGCATGATCCCGTGCAGCAAGTTCTCTTTAGTTCCTCCCACTTTGCCCTTGCTTCCAGGGTATCAGGTGGAAGCGCCATAGTAGGAATGTGAAATGGCATTCCTGAAGTGGTACAACAGCTCACCAACCCACTTCTCCTCCCATAGAAATTACAAAGTTGGAAAATGGGGCGAGTCACACTTTCCCTACAACCACCTCTCTTCGGAAATGAGCTACAGGAAGGTGACCCATGTAGCCAGCCAGCAGTATGTAACATGAAATGATCACTGGCTGACACCAAACAGTTCCTGGATTTGACTTTTACCTAAATTGCCCTTCAGGTGGCTGTGAAAATGCCACATGGGGAGGAGGGACTCCTTATAATAACACTGTATTGATTGATAAAATAAAGCAGGCTATATCTGATAGTAGTGTATCACTATCACATTAGCTCATCTGATCGTTATTTGAAATAGGCACTGTCTTAACTACTGAGTTCAGAAAAGTAATTGCAAAATTTTCATGGTTAATTATTAACCTTCCCTAAGTGACAAAAGGAAATCTAGAGCAAAGTCAGGGCTAGAGGGGACTTTGAGAGGTCATTTATCTCCTGACTTCAGAGAGAATATTAAAATGTCTTAGACTAATTTAAACCCACTTTCAGATGACTTTAGGAAAAAAGGACATTTTCCAGTATCCAAGTCCTCCATTTTTTAACAACTTTATATCTCAGCTTAGTGGTCCTCTGATATAAGTATCCTTTGGTCCCTTGAGGGGCTTGTTAAAACAGATTGCTGAACTCCAGCCCCACCCCCAGTTTCTGAATCACTAAGTCTAGGGTGGGGCCTGAGAATGTGTCTTTCTCACAAGTTCTCAGCTGGTGCTGATGCCGAGGGTGCTGTCAGGACCGTGGTTCTATCCTACATCTTCCTGGATGGAACTCTTATATTCTCAATGGAAATAGATACCAATTGGTCATCATTTCTTGGAACTGAGGCAAACATATACTTAAATAACAATTCTGGAGTCTACCAGTCATTTTTTTCTTCCAGTCTAAATAATGCAAGTCCCCTAACCTCTTATTACAGGCATCATTTTTCAAACTTTAATCATTTTTTAGGTTCTTTGTTGAGCCTCTCCAAGTCTTTTTTAGTTATGGAGTCATGAACTAGACCCAGAGCCTTAGTCAGACACTGGCTGAGGTTGAGTATAAAGGGAAAAATGAGTCACACATTCATACAGTATACTCCTATTTATTAATCGCCAATACCGAGCTTATTAGCTCCCTTCTGATTCATGTTCTTCTGACTCCTTTATGAGCTGTAGCAATGCTTAGTTGACCTTCGTAATGACTTTCTTCTGAAAAGCTCAAAGCACTTCTCTAATTTAACCATTGACTCAACATCCCAAAGCAGTGCAGTGTTAAGCAACTTGAGTTCAACTTCAAATCAGCTTGAGGACCAAGAAAGAAATTTGACCCCAAATTCAGAGTTTTATCCAAATATCATTATATGGAGAAACAGGCTTCTTACATTTTTTTTATTTTGTAAGATATCAAGTATACATCCTCCATATAATGGCAGTTTCACGTGAAGGTGATACCACTGTACTCCCCGTCTTTGTGGGGGAATTGTGACCAAGAAGTGGAGTTGTGTATGCGGCTCCTGGAGTCAGTTACCCCCTCATCAACATCATCTCCTCAGCTGCTGGGAGAGAAAGAGAAATAGCAGCAGGGTGGCATTGCATCCTGTCTTAATTCTGGCAGAGGAACCCCATTTGGCAAAAGCCCAGATGAACTGAAAGCTAACCCACAAGCCACCCTTGACCCACTCCATCTTTTCTTCCTTTTCTTTGCTTTCATACTCTGTCTCTGCCAGTTGGTTTAGAGTGCATGTGGGGGCTCAGTCTCTGTGTGCTGCCTAATTTTAGCACGTGAATTCTTTGAGAGGCGGAACTATGCTTTCTTTGTGCATTGTATGTGCTCTGGGGTGCTTAATACATGCTAAATAACAACAGCAGGCCCAGGATTTCCAGGAGAAATCCACATTCCTACCGAGAGTCAGATCCTATTACCATACACTTGTGCACAAGGATAGGCAAAGCTGAAGACTTCCTCTGCTTCCTTTCTTTTTAAATAGTTGAAATTCAATATAACAAAGTCTATTCCTACCAAAATTCCTGTTGAAAGAGAATATTCTAGAGATGTGATTACTGAGCACTTGCACTTGAGAGGTCAAACCAAAAGGCAACCTATTAGATAATGTACTTCCCACAGAGTCATGCAGAAAGACCTTGCAAAGCCTCATGTGGATGAGGAGCACCCAGAGAAAGGCCCAATCTCTGCTTCCCCCAAACATGGTTCACAGTTTCAGAGCACAAGGCTGTTCTCTAGGAATAAAGAAACAGTCAAAATCTGCAAGTGGGACCTCTCTGTCATAGCCCAGGGTCTATAACTATTTTAAGAGGGAAAGGACTGAGATGAGGGCAGGCTGCCAGTGAAAGAGCTTAAACAAGTCTGGAGTTTAGATCTGTATAAGGAACCGCAGTGGGGAGACCAGAATGAAACCTTGACCCTGCACCTTCCACAAGCCACAAAGTTGCCCATGTGTCTTGGCATCCTGACCTCCCATTAGTGAGTCTGAGTTGAGCTCATTGTGATAAGTCACGCCCAAGGTCAAAATTGATCAACAGAGCCTCTACTCAGGAAGAACCACCACCAGCATCCCTTCCTGAAGCCCACAGGAGAATCACAGCACAGCCAAACAGCAGAAACTGACACTTGATAATTAAAACCATTCTCTCTTCCATTCACCTCTCTCTCACAGCACACAAATCATTAAAGCACTCTGAAAGTATTTATGAGTGTTTTAGTACTACACCTAAAAGAACACATGCTCCTTAGTAGTCAAAACACTTACGAAAACTTCTGTTATATTTAAAATTTTTTTAATTTTTAAAGATTTTCTTTTTGTAGGACTACATTGCAGTTAATCAAATGAGTAATAGCTTGAAAAGCATGTAATATCTAACCACAGTATACCTTTGAAAACACTCCACTGAGATTCAGATGGTGCCCTATTAACAATTAAATTTAACAATAAGCATAGTGACTCTCTTTGGATAAGAAGGCACATAATGGACCATGAAGCATGCAGTACAACAAAGTCCCTTTTATGCTGAATATGACATTACAGACCTTTTGTTATAATTACAATGAATCTGAACTGCAAATTTCTCTTCTGCTTAACAAAAAGAACTTACATTTTTTAAAGTGTCTAAAAATAGCCCAAGAACCTAAGTTCTATTTTCCCTTCTTACATTCTTTTCCTACTAAATGTACTCACTGCAACATTTCCTTCCATTGTTGACACCTTAGGTCATTAGGATTTAAAATCAGGCAATACATAACAACCAGAAGTCTTTAAATAAAGCTTTACAAAATGGGAAAATAACATTTGGGACCATGCCCCCTTCCTTGCTCACAGAGAAAATAGAGATATGGTTGTCAGTAAGCAGTTCCTATACCACCTATGAAACTGTTTCATTAAAATTAGTATTTGTAGAAGGGATATAATTTACCCATTAACTGGTAAAGAAATTCCTGCCTGGTTCTGTTATAACATAAGCAAGTTGTTTGGCATGAAGTAATATACTCTGAATTAAAATACACTTCAAATTAAACAAGATGATTTAATTTTAAATATCCAATATTACAATCTTCATTTTCAAATAATACAAATTTAAGCTGACAATGACTTGTTACATTAAGATCAGTTAAGATGACAGAATGTCATAGCCCTTGGTTAATTTTGATAACTGACTCAATCTTCCAGGGGATGCTCCCAATTACTTTCTGAAGCCTTTCTCTTAAATTTATTTTATTTTTTAAGGGCTTTTCTTTAGGAGTTTATGGGTCTATTTTTAAGCACAAAATTCTCCTTAAAAATTAAAAACTATTCTTCCCTACATAATTATATTTGACATTCTGCTTATTTCTGTAGCATAAACCTGTAGCTTAGGGTAAGTAATACAACAGAAATTTACTTTGAATATTTTCCCCCTAAGAGTTAGATTACCATAGAAAAGAAAACTGAATGACATAACCCTTTCCACGAATCAAAATATTTTAAAAGATGAAACAAGTAATAATCTACAGCTTGCCTTTGCAAAGATAAAAATAATAATCAAATACTTTCTCTTGGGAAAATCCCAAAAAGCAGATTTCTTATAATAGGACACATCTAAAGAAAAACCTTTTGCCACCATTCTGAGATTCCTCTAAAAAACCCATCCCAAAGTTTCCAATTTTCTCGAGATTAAAAAAAAAAAGTATAAAGCAACATTAGGAAGATTTAAGGAGAAAAGAACAAAGAGAAATCTTGAGATCTCACCCAGTACTTACAAGTACTTCCAAAGGGATTCTGAACTGCAGTTCTTCAGGAGACTGCCCTCCGATCATAAACACAATCTGTAGTCTAAAATAGATATCCTATCACACGAGGCAGAGAAGTCACATTTCAGCTTACTAACTTCTACTTGGGTAAACAGTTTTACAACTCCTAGAACAAACCCTGGCTAAAATTAACTGCACCGGCGCAGCAGGCAGGAACTCGCTGATTTGCATCATGTGTGCCGGGATTTATTCACTAGGACAACATCGGTGTCCTCTTAATGGGAAATTTGGCCAAGGGGCGTGCTCTGGTGAACAATACATAGCATCACGATTATGCTAATTATTGAATTCAGTCCAATAATACTAACTTCTTTTAAGTTGTTTTCGCAAGTACTGACAAAGAGAAAGAGTAAGCTCTTTTTCACAACAGGCGTTCCCTTGATTTTTAGGCACATTCAAATCTGACAAAACTTTGGCAACAAGGTGGCAGTGCTGTATGCTCTTCACAAGGAAAAGCAAAGTAAAAGGGCATACTGTCAGAAGATTTTAACACTATAATTAGAGGTGGTACCTGTGACATTAAATGGCATCAAATACACACGCCAATAAGTCTATCCAGCAGCCTTCAGTGGAAGCTTTCTTCTTTATATATAATAAAATCATTTCATTTTCTTGATTTGACTGTTTTCTGTACCTCCCAAGGAGTTGCTATGAGGACACAGGTTCACTAATAAATTACAGCTGCGAACAAACATCTCAAATATTTGCAACATTTTGAGGTGCATTTAACTGCCTGGCTATAGGTGATTGGGTGATAGAAAGCACTTTGACAGTTAAAGACTCTCTAGATACTGCTGATATTTAAAAGAAATTTACAAGTAACATGGAGCTCTCAAAAAAAAATTCACTAAATAATAATAATGATAATAATAAAATAAATACTTTAGTAAGTACAACTAATATCAAAAACACAGAACTGCTTCTCAACACTTCAATTCTGATGGCACCACTGGTTCTTTCTAGATACTTATAGGAGCTATTGATGCACATTATAAGCACTGATCACGGACACCTCTGGGAGATGCCATTCTCCTAAATTTTTTAAACAGTTGGGTAAACAGGGAAATGCAATGACTTCTGTCTGAATTAAAATTGGATTACTCCATCCCTCTCCTAAGGTATGATATATCTTTCCTATTAGTCACTTAGCTATAATCCAGTAGATCTTTTCAGAGCAATTTGTTTTAACCAATTTAAAAATGACATGTGTCAGTTTAGGTTTAAAGAGGTTTATTCTCTTCAGCTGTATAATCCTAAATCTCAACTCTAAGGGCACATTCCTTGACCCGCTACTGTAGGCACATGTCCTGTAACATGGATCCTGAAGAAATGACCTTGTCCTCTCGAAGCACTGTCCACATGTGGCCTGCACAGCCAAAGTGGTAAACGGGTTGATTTCTACTGGCATGAACTGGTCACCACCAGCACAAATCCCCCTCCCAGTGTTTACAAAAACTGCTGGCTCCAAGTCTGGGATTCCACCTCCAATTCCCAGCCAACCTCAGGCAGTTAGAGCTAGCAACTGCTCCACCGCCGTGAGATAGTAGCTGATGTGCGCCCACCACCACCCAGACCCAAAACCACCAAAGGTGGGCATTTCCCACTCCCTGCCAAAGGCAAAGAAATCAATACTTACTAAAAATGGCTGACTTCTTATTAATACAGTTAATTCACAGTGATCTTCAGTAAACTTATTCTATATTCTTACTGTCAAGAGGATATTGTAAGGCTATTTCTGACACAATTATCCTTATCCTACTATATCACAGTTCAATAGCAGAGTTGCTAAACTGAAGCATTATTTCTTCTCTAAACCAGAAAGTGAGAAAAGCAAATATATCAAGTTAGTTTATGCATCAGAGAAGAACCACATGATAGATCCTACATCCATTAATTGAAGTGCGGAGATGCTGAGCAGTTTCCAGTTCCTCATATCAACTATGCTAAATATGACTCCACTGTTTCTTTCAACAGTGGCCACACCTGTTACAAAATGCAAGCACCAAAACATTCCAAAGAAAATAATATATCCTCCAATTTAAATTAGTCACTCTGCTGCTTCCTTTTCATTAATGAAAATAATTTAAGAGTCAAATATACTTTTGTTCCAGAGATACCACTGACAATAGAAAAAAAATCTATGGGCATCTTTAAAAGCAAGGTAAAGTATTCCCATTCATTCTCATGAAGATGGAGGATAGGCACTCTCTATCTACTACGTAGTGGAAGGTGGTGATTTATAAAATCCTCAGTTTAAGAGATTCATGAAACTTAAAAAGACATTTAATAAACTCAGATGAATTAACCCGGCTCTCAAATCTCTAGCGCAGCTATATCTATAACATAAATTTTTCTATAGTCACATTAAAAAATAAAAATAAAAAGGCAAAATCAGTTGCAATAACATCTTTTATTCAAAATGTATCCAACATACTACATTTTCAACATGTAATGAAAATGAGCATTAATAAGATGGAAAGCAGAGGAAAGCTGAAGAACTGAGAATGATAAAAATGTTTTATAAAGGAGGAAGAAAAGGGCAATAAAGGAGGTCAAACAAACCAAAAGGAGGGGGAAAAAGGAGAGAAGACAGGATCTCTCCCTAAGCATGGAATTCAGTGATAAAATCATGTAGCAATTGTTGGTATGTTCCAAGGCTAGGTGCTAGAGACACAGGAGAAAGAGTTACTGTGCTCAAGGAGCTCATATTTCAGTGGGAGAGACAAACGCCCCGACATGCAGTAAGTGTGAAGATGCAGTTATGTATGTGCTAAGAGAGCGCACTCGGGGGTTGGGAGGCACACAATTTATTTTTTAAATAAAGGTTATTTTCTAATAATATATTAAAAGTAAATTTTTAAGTAAGTTCAGGGCTCTGTATTTCATTTTGGAACCTCGGAAGGGTCATGGAGAGATCAATTATTCCAAAATATTTTAAAATTACACCTAAAACCAGGGGTAAAGTTTCCATCCTAAGTTATTTATCATCTTCAAATTAAAACTGGTTATTTGGCCAAACAGGTAAAGAAGATAGGACCGGGAAAGAGCAAAAAGGGGAAAATATTCACATTTTATTATGGTTCCAGTTTTTCAGATAACACGAAATACTAAAAGTTTTAATGTTGAAAAATTAAATTCGTTAAGGAAGAAACACTTGTTTAGATTGTAGCTGTGGCATCAAAAGATCTGGGCTCTAAATGCCATCATTCACCAACCAACTATACAGTCTCAGGCAACTTAGCTAGTAAGTTCACTTCTCCACCTGCGGAACAAGAAAAAGCGCACACTAGGGCCAGTGCTACAACTCACTGAGCTACCCCACAGCGCCAGTCCGTGAACAGTCACTGTGATCACACACCATTCACCATCAGTGGAGCCCTTGCTAAAAATCAATTTGGGGTATTTACTGAGTGGCGCTTCCTACTTTCATAGCTCAAAGCTTCAAAAAATAAAAAGTTGAATGGGCCATCACATGATTATTTCAGGAAAACTAGGGCCTCTAAACCATCTTTTTGAAAACTGTAGCTAATTTTTCTTTGTTATATCACATCATGGCTAAGGCTGAATAAGCACTTAGGGACACTGGCTAAACAGTATGTACAAATTCTGTATCTTGGTACACTGTGCAGTAATGACCCTCCCTTCCCCGTATCTCTGTCCTTGGGTAGTCCCTTCTCACACTGTCAGCTTGACCTCTCCTGCTGCATTATGGAACCTTGAGACCACCATGTGAAGTGGCCCTGAGTAGCCTGCCAAGGACAGGAAGACCCCAAGGAGCAAAGGTATGCCACCTGCTGCTGAAGCCCTTGCCTCAGCCAGCATGATGACTTATGACACAAGCAGCTGCGAACTTTAACCTTTGCCTGATGGCCATACATTTACCAAATATTTGTTAAACAGTTTCCTCCCGTTAGAGAACTTCCAAGCATTTGTAAGGTTTATATGAATGACAGAATGCTTGTGACTATAGCTGAAAATGGTGTGAGTTCTACCTGTCAGAAGTTTATAATCTGAAAGGAGATATGACAAAACTATCTGACAAAAACTTACTAAGTCCAAGTACAGAAACTTTCTACCATATAAGAAAGTGAGCATCTCAAAGTAAGTGTTCTAGTAGGAATCTAAGAAAAGACTAGCAATTGGGCTAATCAAAAAAGGCATTCTGGAGGACATGCTATTCGAAGTGAACCTTTGCATATGATTCCAATAGGAAAAAAGAGTGAAAAGTGATACTACAGAAGCAATGACATAAAAGAGAAAAGGGAAACTGGTAATGTGTGTTGAAGGAATGACATAGATTCAGAATTCAGTTCTAACAACTTATAGCTGTTCTGACTACTGACGAAGTTCCTTAATTTCATCAAGTCCGTGCTATAAAAGTATCCAGTGAGAGTGTGGATTCCACAAGAAGACTGTAGATTCACATTCTAGCTTTATCATTTAGCACTTGCTGACCTTGGATGGTTACTATCTCTGTGCCTCTATTTCATCATCTTTAAATGGGATGATTATATACATCACAGAGCGACTATGACATACTTCAGGTGATGATTTATGAGGATTAAATGAGTTTACATTTATAAAGCATGTAGCCTGACACCTAGTGCTTAACCTATAAAGGTTTTTGTTAAGTAATAAAGCATGTTTATGCAAGCACACTCACAAAACAGACAGATGGACAGGTAGACATGTGCATGAATAGGAATATACAGATACAGCTATATCACAGAGGGCAGTACCTATATTTTACCTAAATATTTTAATTAAATATTTACCTATTTTATTAAAAATAAAATATTTACCTAAATATTTTAACATTTGTCTGGAATTCATAGAGAACTGCATCAGAGAGGAGGATCATTAGCAGTTACAAGAACAGAGACTGTCCCCCTGCACTTTGAAACTGGGAACTTCCTCCCTTCTCTTAGGGACAACAATTCTGTACTTACTGGATAGAAGGTAGGAGGCTTGAAACTGCTAGACCAACACAACACAGTTGCCAGATTCAAACAAAGGAGTACTAATATCTTATGTAATAAATATACCCTAACTGGAAAAATAAGCATAGGCTTATTAAGTACAATTTAAATCTCTATAATTTATTAGCATTCATGTTAATCTAAAACAAGAAACCTTAAATATACTGTAATTTGAGATTCAGGGTAAAAATTAGATTTAAAGCCACAGTACTTCAAAGGGTAGGCTGACAAAAACTTACTAAGTCCAAGTACAATACAGCTTCAATTAATTATATATTCACACTAAAAATACTTCCAAATTGTTTTACTACTTGAATCATTTAACAAAAATGTTAAACTGAATTCCCTCCACTTTTTAATAAATTTATTTTCTTAATTGAGATAATATTAAGATTCCCCGTCCCAAGCAGATACCACCACTGTAATATGCATTTCCTCCATTTTTAAAATGAAAAGTCCAAAGATTGCTAATAGATTACACCCCCCCCCAATGCTAAAAGTACTAGGAATTACTCTATATTGGAATAAATAAAATTTTTCTGCAATTTTAGACAATGAGTCTTCACTTAACATCACAGATAGGTTCTTGGAAATAGTGTCTTTAAGCTAAATGATGTACAATGAAACCAAATCCTCAAATAAAATCTTTTTACTCAATAGCCATTAGGATTGTTTTTCTTATCAATGTCCTAAGGTTCAACAGAATGATGTTACTAGAGGACCCGCTATATATTTAGTTGTGTAGAGTACTCATTTTCACAGATAACGCAAAGGTAAATTTCACCCATCAAAAATCAAGCTTTCTTCCAATTGTTCATTGGTGTATACAATCTGAAGTATCAAGTTGTGCTAACCATAAATATCCACTGTTTACTCCATCCAATTATAGGAAAACTATTAAGAATCAGGCTACAAGCTATTAATTTGCCATATCTTTGTTACCACCAAATATTAATTTTTGTTATTTCAATACACACTGCTTCACAAGTAATCAATGAAGTCTACTTCAAGAATACCAACAATCCTTTTAAATGTTATCTTACTTTCTAACTCAAAATTTAATATGTCTTAAGGAAAAGAGGGCTGTAGGAGAGTAATAGAGTTGTACTGTGGGTTCATTTAAATCTCAGCTCCACATTGACTGGCAACCATAATCAGCTATTTAAGAGAATGTTATCTGCAAAATAAAGATAAGAACCTACTTCCTAGGGTTGTTGCAAAAATGAGTTCATACATGTACATTACTCAGAAGAGTATTTTGCATGGATTTTTTAACTATATATACTTAGGCTGTATAAAAAAAAAATGAAGGGAATTCCTGATTGAACCACTTGTAAATAATAGAGAATCTACTATGGAGTTCTAGGCTTTTAAGTTCCTGATCTATCTTATTTCAGGTGGACAGGGAAATTGCAGGGTGAGACTGAGAGAACCTTCAAAGTAACAACTCAAAGATATCAGTATTACTGTTAATAATTTCATATATGTTCTCATGACTTCTGCTATTTCACCATCAAGTCCCTTTGCATTTGTAAGATTTGTTTAAAGGTTATATACCAAGACGTGTGATAAAATACAATGCTTGGTACCAACTGCCAAGAGATTTAGAAAATAAAGAATTTATTCTCTAATTTTTAGTAGTTTTACTATAAATAGGTATGGTCTGTTCCTAAAAGATAAACTGTAAAGTGGTCCCTTTTATGGTAAGCAGGTCAAAATCAACTTAAGCGATTCTAATTTGATTCATTTGCCTGCAAGAATCCGTTAGGTAGTCAATTTCAATGGGGTCAGGGAGACATGGCCTAGTCTCCTAATGGTAAGTATACATGATTATGACTCTGAACAACTAAGTACTTCATTTAAAAAGTGCTCCAGTGAGTGTTTACTTTTCAAAGTAGCAGTGATAAGTAAAATACCTCAGAAGAATTAACAACGTGAATTTAAGAACTGTGATAACCCAGTAATTATAATAATCTAGGAGGCCATTCTCAGAACCACCAGAGACCAGTTCCTTCGCATAGGCCCTGCTTCACAAAAAGAAAAGTGGGCAAACAGTACCAGGATATCTGTGGCTGACTGGAGACTATGAAATAATAGACAATTATCCAGTTAGACCTTAATGCTTTCATTGTAAGGGTTGGTTTCTTCTTTTTCTTGATGTTATAGTCTGTCTCTCTAATTGCCGAGAACGGGTGTATTTCCCGGTCCTTTGAGTCAGATCTGTTTTTTTTAAAATGTTCTTTAAAAATTATCCTTTTTAGTTTCACAAAGTGAGATCCTTTCACATAAGACGTTGAAAGGAGGAACTCTTGACAAACCTAGATTTCTTTAAGTCTTAAAAAAAATACCTTTTAAAATAAAATGGATGGAAGCACAAAAGCATAGCATATTAATAAATTCCAATTAACCTTCTGATTTTGAGTAAGAAAAATATGGCTCTTAGTATTCAATTATAAAATATAACAATACAGGATAATAAACAGCCTGTTAGACAAAGGGTATTCTAGTTGTTCATACAGAATATATCAGAACTATGTACACCAAACCACGACATCAGACTCATTGTTCATTGTATAAACGCTAAATGAGCCATTTTTTTTTTTTCTCATTAGAGAATAGTGGTAGGCCAGTATACAGGAAAAATCATTAAAAGGCAAATAAACAACCAAAATATACCCAAACAATAGCCAAAAGAATTTCTCTGAGACTGATTACTAAAGTAATCTCTTTCAAAATCACCTTTAATTTATATGAATCCTGAACACTGAAGGAACAGGGAGAATAAGTTACAATTCCTTAGAATGCGATGGACAATTCTGAGACATATTGAAAAAAACAAGTGTTAAAAATAGCCAAGCGATGGAGGAGGCAGCAGTTAAAATACAAAGGCCAGGGGTGAGATCAAAATTAGAAACATCTAATATCTGGACACTGTCCATTTAAGGGTATCTTTAAATTGGTAACTAAGTTAGAATCCACTGGGCAAAATAAACAGTTGCAATCATCATAATGGCCAATTCTCCATTTCTCATTCAGCAGTCTCTGGAGAGTCTTAGGATACAGAAATGGCATGGCTTTATACTATGATGTTCAATAATGTTTAACAGTGCTTGAGATATTTTCAAAGCAGATCTCAACTTTCCTAGTCCCAGATGAGAAACATTGTGTAGCTTTGATCTTTCTTTCATATAAAAGTTGAAAAAGCTGCAGTAGAAGATAAACTTCTGTTGCATAGTCCTAACCACATCTATATATCATATTTACATACGTTCCCCAACCCCAATGGATTTCCTAATTCCCTAGAGAAAGGTTGCTGTTTGCTCATTCTCATTTACTATTCATCAGACTCTCAGGGAGCTTTTAAACTGGTGCCAAGCACTAGAGAAATGAAATAAATAAGGATCCTTCTTACCTTCTAGGAGTTCAATGTATATGCACACATAATTGTAACAGTCTGAGTCCTGTAGTAGAAGTTTGCATAAAAGCAAGGGTTACAATTCTCTTTTGGGCCTAGGCAAAGGTTTTGTGACAGAAATGAGAGGAATAATAAAGGGAACTTTAGGCAGAGGGATCAGTACATGCAAAAGCTCAGAGATAGGAAACAACACAGCATGTTCTGGGTGTAACAAAAAGTATGTGTCCAGAGTGCCAGTGAGAAGCCATGAATACAAGAGGTAGTTATTGGTACTAGGTTGCTGAGGTCCTTGTATGCCACCCGCCCCCAATATAAACCTTTTGTTTTAATATATGTCATATTCGTGACTTAGATTTTAAATCATGTTTACAAGTTAGCCAATTATCCTGCAGTCCAATTATCCTATAAGCTCTCAATTCCAGCTATACATTAAAATTGTCTAGGAAGCTTTAAAACAAAATGTTGATCCCTGTATTTGCTAGTGCAATTAATTTGTTTAGTATGGATGCTGGCTAGCTGCTTTTTCTAAAACACTTCCCAAACTTGTCTGCATCAGCGGGGAGAAGCACTGCTGTAGACAACAGGGAACCAACACAACTCTAGATGCAGGAAGGTGATATAAAAACATTTTAAGTTAACTGTACAACAGTGTGAGAGATTAGAGGCACAGAAGCTAAAGTTAATTTACAGGCTACCAAATACAGATGAAAGAAAATAAGTCATTAGTGGTTATTAGCCTCTTTTGAGTCACAGACTTATGTGAAAGACAGTAATAAAGGCCAAAAACCTGTTACTTATGAAAATTGCATATATGTACAAAAATGTCCACATAACTTCAGGGGATTATGAACCTCTTTGAGTAACAGACTCAAGAAATTCTGATCTTAAGGCAGTGATCAGGTAGAGACTTCTGAGGTACAACTGATAGTACTGATGATCTACAGATAAGGGAAAGGACAGGAATTAAAGATGACACTTCTATGTCAAGCCTGAGAGTTATAAATAACATGCGTTGTGCATTTACTCAAGTGTCAGAAACCACACTGAACACTTAAATATGCATGCATATCATTGAAATGTCCCAATTCTATAACACAGATTGCTATCATGTGTATTTCGTAATTGAAGAAACAGAGATTTAGAGACATTAAGTAGCTTGTCCAAGGTCACAAGGTGCGAAGTGGTGGAGCAGGAATTTAATCCCAGACAGTGTGACTCCAGCGCTTGCAGTGTTAACCTCTGCCTGTCCTACCTCTGATGAGTGGTACCCATTCTTTAAAAAGAGACAGGAGGATATGGTAGGAAGTAGATTTAAGCTAAAAGGAGGAAAGGGTGGGTGTAGAGATACCAATAATCACTTTTAGACATGCTGTGTTCAAAGACAGTATAAGACACACAGATGGCACAATCTGTTAAACCAATAAAAACTTAAGGTGTTCAAGAGGTTGGAGCAGAAGGTATAGCAATAGAACAAAGCCTCTCCTGCGCTGTACCATGCTAAGTGTGTGCTTTTAACAGTGAGGTAAGTGCTGCCATTCCTTCCCTTTACAAGGCAAGAAACATACAAGATCAGGTTCACATAGCCACTAAGTGATACAGCCTACTTCTCAAGCCCTAACCTCAACCCTCTGACACTGGAAAAAGGAGGGCAAACCATGGTGTCGTAAGTGGAAGCAGTGCCTGAACTCTTCTAAGACACCAGTGCGATTAAGTCTTTATTTCCTTTAAGCTTCATATAAAAAGATTGACAGTATTTATCCATTTCTATAACCTGAAGTATTTTTATATTGTTTCTAAATATAGTAAGAAATATATTTCTTCCAACCAAATGAAAAAAATATTAGAGACACATTTTCACATGTTAGTAAGCAAACTTGGGTACAAACCTGTGTACATGATAAAGCATGACACAAATTCCATTCGGGGTTATTCTCTGAGTCAGAATTCAGAACAATTTGTCTAATGGAGTAAGCCTGGATTTCCTGAGGCCTCAACGAGGCCAGGAAGTGGTGAAATTTCCTTTTCACTCTTCTAGTAGCTTGATAAGAATGTGGTTTTTCTCCTCTCTAAAGTAACAAACATAAAATCTTAAATCATACCTACAAGTCTAGACTAGTTACTTTAGGTTTAAGAGCAGAAGAACTTGCACACTGCAGTTTCAGATAAAAACCTGTTATAGTTCAATGTTTCAGCACTTTTGAAATACCTGTATTGACTTTCACAAAGCCAGCGTCTTCTATAAAAGTACTTTTAAAGAACCTACAACATTGTCTTAGAGTTTTCTCCTGTTTTAGAATTAAAATACTGGGATGTTTTATGTATGAGGGGAACCCATACACTTCCAAGGTAAAGAACTAAGTTCTGTTTACAACTTTTGCCTGGGCTCAAGAATCCTCCTACAGCTCCTACTGGGTCACCCATACCTGTGCTGAAAGGGCCCCAGTGACTGGGAAGTCTCTCCAGTCTGTGAGCACAGCCTCTCCCACTGCTGGAGAACTCTTCCCAGAGTGCAGATCAGGCCAAAATCCTTTGCCTTGTGATTTTCTTTCATTCATTCATTCATTCATTCATTCATTCAAATATTTACTGAACACTTACATGTCCCACAACACACTGTCTTCAGAGCTTATTCCCCGCTGTATAAGGTTGCTATCATCATTCTTTTCTACCCTCTCCTTCAGTTTCAACAACCAGAGAAAGTGATTTTATTTTCTCTAAAAAAATTTAGTTGTGATTGCACATGTGACTTCACTTCTCAATTCATCATTATCCTTGTCTCCTTCCTTCACATATGTTTCAACTTAAATGTGGCTGACAGACAGAAACATAACTCATCAAAGGTCTAACTAGCTCATGGTTTAGCAGCCACATCACCATGATGGCTCATATGAGCCTGTGGTCAAATAAACTTCCTTTTTCATCTCAGGTGATCTGAAGTAGTCCTCCAATCCCAAGCATTCTCAACTCCAACAGATTAACCTCAGTATATTTTTTTCTTGCTGATTTTAGAACATTATTACAAGCGGTTCAGACTATTCTGAGTCTAGATACTGTTATTAGTGGTACTAGTCATCTCTCCTAGAAATTAGAAATTAGAAAAACTTAATTTAATACTGATCTTTCTAGAGGACATAGTAATTTAAAATGTGCTATTAACAATGGTCTGTGGAAAAGGATTATGGGTGTTTGGATGGTGGGGGTGGAGTGGCAACCTATATCTGATGAACCTGTTCCCCTAAATCATATATAGTATTATAAACCAATGTTACCTTAATAAGGAGGAAAAGAAATATTTTACACCTACATAAAAATTAAAGAGTTTTCAAGCTTTATGCAAAAGATAAAATAGGAAAGTAATAATAAAGAAGATGTACTATTAGTGGAAATCTAAGTACTTCACAGGTTCTCTAACTACCTCTGTCTGATACATGTATTATCCATTCGTAACCTGTTAGGGGGACAGTAGCCCTTTGAAAAACTGACGAGTCATGAAATGTACATTTGTACACAATTTTATAATCAATATCAGATGATCCAGGGACACTCATGAAGCCCATAAGTCACCCTAAGGTAGGGACTCTAGCACCTTTGAAAAACATGTCTAGTAACCAGGACCCATAAATACCCATTACCAAAATAATTCTCCTAGCTAATGCCCAATATAACATTCAATAGGAGCCAAATAACTGGAAATCAACTGATGTTGATTAATTCTTACTAATATCCAAAAATTAAGAAATCTGGCCAAGATCAAATCATAGATTATAAGAACACATCAGAAACAAAAGTACAAGTTCCTAAAGTTACATATATAAAGCTATGTGTAGCACTATTGTTTGTAGTAAGAATTAAAAAGAAGAAATATCTTAAATAGCCACTCACAAGGAAATGCAGGGAAATTATTGAATAAATTGTTATATTGAAAATTTTATTGATTTTTGTGAAAACTAGAGGTAGACTTCTATTTATGGTGTACTAGGGAGGAAAAGTTACCTTCAGAATAATGTACAGGGTACAATCCACTTAAAAAACCAAAACCTGGGGCTTCCTGGTGGCACAGCAGGTTGAGCACTGTGAGGCATCCGATGCACAATAGCACTGAGTTTGATCCCCCCAGGCCAGGGAGGGGACCCTTGTGGTGCAATGGACCTCTCCTGCCTCGCCTGCTGTTCCCCTCAGCATTGTGTTTCAGTCAATCTGCCTGTTCTGCTCCCACCACTGTCTCTGGTGAATCCTCTCACTCCCCCACCCCCTATACACATCTCTGGCCTGTACTCCAGCTCTTGTATGCATAAAAAATTAATCTTAAAAAAAAACCCAAAACCCCACAAACCTAATGTTAAATGTAATTTTTTGAGTATAGAAAAAGGTATAGAAAAACTCATATTAGGCTGTGAATAGGAATGGAGCATTGTTTGTTAATCCTTGCACATATTTACCTGTTACAAGTAAATATTGCTTTTACAAAATTTAATTGTTTACAAAAGTAAACAATTAAACTAAAAAAAAGAAAAATTAAATAAGGCTAACAACAGACTCTATCAGTAAAGAATTAGATCTCTTTTCACCCCAACTCTCCATACAAGTTTTCTAAATGTAATTGTAATAGGGTGGTCCCCAGAAAAGGGGGAAGTTTTAGAAACCCGGTTTTGCCCTAAATGGGTGAAGCTGAGCAGGAATAAAAAGATGCTGCAGAGAGGAAATGAGAGGACAGAAGGAAGGGAGGAAGAAGGAAGCAGGATGGAGAGCAGTAAAGAGACCTGGAGGAGGCACGTGGAGCAGAGGGACATGTGAAGAAACTGCGCTTGCTTTTTGGTCTTGAACTGGTTAGAACAGATGTGGGTAAGAGACCCGTGGGGAGCTTAATAATGGCAGCTTTCATCTTGATTTTGATTTTGCTCTTTTCCTCCCAGATTTGTCTGACTCTTTCTGACCCTTTTCTATGGGTCTCCACTGAAAGGTCCTTTAGACTTGTGGCAGGCTTTTGGGCCTTGCTTTGGGCCAATTTGGCTGAAATTTTACCCTTAAGGAAATGGGTAACTTTGGATGCTTAACTTAGTAACTATATTCTTTATCCTTTCTGTATTGTACCCTAATTGTATGAAAGTTCCTTTCCATTAAAGGTCTTATATGTTTGTCTTGATGCAGCGGATGGCAGAACCCATTTAGAGAGAGCAGGTTTGGGGGTTGTGGGGTGACCCTCTCCCTGCCCTGTAACATAATAATCCCCAGAAGTTCCCCCTCCCTCCTTATAATATGCCTTGGATGAAACCTAATTTCCTTTCTGACTTTTTAGTGATTCTGGTTTTTTCACTGTTTTAGGCATTGGATTCACTTCACAGGCACTCTTCTGTTACACACATTAAAACTGTAGCTATAGATTAAATGTAAACTGTTAACAGTCCATAATTCACAAATATGATCCCATCACCTTAGGGAAATATGTATCTCAGTAGACATTAATTAAAGGGATGTAGAACACATTAATAAAAGGGTGCACCTAAGTCCAGTACATAGGAGATGGATACATGCCGTGCACACACTGACAAGTTCTAAGGTGAAGAAATGCAAGCATAGAAGCAGTACTTGTTGCTTTAGTGGTTCTCAACCTTGACTGAACATGAGAATTGCTTGAAAGCATTTTTAAAATACTGCTGCCTGGCCTCCCTGTGGTGCAGCGGGTTGAGTGCCACACCATGAAGCATCTGCTGCACAGCAGCACCAGTTCCATCCCTGGCTAGGGAGGGGACCCACATGGCAAGACAGACTTCTCCTGCCTTGCCTGCTGCTCCCCTCAGCAGTGTATTTCAGTTGATCTGCCTGTTCTGCTCCCCACTCTGTCTCTGGTGACTCCTCTCACCTCCTATGACTCTGGCTTGTACCCCAGCTCTTGTATGCATAAATAAATAAGTCTTTTTTTAAAAAAAATACCAATACCTGAAAGCCACCTCCACAAATTCTAATTTAACTGGCCTGGGGAAAGGTGCTTCTTTCATTTTAAAAGCTATCTAAATTACATATCAATTTGTAATTACATTACAAATCAACTAAGAATCACTGCCTTGTACATTTCATCCACTCCCCTACCTTCTTCCAATTTTTTAGAGTTTTCCCTCTATGACATTTGCAATGTATATTTGAGAAAGACAAAATCTATCAATCAGCTTATTTCTGTCAAACTTAAAGTTACTTCAATCTGTGTCTATCATAATTAAGAGCCTTAACTTTCTTAACAGCATTTTATTATTTCTTATTAACCTTGAAGATATTGATTTTATAAAAAATTTTAGAAACACAAACATTATTTTGGAAAACAAAAGTGCCTATACTTCTCTACCAATTCTTCGAAATGTTGCTGGACATTAGTCAATTAATAGCTTCCCTTAAGATTTTGTACTAACCTTTACAACCATTTTTAAAATTCAATATCTACCACATTGCAAAGAATTGATAAAAAGAAAAACAATTATTTAAAATATCATCCCTATTCAAATTTAGTATCTGAGAATGATAATATACTCCCAAAGAAAAAGGTCAACAAAATACAAAGGAAATTAATTAACAAAATGAAATATTTACTATATGCTATAAAACACAAAATACAGGAGCCTATGCTTTGGACTCAATGCAAATTATAGCTTTTAAAACAAAGGACAATATGTATTATTTATAATGATTTGACTTTAAAAAGAACTGCCCTCATGTATCTACAGGTGTGGGTGGATGGCACTAGCATATATTTTTTTAAAGAGTTATTTATTTATACATATAAGAACTATAGGCCAGAGGAACAGGGGTGAGAGGATTCACCAGTGACGGAGCAGGGAGCAGAACAGGCAGATTGACTAAAATACACTGCTGAGCGGAGCAGCGGACAAGACAGGAGAGGTCTGCTGTACCATGTACGTCAGCTCCCTGGCCAGGGATGGAACTCATGCCACAATGACTGGTGATAGCTTGATAGCACTGAGACTTTAACTCCTGTGCCACCAGAGAAGACCGCATTAGCATGTATTTTTTGAAAAAAGCTTAAAATGGTCCATTAAAAATGCTTACATTCAGGAATTATACTCCCAGGCATTTATCTTGTAGAAACAAAACTCACAGAAAACCTGTTTATAAATGTTCATAGCACCTTACTTGTAATATCTCTAAGTGAAAACAATACAAATATCCTTCTAGAGGACAAATGGTAAGTTATGGTTCATCCATACTATGGAAAACAACTCAGCAAGAAAAAAATAAAACAAGCTATTGATAATCCAACAACTATTGGTTTGCACTGGCATTATGCATAGTTAAAAAAAAAGTCAACCTCAAAAGGGTCACATACTACATAATTTATATAATATTCTCGAAACAACAAAGTTATAAAGCTGAAGAACAAATTAGTAGTTACCAGGGGGTGTGAAGTTAGGGAAATAAAGGAGCAGCCAGAGGAAGCCTTATGTTGATGGGTTATTTCTGTATCTCAGTTGTGACAGTAGTTATATTTGTCTATATATTAGCAAGCTGCACAGAAACACAATCACACACACACACACACACACACGAGTTAAGTTTTGTGGATTGTACCAATGTCAACATTCTGGTTTTGATCTTGTACTACAGTTACGTGGGGGGTAACTGGGTATAAAGGGTATAGCGACCTCTCTGCATTTCTCTAATTTCCTGTGAATCTGAGGGGATGATTATTTCAAATACATAAACCATTTCTCTTAATCTAACTGAAAGTACAAACAAGTAAAAGATATAGTAGAAAAAGATGGCTATAATTATTATGGTACATTTATGTGCTAGGCATTGTAACTTTTAACTCAACAAACCGATGAGGTGGCTGCTAATTAATAATGCTCGTTTTTCAGGTGAGGAAACTAAAGAACAGAAAAAATTCAAAATTCAATACAGGTCACACAGCTAGCAAGTTGCAAAGACGTCAAACTTAAGAAAGACAATTTCAAAGCAAAGCAGGTTCTAAGGAAAAATTATCACTGTATCGAGGGCTTTAAAAGTAGCTTCACAGCACATTTTACAATAGGTAAGACCTGGAAACAACCTAAATGCCCAAAAACAGATGAGTGGATCAGGAAGCTGTGGTACATATACACAATGGAATACTACTCAGCAATCAGAAATGAAAAACTAGACTCATTCATAGGAACATGGATGGATCTGGAAGGGATGATGCTCAGCTAAGTAAGTCAGAAGGCAAAGAAAAATACCAGATGGTTCCTCCCCTAGGAGGAATATAAG
>JAGFMF010011796.1:6438608-6481560 GCA_019455555.1 Galemys pyrenaicus
AAGGAAAGGAATAAGAACAATAATAATAACAATAACAACAATAAAGACACAAAAACCAAAAATGAGGAGACAAGGACAGACTGGGGACACTTGGTGGGGAGGGGGTAGGGGAAGGGTTGAGGGCAGATGGGAGCACGGGGACTGAGGTGATGGTGCACTGGTGATATGGTGATGGGGAATACATGGGGATTACAACTGATGTCAAATATATGTAAATTTTTAAAAATTATAAAAAAAATAAAAGTAGCTTCAAATAGGCAGAGAAGGTGAACTGCTACAGAGGTAAACATTAAACATTCCTATATTCACCACATACTATGCTAAACTTATGTCTTCCAAGAACTTAAGACCCCTTAGCCTAGGATAACTGAATACAATTGACCAGAGATATATTTGAAACTGGTTATTTTTTTATTAATCTTTCAACTTTTGCTTAGAAACAAGAAGTAACAGGTTTCTCCTCTTTAAAAGATATTTGCTGACTAGGGTAAGTAAATAAGAAGCCAAATTTAAAAAATAATACAAAGAATGCACTTAGGATGGGATGAAAATAAAGATAACTATAAAATCTATTCATGAAAGAAAGAGATGGCTGCAATAACAATTGCAAGGCAGGAAAGTCTAAATTAGGTTAGAATAAAACATGAATCTACATAGTTTCCAATATATGCTAGCAAGATGAATATTTATTTGCAATAAATTAATTTTAAATAAAACCATACAGTTCAAGTTGATTTCAGTGTTGCTTAGAAAAAGCAAAAGGAAATTTTCTGCCATTCTTGATCACTCCATTTCCAATTTAGATCATTGCATATTTTGACAGCATGTCAAAAAACAGGCAATCCTAGGATAAATTCAGTGCAAGCAAATGGGTATTTAAAAGGAAGTTTGTTATTCTGATTGCAAAGCTTCCAAGACAGGGTTGTTTTTCTGGAGGAAAAACAGCATCTCACTTAACTTTAATTTTAAAAATCCAGTGAAACCCCAGGAAACAACAATATTTAAAACATTGGGAGTACATTAATTACCCTCTTATGTTGTAGACAGTCAAGTGCTACTTGAAGAAAATAGAGTACTTGTGATTGGTTCTGCTCTGAGCATCATCTCTGATAATGTAGAGATTCTCTCTTAAATTATCTTCTTAAAAGCAAATGCAGGGCCTCCCTGGTGGCGCAGTGGGTTGAGCACCGCACTGTGAAGCATCCACGGCACAGCAGCACGAGTTCAATCCCCGGCCAAGGAGGGGACCCACATGGTGCAGCAGACCTCTCCTGCCTCACCCACTGCTTCCCTCAGCAGTGTGTTTCGGTCAATCTGCTCTCCACTCTGTCTCTAGTGAATCCTCTCACCTCCCTTGCCTCTAGCCAGTACTCCAACTCTTGTATACATAAATGTTTAAAAAAAAAAAAGCAAATGCAAATACAGTGGTAATGTCAACATGAAGGTCTTAGACACCTTGTAAATTCCCAATTCAGGAAGTTAACGTGAGGGAAATTTACTTGACACTCAAAAGTCTCTAACAGAAGATCTGGAGTGGAATGGCCATTTCTATCCATGGCTTCAGTTTATATGGTTAAATCTGAGAATTATTGTCATATGCCCTTAGAATTTCTTTCTCACACATTAAGAGTTAAGAAGGGTGGGCCTCCCTGGTGGCACAGTGGGTTAAGCAACGCACTATGAAGCAACCCGCAGCCACTGTAGCACAAGTTCGATCCCTGTTGCTGGCCAGGAGGGGAACCCACATGGCGCGGCAGACCTCTCCTGCCTCGCCCCCTGCTCCCCTCAGCAGTGTACTTCAGTTGATCTGCCTGTTCTGCTCCCCGCTCTCTGTGGTGAATCCTCTCACCCCCCACACCTCTGGCCTGTACCCCAGTGCTTGTATGCATAAATAAATAAATCTTTTTTTAAAAAAAGAGTTAAGAAGGGCAAGTATCAAATAGCAAGTATTTATAATCAGATGTCTGTCATATACTCCTTATGATACCTTCTTTGCCTCTGAGTAAATCCACAAGGTTTGATTAAAAAAAAAGTCATAAAACCAGTCATAAGCCATTGTGTATGGTGGACAGGTATATATTAGAATATCTGCAAAATTCTAATCTATAATGAACAAATAAAAAACTTTGGAAGTTTTTATAATAAAATACCCTTAAATGGAATTTTATTTTAGTTGTGATGACATTGTGGTTGTGTTTTGACAAATGATTTTTCTTCTTGAATATGCTGAAATATTTACAGATGCAACAATTTAATATCTGGGATATTAATCTCTGAAATAATATGATGGGGTGGGTGGGAATTTTGAACAAGATTGGTCACAAGTTGATAAAGCTGAGTAATGGAGGCAGGGATTAATATGCTATTTTTTGACACATTTGAAATTTTTCAATGTCAAAAAATGTTTTATAGCCTTACATGGAATACAAAATATACTCATATAGCAAGACTTTTGAGATTTATGCAGAAATTTAGATTCTTGAATGCTTCTGCTATACTGAACAATCCCAGGTAAATTGTCTCAGCCAATAGCACCAGTTTCCTATCTTTAAAATGAAGGAATAGAACATGATTTCTAAGATTGCTTGCAGTTCTAAATTTTTTATTCTTGAAGAATGCTGTTTGGTTTTTCCAAAATAAGCTTAAATTCATGTAAGACTGTCCACAGTAACTGATTCTATAAGATGAAACAGGTCAAATATAAGGCAAAGTATATCACCAAAGAATCTCTTTCCAGTGACTGGTGCCATCCCACCATCAGCTCTGATCATGTGAAAAAGAGAATAAAGGGTAGCAACTACAATAATGAACACTCTACTGTTTCTTTGTTTTGTTTTTTTATAACTATCTATACTTTTAAGTGTCTTTGTGTGTGTGTGTGTGTGCGTGTGCAGAAAAATTGGGTTGTAGGTCAGAGATACAGGGACGAGAGTCATCACTAGAGACAAAATGGGAGTAGGACAGGCAGATTTGCTGAAATACACTGCTAAGGGGAGCAGTGGCCAAGACAGGAGAGGTCTGCTGTGCCATATGTGGGTTAACTCCCTGGCCAGGGTTTGAACTCAGGTCATAGAGGTGACAGCCCTGAGACTTAACCCCTAAGCCACCAGGGAGGCCCTCCACTGTTTGTAAGGCGCAAACATTCACTTTTTAGAAATCTGCTGAAGAGCCATATCACATAAAATGTAAAGTGGGAGTACCTTTAATATAGCAATTTTTCCTGTAAATGATCAAACAACTTCATAAATGTATTTTTATGAAGTGTTTCATCACAACATTGTTATAGCAAAATATGATACTGAAATTACCATAAGATTATATATAATATATTCCTACAACAGAATACCATGCAGTCATATAAAATGAAGATATTAACCCACAATGATAGGGGTAATAGCAATGAACAAAGGAAGCAATAGGCGGTGCTCCAAAGGCCCAAGCCAGAATAAACAGAGAATAAAGTTGTATTCGATTATAAAGTATAAATATCCACCAGTCTACATTGATATATCAAAAAATAAATGATTGAATAAACAAACAAATAGGGTAGAATAAATAAATCTCAGAGATTTACAAATACTGTATGTAGATACTCTGCCTCTGATCTCAAAGAAATGGAGTTAACTCCCTGATCCTTAAATGTGGGCTCTTCCCTCCCCAAGATCACAGGATGGAAAGGGAGGAAAACAGGGTGACTTTACATAAAGAAATCTGACCAACACTACCTCAGCCAGTATATCTGTGGTAAGTCATGCATAGAGTATGGACCCTTGAAATGATGTGATGAAAATGACATTTTTCCTCTGTGGTCTTCCTTTGCAAAATACAAACCCCAGTCTAATCATGAGAAAGACATCAGACAAACTCCAATTGAGGGTCATTCTACAATACCTGACCAATACTCTTCAAAACTGTCAAGGACATAAAAAAAACAAGGGAAGTCTCAGAAATTGTCACAGCAAAGAGATGTCTAAGGAGACACTATGACTAAATACTGTGGAATCCTGGAGAGAACCCTCAAGTAGGAAAAAGACACGAGGCAAAAAAACAAGGAAATCTGAATCAAGTATAGATTTCAGTTAATAACTTATCAATATTTGTTCAATAATTGTGACAAACATACCACACTATTGTTGGATGTTAATGATGAAGAAACTGGGAACTCCCTATACTATCCTTGTAATTTTTTTATAAATCTGAACCTTTTCTAGATTGAGGTTTATTTAAAAAATTATTATTTTTATTTTTTTTAATTTTTTAAAAAGATTTATTTATTTATGCATACAAGAGCTGGGGTACAGGCCAGAGGTGCAGGGAGGTGAGAGAATACACCAGATGGAGCAGGGGGCAGAACAGGCAGATGGACTGAAACATACTGCTGAGGGGAGCAGTGGGCCAGGCAGAAGAGATCTGCCTGTGCCATGTGGGTCACCTCCCCAGCCAGCAGCAGGGATCGAACTCCTGCTGCGGTGGCTGCAGTTCGCTTCATAATGCTTTGCCCAACACACTGCGCCACCAGGGAGGGCCCTAAAAATTTTTTTTTAAATGAAGATACAGACTTATGGTACAGAATGATGTTTAGTCTAGTTACATGAAATAGCATCTTCCTATATCTGTTTTCCCTGTATTTATCCTATTTGCAGATTTCAGTGAGCATTCAATTAAGCCCATAGTTATTTAACAACATGTATAAGCCTATTTTTGTTTTTAAAATACACGTTTATCCAACAAAGTCCATAAGACTATACAACTCAATGTTAACCTCTGCGTGGTAGAATTATCAGTGATTTTCACAACCTACTTTATCCTCTTTATGTTTTATAATATTTTGTTTTCCCACAAAGTATTATTACTTTTAACATTGAGTCCCATTACTTCTATAATTGGAAACATACCTGTTGATCTGCAGAATTGCCCTGACATTCATTTATGATTACTATAAATACATAGATTATATATGAACACATATGAAATGTATTTCTTAATATCAAATTTTATTAGAAAATTATATAAGTAGTAGCAAAGACTTTACTGTGTGTAAGAGCCTGAACTTACCAAATTTCATGATAAACTGTTATTGGTATCAATAATAATAAATACACACATACACACACAAAATTATAAATAAAACATTATCAGAAAAAAATTCACTTTATCAAAGAGTATGTAACAGGGAGCCGTGACAAAACCAGCATCTCAGTTCATTCCACATTGCACAAGCTTCTCAAACAGCTGTGTTAACTAGATAATCATAATCATTACAGTGATTAAACATGTTATCATGCCCACAGGACTACTGAGAATAATTCAGAGTACAAAATGAAGCCACTTTAAAATCATAACCAGTTTAAACCAGATTTGGAAGATTAATGCACCAAGTCACTCTTACTATGGAAACAGATTCCCTATCTATGTATGACTATTAGTATAAAGTAATACCAGTCAAAAATACAAACTAAACTTATTTAAATCTCTTGATGATAAATAATGAGCTTCTTTTTTAAAAGGGCTCAGACAAGAAATAAACTTGAACTTTATCAAAATTCTGGGCTGTTAGTTCTATCTCAAAACTGGCAATTTTAAATTACCCAAAATATAAACCTTATAATATACAAAATCATAATAAAATAGACAAGTCTAATCATGTTATAAATCAGTGGACTTTAAGTTCAATCAATCCACATTAGGAGAACCAACTTGTTTCAAATGAAGTTTACCTAACCTGATTTATCATATAGCCTAAGACATACATCCATATTTTAAAGACCTGTTAATTTAGGAAGAAATTAATCAACCATAAACAAAGTATTAGCTCACTGTGCCAATTTCTTCTACTACATTAGAAAATGCAAACTGTTCAGTTTGTTTTTGTTAAATACTTTTTAAAATAACAAAACATAGATATAATGCAGAAACTAAATTTATGTTGGGATATATACTATCCAATATCAGGATTACAACTATTTAAAAATTAATTTTTAAAACATATCCCAAAGCTTCTGTATCCAATAAATCTTTTTCTTTTAATATTTATTTATTTACACATACAAGAACTGGGGTACAGGCCAGAGATGTGGGAGGTGAGAGAATCCACCAGAGGCAGAGTGGGGAACAGACAGGCAGACAGACTGAAATATACTGCTGAGGAGAGCAGCAGGCAAGGCAGGAAAGGTCTGCCGTGCCATGTGGGTCCCCTCCCTGGCCGGCAGCAGGGATTGAACTCATGTTGCAGTGGCTGCAGTTTACTTCATAGTGCGTTGCTTAACCCGTTGCACCACCAGGGAGGGCTCTGTATCCAATAAAACTTTTTTTTTTTAAAGATTTATTTATTTATTCATACAAGAGCTGGGGTACAGGCCAGAGTCATGGGAGGTGAGAGAATTCACCAGACAGAGTGGGGAGCAGAATAGGCAGACTGACTGAAACACACTGCTGAAGGGAGCAGCGGGCGAGGCAGAAGTCTGCTACGCCATGTGGGTCACCTTCCTGGCCGGTGGCAGGGATCGAACTCGTGCTGCAGTGGCTGCAGTTTGCTTCACAGTGCGTTGCTTAACCCACTGCGCCACCAGGGAGGCCCCTCCAATAAATCTTAATCCAACTTTCCTGAGAGCAGACCTATTCTAATGGTGTTGTCATTCTGGCTGAACATTTTAGAAGGCATGTCTTTTGTCAAATATGATTAATTGTAGCAAAATTAAAATTCTCTGAAAACCAATTTGACTTTCGGGAAAAAACAACTGTTACTGAGAATAACATCTGGTAAAAATACATCAAGCTAAATAAACTTCTTTCAGTTAAAAAAACAAACAAACAGGGAATGGACTATAAGGTAGTCTTTCTTTTAAATTTACAAAAGCAATATACCTAAATCATACAAGTGCTATATACCAACATTACCTTGATAAAAAAAAAAAATTCAATTAACACAAAACACAAAAGCATATTTAAAAATGAGAATTCCAAGCTTTTTAGATAGCAATATTATTCCTGTATCTTACAATCAACAAGACTATATTCTTTTACCTTGATCACCACTGGTTGTTTAGGTCTCCAAATTTTAAATAACAATTGAATAAGACATCATAAGGGCATATCATATATTTTATCTCATTTAATCCATATAACATATGGATCACATAGTAATTATCACTATTTCAAGGTAAAGACAGAGAGTGATTTAATTACTTACCCAACAGGTAAGGACTAGAACATCAACTGCTTCATTGTTAGAATTTACATATACATACATATATACACACTAAATATAAAACATATTATATATCTCACTTTAGGTTTTTGACCTATACTTTCTGACTTTCTCTATTAGTCTGTTCCTGTAATAGCTGCCACATATGTATATTTTAGTATTTGCCCCATAATGCTATGGACGTTCACTTGTCAATATTTCCTACTCAATTATTAGCTTCCAGAAGAACAGACCATACTTTGTTTCTTTCTATACCTAGCACACCCACATAAGTATCTTGTAAGTAGCTTAACTGTGATTAACTGTGGAATGCTGCCTTTTGTATCTGCTCATGGGTGGTAAATATCAGACCACAAGCCATCCCTTCAGCTTCAAGAAACTCAGCAACCACCATCACAATTAGGGAAGGCTCAGGAACACTTAATATGATCCACCTTAGTTTGTAAATGTGCCTTTAAAATCTTATACAGAAAAACTAAATAAACTATATGATGTATAGGGCTTTTTATTTTTGTTTAATAAAGTTACATCTGCACTCACATCAGTCTACCTCCAATAATTACAGATTATAAAAAACTAAAGTATAAGAAAGCATCATATTCATAGTACATGTAAAAATAGAGGGGAAATGGCAGACAATAAAAATCATCAACAGTATCAAATCAACTTTTACAAGAGGCTTTTCATTACAATAGACCTACAGAGTCCTGAGGGGCAGAACTATCTATATGCATATATAATCTATATACATTCCCACACAAGAGACTAATAGGGTTATTGTTAAAGGCATTTTTGAGAATGTTAGAGTATAATTATAAAATGACACAGGTTAATATTTAAAGAAACTTCTGGTATCTGAAGAAACTGGAATTTTTACAAAATTAGTTTTGTTAAACATTCAAGGTCTTAAAGGAAAAGGGAAAAATACATATACTAAAATTACTGAATTACTGATACTTTTTATTCTTTTGGGGGACCTTCTACCAAATAAATATTAATGCATGTGGTAGTTTGTTATCAGCTATCTTCCCAGTTCTAGAAACTGACTATGAATCTTTTCTAGTAGTATTTACCTTTATTTTTCCACCATCCACCCACCCCTACCTCCAAAACTGGTTCTAAGGGTGTTTTTTAATCTTAGAAGACAAGGGAATAAATTTAAATTTCACAAACTTTTAAATGAAGAGTTGAAATGAAGGCATCATATGACTACCCTAACTCTTGTTAGAATAATATTAGTCTTCTAGACCAACAACCTAATTCTTAGAATCAGAAAATGCAGGAAGTTCAATGTTCCAAGAAAAGTTAATAATAATTGATTCATCCTGGCAACTCAGGAAATACACAGCAAGGAACTGTGTTCTATGCAAATACTGACAACACATCCATCTAGTAGTATCTACCACCCAGGGACAAGGAAAATAGAAAAGGAGCTCAAGGAGCAAATGCATAAAGGGTAAGAAGTACAGGAAGAAAGTGATATACATTTAAAGATCAGAGGGAATCAGAGCTAAGTCAAACACATGATAGATCAGTGAGCTATACAGAAGGGAGTCTCAGCTGGTAGAAGATGAGACCACTGTGGGAGATGAGTGGGATGCAAAGAGAAAAGAGGTGAAGTGGGCAGAGGTCAGGAATAAAACAGGCAGAGCTGGACATGACAGAAGCTGAATTTACAAGCGATGACAAGACTGGAGGTGGCAGACTAGAAAAGAGCCACACCCAAGGAATAGAGGGTAAAGAGAATAGACACATTTTCAATGGGTGACTGAATCATGGAAAAAGCAGGAAGTAAGCAAAATATAAGGACATGAAACGAGAGTCTGGAGAGATGAGAGAACAACAAAAAGGAGACCAGGTGATAAACAGGAAAAAAGGATGATGTGAAAGAGGCCTACTAAGAAAAGGGGGTATAAAAAACAAATGGTTTCTGGAATATTTATTAAATTAAATCTAAAATTCTGTTACTTTGTTTTATGTTCTGATTAGGTAAAACTTGACTCATAAGAAAAAAGATTTCCTCAGTTTGCAGAGGAGAAAATTACTGATGAAGCCAATGAACTTTGTCATAAAAAGTAGAGCTGAAAACAATGAAATTTACTTTTGTTAGTTAATTGTCTTAGCTGTAATCCACAAACTAATTTTCAAACCTACATCATGTACATACACATTAATGACCTAATGACCAACTGCTTCACTTGTTGACTACAAATACCTTCTCAGTGTAGAGGTGTGTATGTGCACACGCGTCCTCTTGAGAGCATTTGGAGAAATCCCTACTTCTCTACTGCCTCCCCCCAAAAGAAATGGGCAGAGTAAGAAGGTAACATTTACATCAGTATTGCTAAGAAGTCTGATGGAGATTTAAACAATAACCATTAAAAGAAATAATTTTCTACCATACATGTTATTCTGGTCTCCTTGATAAGTGAAAACAAAACATAAGAAATATCCTTCATTTCCATCTAGGAACAGCAGTAGAAAACAAAACAGGGAACAAGAGCTTAAAAAGAAGAGCAACTCTGAAAAAGAAGAGAAGTTACTCTATTCTTGATCCCAGAAAATAATCTATGATAGAAGAGCAAACATACCAAAGGTCTATTTATGAAGATACAATTCTTTTTTTAAGCTGAAAAAATAAGGACATCTGATTTTCAGTACCCAAAAAAACTGCAATAAGAGAGTAGGTACACACAAAAGCCGGGAGCAGAGAAAGGAAGATGAATCTAAAGTTGCAGACTGTGAAACAAGCACAGGATGTCACTAAGAAGCAGCAATTCACCAGCATCCTACACCTTTTGTAATGATTCAGTGAAAGTCAATCTCCAGGGCCAACACACCAAAGAATTATTTCTATTTTTCCTACTATTTTCCTATCCATACAGAATAAAACTTTGATCAGATTACCAGCTACGGCAATAGAGGAAATTAATTCAAATATTATACACAAAAGCAGATGGTTAACAAACATAATGTAAAAAATACATTAAAAAATGCGCTAGTGTCTTGTCACTCATTTTCAGAAATATCTTCTTTCAGCTGCTCAGAAATTCTAACTGGTATTAGGGCCGCTTCTGGAAATCCATCTTTTCTTCAGTTTTTTTACCATTCTTCCATGAATATCTTATTGAGTCACTTGGTAAAACAGTCCATTCACAGGCATCTGACACATTATTGACTTCTGGAAATGGCTGCTCCAGGGCTTTTAGGAGACTTCTTGAAGAAACAAACCTGCTTCTTTGCCCTCTACTGAGGACATGCTGAACCTAGGTATTTCTCTCATAAGCAAAGATGACAAGGAAGTCAAATTGTGCTGTTTCCCCAGTAAGATATCTTGAAAGAAAAAAAAAAATTAAAAATCAATCAGATTTCAAAAAAACCTTGAATAAATAAGCAAAAATACAGTTATATTTTAGCTAAGCCTAGAAAATAAGTAATTGAAGTAAATATTAAAAATAAGTAATTTTTCACTGGCTTTGAATATTATATAGATTAAAAAAATTTTTAAAGGGCATACAAAAAGGAAAAAAAAAAAAGACAATGCAAATATCAACAATTCCTGAAAGTAATAAAAAACATCAGTTGAAACTGCAGGGAAGGTATGATGACTGACATTCCGATATTTACCAGGGCCAAGATAGAGAACAGGCTTTGAGAAACACTACTTCTCTACATTCATCTCTTATTTGGAAATGGCCTCAATGAGCTGGCTTATATTCAGCTATGAAATAAGCTATTAAATTGATAACCTGGAAAATTTCATCCAGCCGTAAAATTCTGAAATTAGATATTATCTGGTGCTTAAAATCTTGGTATCACTGAATCAGCTGTTGGCAAGTCATCTAACTTAGCTCTGATTTTCGTATCTATAAAATACAACTCTGGTTCCTCTTATAGGGGGAAGACGCTAGGATCACACGAGCACAGTTTAAAACACAGGTGTCCCAGGTCCAGCTCCAGCTCTAAGGTTATTGCCAATCTCTAGGTTAGGTTAAGACACTTGTCACTTTAAAAATATATCAGAGTATACCCCTTAAAAAACCACCACACAAGGTCATGGTGAGGATCAAGATTTATAGCTCTAAATTCTTAAAATGGGGTAGCAGAGATTTCATTAAACTATCCCAGCTTAACACGCTTAAAATAAATGATTCAGTGCACTATTTTCTTTTTTTCTAAATGACCCTCTTCAGAAAAGAGGCTGAAATTAAGATAAGGTACATATGTGCTATCAAGTAAACACTTCAATATAGAGTATTTTAACTCATATTTTCAAAACTGTTTCCTCAGATAATTAAACATAACTGTGGAACAATGTACATAATTTTAAGTTGCTTCTATGACAGGCCATCCCAAAAGAAGTGCTGACGTTAAAATGATAGCAGCGCATGTCATTTCTTCATTGACTCAAATTATAAAGCTATCCCCCACCCCCAAGTCAAATGACGCGATCCTACTCAGCAGAAACAATGAGTAATGAGAATACTATACCTGCCAAGCTGTGTCCTCCTTGGCTGCTAACCAGGTTTGTGCCATGCTTCTTCAAGGACATGTCCTCTGATTCCTGTATGACGCTGTGTGTGTGTATATATATATATATACTCGCCTATCTGTGAAGCCATTTTGACTCAGTAACTCTGTTGATGCCCAATACCCTTAAAATAATGTTGTCCAACAAAAGGGATACAAAACCCGGCTTTCAGAGAATACTACTTTTCTTCATCTTGCTGGAGCTTGTTTGGAGGCCCTTATCTAGTTCCACATGGCTTCAAAGACTTCATTCCGGGTTTGTCATCAAATCAGAGGAACAAATTTATGTTTGTTCCCCATCAAAGAAACAGTACTTGCACTGAAGAAGTCTCCTGGCCCCAATACTATTCTCCACTGCCTGAGACAAGCTGAAAAAGTGACCAAGATTCTGCATAAGGACAAAGCAAATGGAAGTTCCCGGGAAACCTTCAGTGACACCTACATTTTGGCAAATTACCATCAGCAGGGGTTTATATCTAGTGTTTAAAGAAGATAAGTGGTAAGATATCAAATGGTCATTCAATGGTATTTAAATTGGCATAAGGTCTTTTTTACACTAAATTAGTAACTTCAACAGTCAACGCCCCCACATCCAGGTGAATAATCGTTCTAGAATATGATGCCACAAAAAGTTGTAGTCCTCACTCAGCTTTAAGATCCAAAATTCAGTATCTATCCCTTTGCCTTTATTCAAACACAGTGTCCCCTCAACCATTTCATTATCGACCTCTTCTGTCTGGAAAATTCATAATTGCTTTGGCAGTTCAGAATCTTTGCAATTTATATTACTTTTATATTACTTTGAAATTTGAAAAAGGGCACCCTTTATAGGTGAGAAACTAGTGCTGTTATAGCTTCTCTTCTGTCTTCTATAAAACTCCCCAGAGAAATCACACTGACTCAGGAGCCAGACTGCCTAGGTTCACACCCAATCTCCATTTTCCTTATATTGTGATCTTGGGCAAGTATCTTAATTACCTTGCTGTGCCTCAAGTTCTGCATTTGAAAAATGGAGTTTTAGCTGTACCTACTTTGAAGGGTTACTGTGAGAGCCAAATAAATTAATGTTTAAAGGGGTTTGGCACATTTTAAGCACTACAAAAACATTAGCTATTACTATTGCTTCAGTCTCAAAAACAGTACTCTATAAAAATATATTCCCTGCTGTCACATAGCTTATGTTTGGTTGGGAAACAAAACACATGAAACATTTATGTAACAATGTAAGTCCATAAAAGATAAAATGCAATAGCTAACACAGCTAACATTCAGAGTGTTGTAGACTGTGGAGAAAGTTAGTCTAGAAGGGCTCTGCCCCTAAAGGTAAGTGAAATAGTCACTGGGAGAAAAATGAGAAAAAACTCCAGTGTATTTTTTGCTCATGCCACAAATACTTACTGAGCACCTTCCACATGCCAGGCTCTGTTCTAGGCTTTGGGGACATAACAAAGAATCAAGCAAAAAAGATCCCTGTACTCCGGAAGCTTAAAGGGCACTCTATGGTGAGCCAAGTGTTGAAGTAAGGAACAAGAAGGGTTTGTCTTCTTATCTGATGAAACAACATCACTTAAATGCCTTAAGCACAAGAGCCAAAGTTGCCATTAGGGTAACTCTGGTTCTCCAACAATGACAAACATACAGAAGTGGTTGTAGTGAAAAATTAGTAACTTTTCATTTACTATATTCTAAATGTTATTTATAAAGCACATTAAAAAGATATTCTCCATATTTCTGAAAGCAAATAATATAAGATTTATAAACAGTCAATTTTATTGGAATGGTTTTCCTAATAGATACCTGTTTTTGCTCAATTGAAAGCCTATTAATGCTATGATTGTATGCTCATTTTCCCTTCTTTATCTACTAGTGCCTAAAGATGCAAGAGGTGTCAAAAATAAGTATTCATTCCAAAAGAAAACATATGCCTCTTTTTCTTCTTACAGCCTTCCTTAGTGGACAGCTCTCTTCTCATCTCCTCACCCAAAGGAATGCCTTTAGGTAAAGAAACCTTTTCATAAATACTGACTGGCAGAGCATTCTCAAGCTTTGCCTCTCCACTAGAATCAGAAGATAGGTTAAGTCCAATAGGCTCAAATCATAAATATGTCACATTTTCAAGCACTTCCCTCGTCCTCTCCAGTGTTTTTAACTACTTTGACTCTCACAAGATGCAAAATGTTAGACCCCACCATTACTTCCATCGCTATGCCTATTTAAATCATTAAATCCCACTTCTGGAAACACAATCAAAATAAACTTAAGGAAATCAAAACTACTTAATAAAATTGAATTAAAAACTTATCATCCTAATACAAAGTAGTGGACTTAAGACCCTATGCTTAAGATAAATGCAAACTGAAAAAGTACGCAGAATTCCCACAATGTCGATAATCTAACATTCATATGGCAGACTCATCAAGGTAATATATAATCCACTGTTTTTCATTTCCTTGGTTTCACACTGGAAATTAGTCTTCATTTTTCATGAGGTAATTCCTTAGTTAGGAATATCACTTACAAACTACAAACAGAAACCGGGGCCTTTCAGAAGGAGCTATTAAGACTCCCTACATTATCTTTTTCCAGTGTTCTAGCATAAACTTATTCATTGGGTGACAGAGTTAAGTAATGGAAAGTAGGATAAACAAGACACAAGGCTTTGGAAATGACTGAATATCCAACTAATTACAGTATTATGCATTTGTAAAGCCATCTTCCAACTTTAAAAACACATTAATTTATGCTGTGAGTCATTTTATATGCCAACACCCTTATTTCAAAAAAGCAGAAACTTAAGTATTTAATGTACATATTTTATATTTGGACACATTCTAATCAAGCATGTACCAAGAATTTTTCAGCAACCTATGATTTAAGCAAAAAACTACCCCTTAAGATTAAATAAGGCGTGTAGCACACTGGACATAGGCCTGGCAAAACACTCTCTACTCAACACTGCTCATTATTACTGCTCTTAATTTTCCAACTTTGAGTCAAAGTAAATGGGTATAAAATTATGTGTATACCGTAAACATGAACTAATACGTACTACTACTATAAACAGTATGTCATCGTACCAAGTATTGCTTTTCATCTAGACAACGGAGAATTACAGTAATTGCAACAAAAACTTGCGACAGGATATAGTATTAAAAGTCAATCTCCACAAAGTCTAGTAGGAATTTTAACTATCAGCCAGCTGATCCTAAAGAACTAGCTCAAACTGAATAGTTAAGAGCTCAAGCACGTAGACAAGTGTCCGTTTCTTTCTAAGACTACATCGCCCGTAGAAATCAGATTACTTCAATTATGAAAGCCTACATAAATTCACTGTCTCATGCTAGAGAAACACATTTTTCGGGTCCTTGCACCAATAATTAAAAAAAAAAATCCAGAGTCACTTAAACCGACAATATTACAGCATCCCGGGCGCATCTAGTTTTTAAAACACTACAATAGTCTCAGCCACGCAATTACTGTGACAGGGAAAATGAAAAGGCAAGTTGGAGAGCATATGCTTTCGTAATTATTAAAAGCAAACATTGCCTCCACTACGAATAGAGAAGATCTTTGTCTTTCAAGACTTAATCTTGACTCGCGGGACAAGGCACCGTCCCCCCGCCCACGCGAGAGTCACGGCCGGGACGCGCCGATGTGCGACGGGAGAGGCGCGGAACTCCGGGTAATGACCCGTCCCCGCTACTTCCCGCCAGGGCTTAGCACACAACGGCTAACTCCACGTGGACATCCAGGCGCGGATGACAACACCCACTGCCACCAGATGCCCCCGCCGGCCCCAGCCAGCTCGGCCCTACGGCGGGGGCGAGAGGCTCCAGGCCGGGGACGCGCGGAGAGTGGCGCGCGCGGCTCGGCGGGGGTCGGGGGCGGGGCCGGCGGTGACGGCCGCGGGGGAGGGGAAGGGAGCGCAGCTCCACTCACGCGCCGGGGGCGGCACCGGGGCCGTCGCTGCGTCTCTCCCGTTCACAACTGAAAAGGGGGGCGGGGTGGGGAGGGGGAAGACCTGGCTCCTCGTTTCATCCGGAAACCGACGGGCCGGCAGGAAATGACGAAGGCAGAGTCGTCCGGGTCCGTTCGGTAACCGGTTCCCGCGCTCCCGGCCCCGACTCCGGGCGGGGAGAGCCCTGAGCCAAGCCTCCTGGCCGCGGGCTGCCTCCGGAGCGAGCAGCGTGAGTGGACCCGCGTCCCCGCGCCTCCCGGGCCCGGCGGGTCGCGTCACCGGCCCCGCCCTCCGCCCGCGCACCGCCCCGCCCCGCCCCGCCCCGGCCTCGCTGGGGAGGAGGGCCGGCCGGGGGTCGCTACCTGTCCGCCCGGCGCCCCCAGCCCGGGTTTGCAGGCTCCTTCTACCTGCCTTGGCCCTGCTCGGAGCCTCTCGGGCCGAGGTTCCAGAAAGGCCGATCAAAAAGTTGAAGCAGCCGCATCGGCAGCGCGGGCGCGGGGCGGGCGAGGCGGCCCGGGGTGGTTGGGGTTTAGCGGGAGTGTGTTGAGGTTGACTCTCGCGCAGCCGGCGAGCGGCGGAAACGCAGAAATTCGCCAGGCGGCTCTGGAGGCTCCTGGCTGTGGCCATTTCCTGGGAGAAGATTATCTTTTATTCCCATTCGACTGAATGCCTTTCCGGGAGGAGCGGGTCTCACAAGATTGGGGTCACTGCTGGAAGAGTTCAGGTTTGGGAGCTAGATGTGACAGCCCTGCCCCTCACTCCCTAGTCTGCGACTTTGGCCAAGTTACATAACTATCACCACCAGCAGTAACAGCAGCTCCTAGTTTCTGTAAAATGGGGCTTTAGTGTCCCCCAGCAGAGTGGTTATGAAAATTAAATGACTGTGTGCACACACAGCATTTGAGCCCTCAAATATAAATTGACTTATGCCTGTGGATTGACAGCCTATCAGCTTGTACCCTTCTACCTCAGCAACGTAAAGCTTGACTAGATTCTAGACAGGGACTCTAGAGGAGGAAAATCATGTTACGTAGTGATTATAAGGAACTCTTGGAGCTGTCAAAGTGATTCTAATCAGCATTTGTATTAAAATAACAAGGCTTTTGGTAAGAGACTTAATAACATTCAAGGCATGATGACAAGTGATAACAATTTTAGAACCACCTAACTAAACATTGTATCTGGAAACCCAAATCAGGAAACTAATTTTAAAACTTAAGATGCAGTAGTCATTTGATCCCTAGAAGAGTGCTAGCTCTCTACCTAAAAATTTATTAAACTAAAGCTAAGCTCTATATTTTGGCAATTTTATGTTTATTTGGGACTTAATTCAGCACCTCAGGTCTACCATCTTGCTGAAATAGTTCAAGCATTATTTAACAGGAAATAATACGTGAGAAAAGGTTTGTTTTCTCCAAAGATCCCTGATTGACGCCCAAGCATGTGACTAGCAAGCTACATGGGTGATCTTGCTGAAATGTTAATTTGCCAGGAATGAACCATGTTAATGACCCTATGCATTTTGCTTTAGACTCAGTAGGAAGACAGGTATGCAGTAAGGGCTCAGCAGGTACTTGTGTACACTTGGTTAAACTGTGGCATTCAGGGAAGGGAGTTCAGGCTTGGTGTAGACCAAAGAGTTGTACTGATTCTAGACAAGATCATTCCTTATTCCTGAAAAACTTAGAGATTCATGCCATTGGTCATGATGGGGGACTGAGCAGAAAAAGCCTACCCTCAGTGCTAATCTTTCACAGCTACACTGCTAAAAATAACTCAAATGCAAGTCCCGGAACTGTAGAACAGTCATAGCATACCAGCAATGTTGTATAAGCTGTATAAGTCACATAAAAATTTTACTATTCTGGTCAGCAGTAATTTGAAGTCCTCTAAATTAATTGAATGCTGGCATATTTGTAGTTGGAGAAAGGCAAGTTCTAGAGAAATACACCATTTACTGAGTGGCACAGGTGAACAGAATTTTGTGAAAAACTAAAGTATATTAACTTGGCTCACATCCATTCTGTAATTAGTAAATTGGTAGAAGACACTTCCAAAATTTGTCAAATAAATGGCACCTGTGAAATACATAAGCACTTATTTTGTTCCCTGTTTCTTCCCCAATTTGTTTATAACTCTCAATCCTGAAACGACCACCCTTGATACATAAATGTCCTGCTCTTCATACAGCATCTCAAATCAGACATCTAAAGCCAACAACTGTGCAAAACACAGTTGTTATTCTTCATTTGGGTCCCAACAAATTTCTAGATTATGCATTATAAGACAAGTTTCTTCTTTCAAAAATAAGCTGAATACTTGTTATAAATCATGTTACATTTAGAAAGCATTCAGTTTCAAGAAATGAGAACTGCAACTGAATTCCCATGTGCTAATTCCCAGAGTGCCAATCACTCTGTTAAAAAAACAAAACCTGTAGCCCATTTTTTTTTAAAGATTTATTTATTTATGCATACAAGAGCTGGGGTACAGGCCAGAGGTGTGGGGGTGGTGAGAGAATTCACCACACAGAGCAGGATGCAGAACAGGCAGATTGACAGAGACACACTGCTGAGGGGAGCAGCGGGCAAGGCAGGAGAGGTCTGCTGTGCCAGGTGGGTCACCTCCCTGGCCGGCAGCAGGGATTGAACTCGTGCTGCAGTGGCTGCGGTTTGCTTCATAGTACGTTGCTTAACCCACTGCGCCACCAGGGCAGGCCCTATAGCCCATTTTTAATGCCTAGAAATTGGGTCTAGTCTAATGTTGAAATATTTAGATCTTGCATCTTTAAATTTTTATAATTTAAAGTTCTATTTTATTATTTCCTGACTAATTTTTACAAGACCAGTCTTTATCAGAAATTATTCTTGTTCTCAGTGAAAGGCTTAAAATGTCAGAAAGGGGAAAACATGCCTCCTGATCTAGAAGCACACTTCTGGGGAAGTTTCATTTGCTCTGAGAGAGAAAACTTATTACTGTTCAGTGCACACTTTTTAACTTATAAACCAAATCGACTCTAGAAAATGTTTTGGAGGCTTACTGGTTTATGAGATACTTTGGTGGAACAGTTCTTGCAGTGCCTTCCTTGTGCTATAACTAGAAGAAACTGAAAAACAATTTTTTCTACATTGTAGATACTCTTATTAATAGAAAATGAAAGTCTTATTCTTAGAAAATGCAGTTATCACCTATCACTATGTTTAGTTTTTCTCCTTTCTATAGAGTATCTAAAACCACACGCCTGGTTTCTTTCACATATAAGGTCATTTTGTTTAGATCTTACATGAGAGAGGAACTTTTCTTTAAGGAAAAACTCAATTTAACTTCTCAAAAGCCGTTACTCTTTTACTTACTATGTGATTCACTTGCTATTACCACTCTTTTCTGTAGGAATGTCCAAAGAATGCATTTCCTTGAGTAGAAGTCACAGCTGTGTAAATAGCAAAAGGCAACTTTTTATTCCATAGTTTTTGACCAAATTTGGCCAGCAGGCCAAAACTAGATAAAACTGGAAATGTTTTACAGTTGGGCATCATGAGGCATGTAAAAGAGCATTGTTAAGGCTATCATATCTTTTTCTAGGCTGCTGTCAAAAGCCCAACACTGTTCTCTTAGTATCATAGCTTGTTTGGGTCTGTACTTTAAATAAAGTATTCAATTACTTTTGTCTGGATAATAGCTACAGTTTAGAAATTGTGCAGTGACATCTCAATCTATATCATTTTAGTAATACGATTTTTTTTAATTCCAAGATTTAACCTTTATGTAAAAGAACTGTAATGTTTCAAAGATGAAAACAAGTATGTTACATTCCTTAGTTATCCAGGAGTTCGCAAATTTAAAGGGCCAGATTTTAAATAGTTTAGCCGAGTTCTAAGGCAAAAGTCAAGAATGTGTAGGTAGTTGCAACCAATTAAAATGTATCCACTTAGAAATATAAAATCATTGCTGGTTCTCAGGCCATACAAAAACAGGCAGCAGAATGCAGTGTGTTTGCCAACCCTTCTCTACACAGACATAACATCACTAACTAAAAAGAAACCCTGCTTTCTTTTCTCTCTTTTCAGCCTGGAGGTTAGAAGGTAATGGGTGACGATAGCTCCATTGATTACAGTGTTCACGAGGCCTGGAACGAAGCCACCAATGTTTACTTGGTGGTGATCTTAGTTAGCTTTGGTCTCTTCATGTATGCCAAAAGGTATTTTTTTTTTTTTTTAATCTTAGGGTATATAAGAAGCTGGGCATTTAAAAGTTTTGCAGGTTGGTTATTTCGTATTGTTCTTTAATCATTGAGTGCACAAAATTTCTCTCAGCATTAATTAATTTCATCAGCATTTTGTTTCTGCTCTGAAAGCACTGACTATTCTGGTCTCCAGCAAAATCACCAGGGATTGACTTTGAAAACCACATTGTTTCAAGAGATTAAGATTTAAGTGTAACACCTGGTATCAGAACCAGCTGTTCTAAATTCCCTATCATTTAATATAGTTAAATTTTATCATCCATCCTCGGATAACTGTCACCCTTGGATAAGCACATTTTTCACCCACAGCCCTGAAATGCAGAAAAACCAATTCCTGTGTGTTCCTCTGTTGTTTCTGCACATTTTAAAGCTTTCTCTGTGGTTCTTGGTGCATTAACTTCATTGTAGCACTTACTGAATTATGTTGGTGTTATTTGGTTACTTGGCTGGCTGTTCCAGCACAAGGACCTTTAAACCTTTGTGTTCCTGCTGTGCCACATAGCGTAAATCTGCAATAAATACTGCCTGCCTTATTTCTAGATGTAGCATAATTAACTGTCCTCTTCCACACTCCCTGCCTCCTTTCCGTAAAATACTGTTTTTAAAGGGGTGGGGGGAGAGGTGTTGAACTGGGTTGCTTCTGCTTGTAGCCATATGCTTCAAGGTGCCCTCTAGCAGGAAAAAAAAAGGGGGCATTAAATAGTTAAGAATAATCAGTAATCTAAAAATAATTGATGTTTGACCTGGAGAAGAGTTCAGAGCTCAGAGCCCACACTTTTGGATACTCAGGCTTGCCCTTCCCAGTCATGTGCCTCCTGAAGCAGCTGGCCCCTTGGCTGCCTGGGCTCTGGTGGGTTGGTGAGAGTGGGATCCATATATCAGCTCTGGCCCATGTGCAGGTAACAGCTTTCCTGTAAAAATAGCCACCTCCTTCCCACCCCACTTTTTTATGACCTTGTCTTTAATTTTAAGGACAGGTGGTCCCACAGGGCTATGTCATTGTATTTAAGAAGCACATTTATTCTTTACTTTCCAAAATTAAGATGTGTTCACGGTCTGTTTATTCTCAAGCCCAGTAACTTAGCTATGTTTGGATGATGTGAGAGGGGAGGAAAAAAATCAGAGGTTTTCTTACTTCTGCATTTTCCCATCCAATATTTGATTTGATAGGGGGGCATCAGAGTAGGAATTCAGCAGTGGCATGTCACTTTGTTGTGTTAAGTGAATATGTTCAGCTACTCTTTATATAATCCTGTGCACACATAATGCTTATACTTTTTTAGTAAAAGGAAGAATACTTGAACCAAGGAAGCATCTCACAGAGAACATGGACTTATTATCATTAAATCCTTTTAATATAGCTTCTGATTACTATGACCATGAGAATACTACAGTCCTATACATATTGGTACAGATTTTTTGTTTGTTTGTAATTTTACTGGTTATATATATTTTTTGCTCTATTTTTTTTTTTTCTTATGATGTTTGCTTTCTTTCCTCAGGTGTAGTCCCCATAGAATTTCCACCACCATTTCACCCAGCACCATCACCATAGTTCTTTGTGGTCTTCTCCCCTCATGTTGATCCCTTCCTCTTGCCATCCCCTGCAGAATGTCTCTGATTTATAGTTGTCTGTTTATTTTTGTTTTGTTGTTGTTTTTCCTTAATTCCTTAATTCCCTATATTCCTCCTATAAGTGTAACCACCCAGTAGTTTTCTTTGTCCTTCTGATTTATTTCACTGAGCATAATCCCTTCAGGTTCCATCCATGTTGCTGCGAATGGGATTAGTTTGTTTTTTTTTGATTGCTGAATAGCATTCCATCATCTATTTTTGGGTGTTTGGGTTGATTCCAAGTCTTACACATTGGTACAGATCTTTCTCCTGCTTTGGTTTTGTTTCAGAAATAAGCGGAAAATCATGAGGATTTTCAGTGTGCCACCTACAGCAGAAACTTTGTCAGAGCCCAACTTTTATGACACAATAAGCAAAATTCGTTTAAGACAGCAACTAGAAATGTATTCCATTTGTAAGTATAACCTGTGTTTATCCATGTACATTGGCATGTTAAAATAGATTTTTGAGAATTAAGTCCATTGTCAAAAGGTTATCAGAAATAGTTGGTGATGAAAACTTAGTACCTTTTTGTATGTTCAAAACGGTATTTGAAAAGACAGATTTTCCATGAAACTTATGCATCAGGGTCTTTTGCTTGTGTGGGACCCTTCCAAGACCCTCAGAAGAACTGTAGCAGTATGTTCGTGTGATCATAGTTTTGTAAATTTTGCAAAATTTGGAGATTTTAACAATCAGTTAAGATTGCTGTCTCTTTCTACTCTAATTTCCCCTCTTGTATTTCCCTTCACCCAGAGAATTTGGGAGCTCTGGCCAAGGAGAAGTTGAGTTGGAGCTATATTTAGTTTGGGTTTGAATTTTGTATTTGTGGAGTGTGCAGTCACTGCTATTATGATTAATTACTGCAGACCAAAGCAACATAGGAACAGCTTCCGGAAATATGGCATGTGACATCAGTGTATAAGGTCCTGTATCAGTATTAATATATCCTGTAGTACCAGAGTGTGTGAGTGTGTAGGTGTGGAGAAGAAACAGAGTTTAAAAAGTTCAGAGTGAGGATGCATTGTACATCTATGCCATAACCTTTTATGCCATCATTTAAAAGAATGATGTGTGGTTTCTATTGTATAAAAGGTTTAGGTGTCATGCTTCATAATTATTATTATGAGGTGAAATAAGCCAGTCACAAAAGAACAAATATAATTTCACTTATATAAAGTAAATTCATAGATACAGAAAGTAGAAGGGTGGTTTCCAGAGGCTAGGGGTGAGTAGATGGGAGTTATTGTTACTTGGTTGTGTTCTATGGGTGGTGGTAATGGTTGCACAAGATGTGAATGTACTTAATGCCACTGAACTGTATACTAAAAAATAGTTAACATGGCAAACTTTATGTATATTTACCACATTAAAAATATCCTTAAAAAAATCTAATATTAAAAAGCTTACAGTGCCAGAAGCTCTGTATGGAAAATTATAAGAATTAAGTTTTCATTGAGGTCCTGTCAAAACAGAAGCCATCTCCCTTTATTACTATATATTGATATGGTAATATATTTAATAATATACATAATTATAAATTTTGTATAGTTTTTTCCCTTTTTTGATGGTAATGGTATAAGATAAAATTATCATAATTTCTATTTGTAAGATATAGTCAATTTCTTTTGATTCTGTATCAAATAACTATAGATCTAGTAACTTAAAATAACAAAAATAGATTGTCTTACAGTTTTACAGTTTCCAGAGTCTCACTGGGCTATAACCAAGGTGTCATCAGAGTTCCATTTCTTTCTGGAGGCTCTAGAGTGGAATCTGTTTCTTTTCTTTATCCAGCTTCTGGAGGCTACTCACATTCCTTGATTTGTGACCCCAGTCCTCCATTGGAAAGACAGAAGCATTGCATCTTTCTGCTCATTCCTCTGTATTTATATCTTACTCTCTTTCTGAACTCAGCCAGGAAGGGGTCTCCAATTTTAAGGGTGCATGCAATTAGGGTGGGCCAGAGATCATGAAAATTCCTCTCTTCTCAAGGTCTTCACTTTAATCACGTCTTTTAAGTCCCTTTTGCCCTCTAAAGTAACATATTTACAGATTGTGGGGTTGAGGATGTGGCTTTCTTTCGATGTCATTCTTGCAAACTGGGTGTTCATGTGTGGATTTGTACATTTAATGATTCCTATCATCTTGTATCATCTCGTTCTGACCAAGTTTGGTGGTTTAAAGGGAAATAGCAAACAAAATTCTTTTTCTTAAAGAGGAATCCCAAAGTTGCATAAGCTTTATGCCACAAAAATTTGGATCCACTTTTGAGTAGCATAAATAAGTAGTATTTCTTTCTTGGCTAGCAAAAACTTAAGTAGGAGATTAAAATTTTTAAAGCTAAGTAGGGAATAATAGTCACAAAGATTTATGTATTTTCTGTAGTTTCATGTTAAGATCACTTGTTCAGTAAACATTTAGAAGTACAAAAAGTGTGTAGAATACATCTTTTTCTTCCAATTTATATTAGTAACAATATTCAATAATAAGTCTCTTAAGTTTATAAACTAAAATATAGTCAAATTCCTTATTATGTGGACAACATTACTAACTTATGGAAATGGGGAATAGGAAAAGAGAATAAAAAATAAAAGAGTTTGCAAGAATGGCATCGAAAGAAAGCCACATCCTCAACCCCACAATCTAAATATGTTACTTTAGAGGGCAAAAGGGACTTAAAGAATAGGAAAATTGTGAAGAGTTCATTTAAATAGCTTAAATATTGTTCACCTTCTATTTCAAAGCTCTGAATTAATCCTGATATACACAGAATAATAAGTAAACATAAAAATAGCTATTAGCAGTGTTGAGAAATCAGAGGGTAATGAAATATAATAAAATTTTTCTAAAGGAAAAGTACTTATTTAATTCTAAACTCTTTATTGAGAATCATGACTAAGTATGATTACTGATGTTTGTTAATAATTATTTTGCTGTTTTATTAATGTTGTCTCTTCTTTTTCTTGTTGTTTAATAGCACGGAAACATGACTGTCAGCAGCCACAAAACCAAGTGGACAGTGTGCAGCTCTCATTGGAATGAAATCTCAGAAAATGAGCAACTTAAGTAATTATTCTTAAACAGTCTCGTATCAGACTCCTAATTTTGTGTATTGAATCATGCACTGCATTTCTAAAAAGTCCAGAACACAAAGAGCCTGCGCTTATGTTGAAAGATATAGGATAACCAGGAGATTGTGATTTTACCTTTTGAAGATCTTTTAATTTCTTCAGGATACAATCAATCATGAATAAAGCACACCTTTGAAAGCAAGAACTCAAGAGCTTATGTCACTTCATTTAAATTTTTTTTTACAAAATTTAAAAAATGAGTCATTACCCATTGACTAATTGTGGAGACTTTATGACTGCACTATTTCTCCCTTAATTGTGTTTCCAAGAATTTTTTGTTTCTTAATCCACAGAAGGGCCATCTTTAGGTCACCCGAGGACCATGCTGCTGAATAAATGGCTCCACTATATTGATGTTAGCAACTTGCTTTTTGGCCATATGAGTTGGAGTGTTTCATGTAACTATCTGGTTACTTGTGCTTTTTTAGGATGATGAAGATTCCCTGTAGACTCATGTGCGTTTATGGTGAGCAGTGAAATATTTTTACTTAGTTTTTCATATTTAAATAGAAGCTATTTTGAGGTAGCAGCAGGGAAGTTTAACTGTCCATCTGACTACTCACTAATTTGTTTTTAAATCAAAGTTATTCTTAATTCAAAAAATTAGAGTTAATATTTCAGGCATCACTTGCTTTTCCTCTTTATGATTTAGTCTTTCTCAGTAAAGAATGTAAATTTTAAATGAAAAGGTATAGACCAAGTAAAATTCAGGAAAATTGCATTTACTTTTATCCAATTTAGTCCTTGTACACTGTATTGTACAAGGCGAATTCTCATCCAAATGTAATAATTCTTAATTTGGAAATGAGTTTAAATGTGCAACATTCTATACATGGAATGAAAAACTGGCTAAAGGATTATGTTATCATTAGGGGTTGGGACTACAGAGTGGCAGAAAGATAGTCTTCTTAAACTTTGCTTTCCTCTGAAGAGAATCACAGTATATTTCCATCAGCAGAGGACATAAGCAGTAGAGTGAATGGTTTGCTTGCTGTCACTGATATGGTGTAATAAGGACAAATTACAAAAACTGGCCATCTGACTATTTGTTAAAGTAGTATTCATAAATATATATAAATTACATTGCAAATGACTGTGTCTTACTTTATCCACTGGAGAGAGATGATCATAACTAAAAACTAGTAGATCTTACAGTGAGCATCTAACCTTGGCAAGCAAGAGAGAATGAATTCCTCCTCATTTTTTTCTCTAAACTAACTGATGGGAATCATACCGCCTACTGGCAGAAACAACAGCAAGTCCAGCTTTGAAGTTTCTTCAGTGCTTCAACAGCTGAGCTGGGAAAAAAGGGGTGGAAGCCCTGCAGCCACACTTCAAAGCAACACCAGCTGATTGTCCTGCTTCTGCCCCTGAATCCACTAAGGATTCAACAGAACTGTTTTCTTTGGAAGAAAAATGGAATGACTCATCAAGTGGTAACTAACACTTGCGTTCTCCTTTTCCTCATTTCTTCTCTTTAATTCAGAAGATATTCAACAGTAAGCACTAGTCTGCCTCCGTGGGTGCACAGCTGGAGTGTGTTAAATAATTGGATATTTAGCTGATGCCAGCCAGCTGCATTGAAGGGAAGATGTTAGCGTCCAAAGGGCACAGATGTTTGCTATTGACCTCGTACTGTTTCAGGTGGAGCTATTTATGCAATTCATCAGAAATGCAGAGTTTATAGTAAAATTACTCTAATGTCAGAAATAAGTTAAATGTTGAGGAGAAATAGATAAAATAGTGGTAATAAGAATAGTTTCAGATATTATGATAAAAATGCTTATTTCACTTAGAAAGTGAAATAATTAAAGGGAGAACAGAAAATATTTATGGAGTCAAGTAATTCATTCAATAGTTATGTGCTCAATCATGTATGAGCCTTAGAGGCTATTCTACTCTAATAACAGAATTTGAAAAAGGAGCAGGTAGCAGAAACCAAATGGAAGTAAGGGCACTTGACTTCCTTGCAACCTTGCACCTTGATAAGTCTTTCCATTGTTCTTCCAAAGAAAACTTAGGATCTGGGACTGGGACTCAATCTTAATGTATTTACCACTTGACTCCCTAATAAAGTCAAAGCTGACACAAAAGCAAAAATATATATGTATATTTAAAGCAAGAAAAATTTCCCATATTTTTTCCCTCTTTAGCCTCCTGTAAATCTATAGGGTGAGATAGCTCTTGAATGAGGAGTTGAGTATAAAGGAGGAAGTAAACTATCACTTAACTCCTATAGCACACATGGAAACAGGAGCAGGTCATCGTTTCCAGTCCTTGACCTCTCACCCCAAAATAAATGAGTGGCATTTATCAGTGTGTTCTGTACTCATGTATTTCCTAGATAATGGTGAATAACTAAAATAACGGAATCTAGATTTTAAGCATCATATCACCCACACAATGTCCAATATATAATTTTTTTTAGTTATAGGAATAAGATTAGGAAAATGAGATCCAAGGTTAAGAGAAGAAATAGGACAATGTGGCCCATAGTGAAGACAAAAAAATAGTTGATATAAACTGACTCCATGTGACCCAGATGGTGAATTAGCAAGTAAGGGCTTTAATACAGTATTACAAATATGTTTACATAAATGAAATGCTTTCAAATAAATGGTAATTGAAAGACTTTATCAGCACAAATCTGCTGTATAGGAAATACTAAACGAAGTTCTTTGGGCCAAGGAGAATAATGAATGGAAACTCAAATCTAAGCTTAATAAATTGGGGAGAGACAATGATAGAAAAAGTATGGACTTTTACTGAGTGGGGATTAAGAATAAGCAGGATTTCGGGGCCTCCCTGGTGGCGCAGTGGGTTAAGCAACGCACTATGAAGTGAACCGCAGCCGCTACAGCATGAGTTCGATCCCTGCTGCCGGCCAGGCAGGGGACCCACATGGCCAGCAGACCTCTCCTGCTGTGCCCGCTGCTCCCCTCAGCAGTGTGTCTCGGTCATTCTGCCTGTTCTGCTCCTCACTCTGTCTGGTGAATCCTCTCACCTCCCGCGACTCTGGCTTGTACCCCAGCTCTTGTATGCATAAATAAATAAATCTTTAGAAAAAAAAAAAAAGAATAAGCAGGATTTCTTCTACTGTTATAACTTATCTATAGCTTGAAATTATTTTTAAGTCATAATAAAATATTTATAAATCAATTCTTAGTAAACCAGATTCTTTTGTATCATACCATTCATTAGCAAAACTGAAAAACTGGGGCATTTCCAAAGGTGTTCTAGACAACATTATTCTCTTCTCTACCTTCCCCAGAGTATCCAGTATCTTACTGTTCTTTATCAAAATCTGATTTCAAGCAAATCTGAAACACTTCCACAAGAATGGAAATGACTGGTAACAATTAAAGTGCAGTACATTCATTTTGCATTTTACCCAAGAACCTTCAGTGGAAAGGTAGGAAGTTTTCAGACTGGTAATTTTTAGGGAATGAGAACCTTTATGATCTTTGAAATCATACCATGTTAATAACTAACTCCACCTGTTCACTTGGCAACCACTTTTGATTCTGCCTTCCTCCATTATCTTGGGTTAAACAGCAACCAGAATATCACCTCCTCATCAAAATTATTTTTTTTAAAGATTTATTTATGCATACAAGCACTGGGGTACAGGCCAGAGGTGTGGGGGGTGAGAGGATTCACCAGAGAACAGGGAGCAGAAGAGGCAGATCAACGGAAGTACACTGCTGAGGGGAGTAGCAGGCCAGACAGGAGAGGTCTGCTGTGCCATGTGGGTCCCCTCCCTGGCGGGCGGCAGGGATCAAACTCGTGCTGCAGTGGCTGCGGTTTGCTTCATAGTGCATTGCTTAACCCACTGCGCCACGAGGGAGGCCCCCTCATCAAAATTATTAAATGCATTTGTAACTCCTTAGAAAATAATAGTTCTGCAGTTTTTTATGTGTGTGGTTTGTTTTTTTTTTTAGAGATTTATTTAGGTATACAAGAACTGGGATTCAGGCTAGAGGTATGGGGAGGCTGGTGAGAGGACTCACCCAAAGACAGAGTAGGGAACAGAACAGGTAGATCTACTGAAATACACTCCTGGTGAGACAGGAGAGGTCTGCTGAGCCATGTGGGTCACCACCCTGGCCGGGGAGTATCTGTTTAAAGTAGGGCATAGGAGCCTCCCTGGTGGCATAAGGGGTTAAGTTGCAGAACTATGAAGCTGTCCACAGCCACTCAGCATGAGTTCATCCCCAACCAGGGACCTAACCCTCATGGCGCAGCAGACCTCTCCTGTCTCACCCACTGCTCCTCTCAGCAGTGTATTTCAGTTAGTCTACCTGTTCTGTTCCCCACTCTGTCTGCTGAATCCTCTCATGCACCCACTCCACATCTCTGGCTTGTACCCCAGTTATTAAATGCATAAGTAATGAAATCTTTAAAAAAAATAAAGTAGGGCACAGTCAATTCTGTTTTATTGTTTCATTTCTGTGAGGTATGAAAGTAGATTAACAGAGTGATCTTTCAATTACCATCTAAAAGTGAACAATGTCCAAGACTCTTCGTCCTGAACTTTTGTGATATTGAGAAATGTGAAGATTACATGGGAAGAAATATCTCCAGGGACAAACAGAGGTATAATAGCAGGTATATAAAAACAGAATTTCTGACAAACATATAGCATCTCACAGTATTTATTAGTGTTTTTTGGACTTAGGAATGGTATATTAGAGACACAGAAGTAATGACTGATCTTCTTTTCTCTAATGTCAAGTTTTTTCTATATGCATTGTAGTAACTTACAAATGCTTAATATTTTAACAAATTTTCACTTAATTAAATCATGTTGTATCTAGTGCTATCTAGTGACAGCTACAGAAAGCTGTCAGTCCTATGGAATTACCCTGTTTGAATAGTTCTCTACTTTTTCCCTGGTACAACAAAAAGCAAACAGCAGTTTTTACCATTTGTAGGGTAAATGGAAAAGTGTTTAGGCTTTTCCACCCTCCCGCCATTGGTGTCTACCTGCCATCCTGCACGCGTGCCTAATGGCGGGCACCTCAAGTAGGGTGTGGGTGCATGTAAGTGGGCGCACCTGGACTGACACACGCGGTGTATAAGGGTGGCATCACGAGGAAACCAGCAGGGGAGGAGGAAGAAAGCATAAGCAGAAGAAAGATGGGAGAGCAGAAAACAGGGAGTGAGATTTGACGGGAGCTAGGAGGCCTGCCAGCCTCATGGCCACCCCCACCCCCTCCAGCTTGCTGTGTACCTGGTCCCTCTCATGTAAATATCAATAAATACCTGAAAAAGCCACCAAAGGCTCCAGGACTCTTCCTTGACCCCTCTGCTCGGATCATAGATAACCTGCCCTGTGCCCTCCTGGCACTACACCATTCTTGAAGTTCTTACTGTCAGTCCAGTGTACTTTAGGAAGTGAAAGTGGTTAAATCCCAACAGCGTCTTTATTTTGGTTTTTCAGTGTCTTAAAATAGCAAACATGTATTATCTCAGATCCGAAGCATTCAGGAGCTAGGTGGTTTCAGGTCTCTCATGAGGTTGCAGAGAGGATGTTACCAGTCAGCTGGGCTACATTCAGTTGGAAATTAGAGGAGGGGCTTCCAGGATGACACCTCACATGGCTTCGGGCTGGAGACCCCAGTTCCCTTCCACGTGGGCTGCATTATTAATAGCTTCCAAAAAACAAAAAGAGAAGGATGAGTCTTTTCTCCAAAAATTGTTCCAGAGCATAGTATACCAGATATTTTTGTTATTATTTCTAAAATATAATTGTTTTTCAAAAATTTTTAGCACTTAAGTTTTAGTTCCTGATAACAGTGAAAATGGTTGCATAGATAATCAAAAAAGCAAATATTTTAAACTTTTCTTACATGTTTGTATGATACTGTGATTTTTAAATATATATTGTAGGGTCAGAGAATGATCAGGTCTTTCCACCCTCCCACCACTGTGATGATGGACACCTGCGGTGCTGCGAGCATTCCAGGGTGGGCATGCGCAAGTGGGCGCACCTGAGTTGGGACAGGTGCATAAATGGGCGGTGTCATGAGGACACCAGAACTGCAAGGACCGACTGACAGAACCAACAGGACCAACAGTACTGACAAGCAGCAGCAACAGCAGAGAGAGAGAAGAAGCAGCCAAGAGGGTGAGATGTGCCGGGGGCTGGGAGGCCTGCTAGCCTCCCGGCCCTCCGGCACCCATGCCTGCCATGTACCTGGCCACCTCTACTAAATAAAGTATGAAAAGCCACCAAGGGCTCCAAGACTCTCCTTCCTTGACTCATCTGCCCAGAACCATCCGGAACCCTGCTCCTGTGCCACCTCCTTCCTGCCGCTACATATAGGTACACACATAGACGTGTATACATATATATGTCATTCAGAGGACCAAAGTATAGTTTTCATCAGCAATGCCTAGCATTTCCAAAAGTCTTGGAATTTCTTAAGTGTTAAGCATGTTAAAGTGTCTCTTCTTATGTTAATAAAGATAACTTTTGTGAAACACCTAAGATGGGAGCTGGTTGCCAGGGAAACCCACCTGAAGAAAGTTCCACCCCCAGACCTCCAAGGAGGGAGGGAATTGAGATTGAGTTCAATTATCAATGGAAAATGGTTAATCTGTCATTTCTAAGTTATGAAGCCTTATAAAAACCCGCATGGAATGGGCTTCCAAAAGATTCTAGATAGATGAACATGAGAGTTGGGGATAAAAGTATCCCTGGAGAGAGCATGGAAACTCCAAGCCTTTTCCCAGGCTTTGCCCTATTTTATTCTTCCAACTAGCTGTTCCTAAATATCCTTTGTAACAAATTGGTGATCTATTGAGTGGGTTCCCTGAGTTATATGTGCAGCTCTGCAAATTAACTGAATCAGAGGAGTGTGTCCTGAGAACCTCTGATCTGTAGCCAATCAGCTGGAAGCACAGGTAAACCTAGGCTTTCTTACCTGTTACCTGAAAACTAAGGTGAGCATTGTTGGGTCCTGGAGTCTCTACCAGTTAATCAAATGCACAGGTGACAGGCTGGGCTCGCAACTGGTTTCTGAAGTGGAGGAGACTGAGCCTTTTTTCTACGGAAATCTGACCCTTTTTCTGGGTAGATAGTGGTAGAATTCAGTGAATTGAGTTGGCTTCCCAAACACCCTGCTAGTGTGCAAGAATTGTTTGTTGGTGTGAAGAAACACCACAGACTCATGTTGCAAAAAAAATCAGGGCCCTCCTCCCTCCCACCCCACACACTGTTCACCTTTCAAATTAGTTTTGTTTTAGCAGTATTTCAATTGGTTTGCAATCTCTTAAGTTCATTACACCTGCTGATGATGGCCAGCAAATACAAAACTATTTAATTCTAAGTGAAGGAAGCTAATCTGAGACTGCAGGAGTTGCAGGTTATCTACAAATTTGCCATTTGTATTTAGACAATCTGAGTGGACAGATTCTGTATTCTGAAAGTCATGGCAGAGGAGATTGTTTTTACAAAGCAATTTCTTCACCATTATATTCAGATTTAGCACAGCATCACATTTTGAATTTCAAATCACCATCTTTCATGACCTACAATTTTTAAGCAAAATCAAACATGCTAAATTGTGTATCGAAGAAGCATCAGTCAACAAAATACTTTTGATCAAAAACCAACTATCATGGGTTCCTGTGAGCTGGCTACTAGGTGGCCACTCGTGGGCCACCTATTTGCTACCTACAAATCACAGCAGAGCATTCCTTGACTACGTACAGAATATAGCCCTACGTACAGAATATGACCTGATTACGCAACTCGCTCCATGGTGGTCTCAGGATAACTCTGTCTGTGATAACATCAAATAATTTGCTGACGCAATGTCTCTTGACATGTGGTCACAATGTCCCCTTCTCTTGTTTCTCATAAAACTTTGTCCCCCCTTCCTATCCCACCCTTCGGATCTTATTCCTCACACCACTGTCACATGATCAGCTTTCACTAGCCTGTGAACATTCAATAAATGGCAGAAGAACTTCTATTCAAGTAGCGGAGTCTTGCCTTGCAAACCTGCCATGACCACTGTGTCCCTCATGGCGTTCCCGTCGCAAAGCAGCAACAAAGTTCCTGTCACAACAAACTGTGAAGAAATTTGTCTACGGTCCAGACAAAGGAGGGGAATCTGGTTTGGCGAATTGCTGATAAACTTTAAGGCCCCTTTTTGGACTGTCAAGGCTTTCATCAACTATTCTTTCTGGGAAAGGAGTTGCTCCCTTTATTCCTTGAGATTTTTGATCATCAAAGTTAGCTTTCTCTTTTCATCTTGAAGACCTGTGATGTTTTCTGCAGAGGACTGGAAATTGGGTTTCAGAAATGCCAGTTCCAAGGACAAATTTTCACTTATCTACAAATTAGAAGTGAATAAAAGTGATCGGAAACTTAACCACTCAACATTTGCTAATTTAATTGCATTCTAATTTTTATTAAGATTCTGTTTGTTCTTAGCTACTCTTTAGGTGACTTATTTAATAGTCTGTGGCCCGTTGCCATGGCAAGACAGAACTAATGACAATCCTTATGCTAACTTAAAGCTAGTAAGATACACCCTTTCTTGACTTATAAAAATGAAAAGGACTGTGGCAAGTCTAATATGCTTCAAGATAGTTCAATTTTTTTAGAAATGCTAGTCCTTAATTACAGCTGTGAAGAAACTGCAGCTGAATTACACATGACAAATGTAGACACTGTTCTGCTAGCTGACAGCTTTGCCTGAAGTCTGACGTTTGCCTTTTCAAACTGTTTGAGAGTAAATTTAGCTCGAAACAATTGTGAATGGAGGGGAGTAACTTGATGGTTCTAATAATCTTTTTCCTTTTGAACTATGTGTTAGCCAATCAACAGATTCTAATTTATCTTTCTCCTAAAAAGTTAAAATAAAATTTGAATTTGCTTTAGTTTATTTAAAGTCAGATTTAATACACTCAAAAACAACTCTACATTTCTGTATGTTTCAGAACAATTTTGAAAGCACCAACATAAGTAGAAAATGAACTTGGTGAATATTTGTTAATAGAATACAGATTTTGAAATTCAATTTCAGTATTTCTCTCAGCATAGAATCTGAATTGTGTCTATTGTTAACATTATGAGGCCTGGATTTTACCGTCTAATATATGGGAATAAATCTGCTTTTACTCCAGGAATATTCAGATTCTAACTCTGATACACAGATATATCAGCTATACTAGGTATTGATTCCAGATATATATCTGGTATAAAGATATCCCACCTGAGCCCCTAGGAAGGCAACATGATGAATCTTTTGCTAATCTTGTTTAATATTCTTTTACTGTGTAACCAATTTAAATACTTTAAGAATTTAAAAGCAAACTCAGAAGCAGTTTGCTTCCAGGCCTCTAATTTATGTATTCTTTAGCTTTCTGTGCAGTTCCAGGAAAAGCAGCCAGTTAATGAAAACATACAAAGTACATAAATCAAGCCATCCAAACAAAATTGCCATCTATGAACACACATAACTCGCTTTGAATGCATTTTTAAAAATCCAGGTCTTCGGTGTCATCCTTCAAGTCATGATAATATCTCCATTTCTCAGATGGAAATGCTGGCACAGGATGGCCAGCATTAAAAGCAGAGTTAAATTATCTCTTGAAATCCTTTCCGCTCTATATTTTTGTGATCCTCATAATAGAAACAGAATGGGTTGGCGTTCTAAGCATTGTTTTCAATAGGAAAAAAAAAATGCAGATATTTTTGCTGTGGAAGAATGAAGCAAGCCTAAATGATCAGCCTTATTCAAATCCCTTTGAGATAAAAGTCAAGCAGATGGCACTAGATAAATTGTCCTTACAACTCTTTTTTTAAAATTGAGGTTAACACTGATTTACAATACTCTGTATGATTCATCGGTGTTTTTACAATATTTTTAAGTATCACTCTCAAACACTCAAATATAGAAGATTCTTTATCCCCTTTGTATTTATTTGATTACCCCATAGTGTACAGATCACGTCTGTCTTGAACCCTTTCTACCAGATAATTTTGAGCCAGCAAAGATTGTAGTGAGTTCACAAAAGTCACTTAACATTTTTGGTTGTCATTTAAATTATTACTTTAAAAACAAAAGAAGACAAGTCCTTCTACGGTGATAAGCAGGTTTATGCAAATTATCCTGTAAACTAAATAAATAATAACTTCAGTTCATCTTGAAAAAGTTGTTGTTTCATTGCCACTCTGCCATAACATTCTCTGATTTTTGAAAAATCTTATGACCCAAGGTTTCAGGAACTCTTCTCCTGTGCATCCTTTTATAAGTCATGGAAACAACAGCCATCAGGCCTTTCTGCTGATGTTTGGATGAAGTCTAGTTTTTCCTCCAAAGCACTTATCCTGACACAGTGTAAATTCCAGAGGGGGAAAAAAAAATCAGGAGACAGTCTTATGGGCACATCAGGGACTTGGGCTAGTTTATTTGCATCATTTATTATATTATCTTCTTTGGTTGCAGTTTCACTTAGGTAACTCAAGAATATCAAAGTTTTTTTGGTTTTTGTTTTTTTTGTTTTGAAAAGAAGAGTTTATTTAGGAAAAAGAAATAGAGAATAAAGACTCCCAGGTAAATGGTATCTGGGAGGGGCAGAGAGAGCCCATATCCAAGTTTTTTTTAAATGCTGTCACTGACACAGTGGATGTGAAAAACTGTAGTTGTGTTCTGTTGGCAGGTACTGGAGGAACTTTGGAGGAACTGTGGCCAAAGAAAGACCCGGGCTCACATTCCAGCACTTTTCTTATCAGCAGTGTCCTGTGTGCTTACCTATGAAATGAGATAGTAATACCTACCTCCACTATGACCAGGGTTGAATGAAATTCTCAATGTTAGCTGCTGAGCTTGGTGTCCGATAGAAATGTACCCTATTAGAGGTTTCTCATTGTATAAACACTTTGAGACAGTCTTATGTGCAAATAAAGTGGAGCATTACTAGGATGAACCAAAATAAAAAGACCATTTTTTTAATTATTTGTATTAGGTAGTTTTTTTTTAAGATAGGTTTTTTTTAATTGAGGTATAATTTACATTGTATTTGTTTCAGTTATACAATGTAATTTTTTGATATTGCACATACTACAAAGTGATCACATTAATATGCATTAATCATCCATCATCATTAATCATCCATTAATGATCCATCACCCCACAAAATTTTTTCTAGGCATGAAAACTTTTAAGATATATTTTCTTAGTAACTCACAGAGGCAATACAGTTTTATTAACTATAGTCAGCACACTGTTCATTCTATTCCCAAGCAAATTTATTTTATAACTGAAAGTTGCACCTTGAAATATTTTACTTCCAATAACAAACAGTAACAGAACTACATGCATAAATTATGGCTATACAAGAACATTAACTTATTTTAATGGACAAATATGAACTACTTAGTATTATCATAGCAATATATACTGGAAAGGGGCATTAGACAAATCTGCTCAATTTCAGTTGTAGTTTTATTCCTTGAGCAGACTCCTTTATCTTTGTTCTTTGGCTTCCTCATCTGTTAAATCAACATTTTGTAAGGGTGGATCAAGGAATATATTAAAATGGTTTGTATATGATGTCTATCTAGGGTAATGAATTAAAACTGTACATGTCAATCGAGAGAGAGAGAGAGCATACAGTAAAATATACAGATTAGTGATTATTCCAATAGTACAATAATTTTTTTAAAAGATTTATTTATGCATACAAGCACTGGGGTACAGGCTAGAGGTGTGGGGGGTGAGAGGATTCACCAGAGACAGAGTGGTGAGCAGAACAGGCAGATCAACAGAAGTACACTGCTGAGGGGAGCAGCGGGCACAGCAGGAGAGGTCTGCCACGCCATGTGGCTCCTCTCCCCAGCCGGCAGCAGGGTTCGAACTCGTGCTGCAGTGGCTGAGGTCTGCTTCATAGTGTGTTGCTTAACCCACTGGGACACCAGGGAGGCCCCAGTACAATAATTTTTATGGCAAGCAGGATACAAAATATTTTTAAGTGCTAAAATTAGTTTGCCATTTTTGTAGCAAAATTATTTGCAATATTTCTTATTCAATCCTTTTGCCTTTTACATAATTAAAAACTAACCTCCAACAGGTCATGAGCAAGATGGTACAAATGGAATGGTTTCTAGGGTCAGTGGCAAAGTTTAATTTCTTGATCTGGGTAGTAATTTACAAGGACATGGGTGTGTCTGTCATATCATTACTCATTAAGCAGTATATTTATTTTGTGTTGATTTTTGTGTCCTTGTTTTATTATGTAATTAAAGATAAATTTACTGAAGACAGATACTATAGAGCTACTTACTACAAAGGTGAAATCATAGACAACTATGTGAGGTTTTTTTTTTAAATTATGTTTTAAAAACACATGAAAGAGGACTGTCATACAAATAAAATCTTGATTCACTCATTTTGTGTTCATCCCACCAAAACCATATTACTATGTTTTTCATTTTCACATGAAAAATTTTGGATGCCAATAACTGTAAATATAGAGTAGAATTAATATAACTTTAGACAGTAACAGAATTCATTTGGCAATGTGGGTAATCACATTGTTAATTTAAAAAGATGAATCAAATCATAATGAGGCCTCAAGATTTCAGATGCAGTAAACATGGTAGTATCCATTTAAGGAATAAATATGTAGACAGTTAAAAAGATATAGGTGGATGACAATTTGAATATGGACACATTCTATTTAAAGAGTAAAGAAATACCTTAGCTAAAATGAGTGTTTATTGAACAAGTGAAAAATGTGAGTTTCAGTTATTCTGTTACTATGTAGAAAATACATAATTACCTGTCTTCAGGATACCTTGCTTATAAGGGGGGAAAAAAAATCATACTCAGGACCCTTCCTGGTGGCACAGGGGGTTGAGCTCCATGCTGTGGGGCTTCCATAGCCACTGCAGCAGGAGTTCGATCCCCGGCCAGGGGGATGACCCACATGGCGCAGCAGACTTCTCCTGCCTCACCTGCGGCTCCCCTCAGCAGTGTATTTCGGTCGGTCGGTCTGCCTGTTCTGCTCCCCACTCTGTCTCTAGTGAATCCTCTTTTCTCCCATGCCTCTGGCCCATACCCCAGCTCTTGTATGCATAAATAAAATTAAAAAAACAAAACCATACTCAAGCTTGGTAAAGGAATAGAGTACCTTATGACACACAAAGCTTCAAGAGGGATCAGAAGTAGAAAACTTGCCAAGACCCAAGGGAATCTTGGTCTCTCCCCTTTTGCTCCAGTGGACTCCTGCTCTCCTCTCTCTGCAGACCACCTTCCACACCTTGATCATCAGCATATTTGTCATGTTCCTGAATGACTGCCCTGTATCTCAGGATCTCTTGGGGCCAGCAGCTGATGCTAACAAGCTCAATCTGTCTGGGCCCCAATTTCAAAATTACAGTGGGCAAATTACTGAGAATGAAATTTCAGTGCTAAGGCACTGTAGGGATGAAAGGTGGTGACTTACTAGAATATAATATATAGATAATGATGTGGCCATTTATTCCACCAACAAGGAACCACTGTGAGTTCAGGATATGCTGGGAACTCAAGGATGAATAATGCCCAGTCTCTGTTTTTGAGGAGGTCAGAAAACAAGACAGAACATCTCATGAAATTCTTTAAGGAGGTTAAAAGAAAACAAGTATGAATAAAGTCCTTCAGAATCCTAGAGGAAACAAAGACAAATGTCACATAGAGGACTATAGTTGAACTGTCTTAAAAAAGGAGATTAAAAACCTCAAAGCACATTCAGACCAAAAACTACAAATGTGTTAATTTATTTACATCAAGTTCATGAATTTCTCTTCAACGAACTGTGCATGAAGTCTTGATAGGTTGAAGAGATTTTTGCAATAGCTAAAACTGACAAGGACAAAGAATAAAGACTCCCTACAGCATATCAGTAAGGAAATAATGGTTGCTCTGAGAGAAGACAAGCGAACACTGGGAATAAGCACTTACCAGAGGAGAAAACCAAAAGCATTATTCACCCATCACCCTTTTATACCAGTTAGATCAGCAGAATCAGCATGCTAACTAGTGCCCGCTGTGGGCAGGGGCTGTAGGGCTCTAGGCCCTGGGTGGTGTGTTAATAAGTGCATCTGGAGAACACTGAGCGATATTTATCAGAGTCAACACCAGATCCTAAGCACCTAGTGCAGGGGACGGGGACAGACTGGAGAGGGCAGCTTAGAAGTGTTTTCTGCATCACAAATTTGTTTTGATGCTAAAGACAATGGAGAACCAAGAGAAGATTCTAAACAGGCTGGTGACATGACCAGAAGTCATGGCTGTAGGGGGTATGGAAGAAATGGCAGCTTAGGAAATGAGTTAAGGGGTAAATAATATGTCATGAGTAAAGCAGAATGCAAAATAGTCTGTAGACACAAGCTACTGCTAATAAGAATGGCAGTGTACATTTGACAAAGATCAGAAGTGACTCTGGAACTAAGTATATCTTACTTAATATTCATGGGTTTCTATTTTCTTAGGAAGCAGCTTGTTTATGATTTTGGGGGGGCACAAAATATCATTTAGAATTCTGGAATCTAAATATTGAAAGTGTTACTCTAAAAAAGAGAAGGTATGCTGAAATTTGAGAAGAGAGTTATTATCCTTTGACCCTGTCTCTTAGGTGAAGTTTTGCAGGTTTTTGTGGTTTCACAGAAAACCCCTGGTATGAAAATTTAGGGTCTAGTTATATGTAAATTATTCTTCAAAGAATCTAACTACTTTGAGTTCATGGGTTTATGGGATATTTTTCAAACTATGTTTCATATATTCTATGGCTTCTACAGTTTTTACAACTAAATTCTGCTTTTTATTTCGGTGAATTTTAGGATTTGTTTTAGGTAGAGGTGCAAGGAAATTAGAAACCTAGTTTCTCTTGTGAAAATAATTGGTTGGTAGATGTTACCACTGCCTCAGCCAATGGGCAAAGCAGCCAGTGTGGGAAGGTCTGGCCAACCCCAGCCAAGTCTGCGGGGTGATGAAACCCACAGAGGACTTGTGGTCTTCCAGGCATGAAGGACCAACAAAGCAGACGGTCAGTAAGCGCTTGTTCGCTTCTCTTTCATGTGTGCAGAGATTTAATTACCTCTGCTCTTAGAAACTATTCATTTTGGCATCTGTAACCTGAATGTTAATTAGCATCCCTTTCTCTTTCCTGTACATCTACCCATCTCAGAGTGATGCCAATGCTGAGAATACAGAGTCCTTTTTCTTATTTGCGTCTGGTTTTCTAAGTGTGCTTTCTCCCTCTGCCGCTCTCTCTGTTTTTTTCCTAAGACCCAGTCTGTTGTCTTCCCTTCTGTACCCCATGTCCTAGACTTACTGGCTTGCCTTCTCATTAATCCCTGAGAGGGCTGCATTGAGGCCCAGACACAGCTAGACAAAGAGACGCTTGGGGCAGAAGGTCCATGTGGTCTTCCCCGAGAGAACTCACAGAAATGAGGTTGGAAGATCTGTGTTCCAGCGGCAGTGATATATCCTTTTTTTTTTTTTTTCTTGGAAAGAAAATTTTATTTAGGGAAAAAGGACAAAGAATCAAGACTCCCAGGTATATGGTACCTGAGAGGGGCAAGAGAGCAGCCCTGAAGTGATATATCCTAAAGCCAAACAACCATATAAACATGTTCCTTGCTAGAAGCTTATAAAGTAGATACTTAGGGTGTAGGCTAATGCTTTATTTCATTGAAAATATCATCCAGCTACTAGAAATGGTATTCAGTTGTGCCAGGAGTTAAGACATGTGCCAAATTATATCTGGCCTAATTATCTTACTGGTTTTTAGTACCTTTAAAGAATTGCTTCATACTTTTTATCTTTATTTTATAACTGACTACATGGAGACACATGTTAAGTAATACCTCTTTAGGTATTATGGCCATTATGATAAGATCGACTACATTAAGGTAATGCATGAGTAATACATAACAAACATAGCTGTGTTCAATGTAATAGATAAGTTCCTGAAAATTAATATGTAAGTAAAATTATGAATGGAGAGAATCTTAAATTTTAAGCTCTCTAAAGAAATTCTATTGTAATATTAATAATTACAGAATTCTTTTCTATATCATGTGACAAATTATAAAGTAAGAAAATAATAGAATTGAGAGTAACAGGCTAGGTTTCAATTCTAATTCTATAAATAGGAACTGTATCCTATCAAAACATTTTAGCCACAGTTTTCATCTGTAAAATATAAATTATTTCACAATGTTTGCACTTAGCAAACTATAAAGTACTTAATGGGTGTAACCTGGTGCCACAATTATCTACAAACTTTTAATACACATATGGTCTCGAGATCCTTCTGCTACCTGTGGTTAAGATAGCAGTGACTTTATCATATTTTTCTATTTAGACAAAAAAATCAAGGATCCAAAGTCTAATGATTGTTCCAAGGTAATATTATCAAAGATAGCAGATGCAAATGAAAAGTCAAATATTCTGACTCCTAAATTGATACATTTCCTACTGGACCACGGATCTCAGACTTTGAAGGTGAGGGAGAGGAGGGAGGTAAAGCAGAGATAGAAACTTCTCCGTTAACATTCCTTTCCTCACTGCAATGGAAAATAGAAGGAGGGGAAGCAGTCTTGGCTGAAATTCTAGCTTTATCTCTTCTAAAGAGGTATTACTTAACCTGAGTCTCCATGTAGTCAGTTATAAAATAAAGATAATAATATCTAACTCATAGGGTAGCTAAGATTAAAGTGATGTGTATAATACACATGGAAATAATGAGCATACACTAAAGAAAATATTAATGCCAAATTTAGGCATGCCTACATGTGGGAGAAAAGAAACTGAATGTATCATTCTGCTGGTCCTAATCCCTGAAGGGACCTTTTGGAACCAGGAGAAGAGAAACACTTTGATCTTCCATGAATTTCCTCCTCCCCTGTCATTCTAGTCATCGGAATTGCCTGTAATTCCTGAGAAGCAACAATGGGATTATTTCTTGATTACTAAAACAAACGAAAGATTTTCCATCTGAGATAGCAGACTGAGTATAAGAATTTATAAACTCTGCATCAAAATGTTAATACAAATATTTTTTAAACTCCAACAATAAAGAGGATGGGAGGGGGCATAACAAGGGAGTTCAACAAATTTCCGTAAAACAAAAAGTAAACAAAAGAAGGATTACCGTTGAAGCCTACACTCAGAAGTCTGTGTTATTAAGGCTGCAGCATCAGCCCTGGACCCACACTCTGGAAAAACTTCAGACTCCCCAGCAGTATGTAAAACAGCGCAGATATATGAGGGGATTGGTTAACCTCTAACCAAAGTTAACCTCTAAGTTAAGAAAAAAGTCTTTTCTAAAGAAATATCTCCAGGGTACACTAAAGTAGCTAGTGTAGTACTGGTTCTCCAAGTAAAACTCTCCTGTTTTCAGCAGAGAGATCTCTTCCTAGCCCGCCTGCTCTAAAGCAAAGCATGTCCAAACGAAAATTCCCATTTCGGTACCCAGCACTCCCAGACAATCTAGGTGTTCATTTTCAAATAAAAATAAACATTTGCATCAAACTGCAAAACTAGAGTGAAAGAACAGGAAAACAATGAGAAAAACTGTTCCTAGAAGACATAGTTCATGAAGCAAAAGATAATACTGTCTTAAAAATAGTAAATTAAATACTACAGATCTCTTACAAATTTCTCTCTTGGCTACTCGATTCCAAAATTCCTTAACAAGGTCACAGATGGTGTCCCTCTCTGCTGGTATTTTAGTCAAGGTTTTTGTTTATGCTCTTTTATTGTAGGCCAGAGAGTAGACATATTTTTGGTTAAAACTGGAGTTTGACCTCATCAAGTCTCCAAACGGAACACACAGGATGCTGGCTAGTTCTCAGGATGCTACGCTATGTTCAGAGGACCACACTGGTGTGGGTAATTCTTCAAGTCCACACAAATTGTTAAGGTCTTATTTTTATACCCTCTTGTGAACTAATACAACCTTGCCGTGCAGACAGTATAAAAATCACTATGCTTTTGTCACATTAATTAGCACTGGTTACAAAAGCAAGGAATTCTTGAGATAATGCATGTAATCTAAGCCTTTCATTTTATTTTTTTCCCTTTATTTATATATATTTGACATCAATTGTAATCCCCATGCATTCCCCATCACCATATCACCATCACCTCAGTCCCCCATGCTCCCATCTGCCCTCAACCCTTCCCCTACCCCCTCCCCACCAAGTGTCCCCAGTCTGTCCTTGTCTCCTCATTTTTGGTTTTTGTGTCTTTATTGTT
>JAGFMF010011796.1:6485464-6500518 GCA_019455555.1 Galemys pyrenaicus
TAAAGACACAAAAACCAAAAATGAGGAGACAAGGACAGACTGGGGACACTTGGTGGGGAGGGGGTAGGGGAAGGGTTGAGGGCAGATGGGAGCACGGGGGACTGAGGTGATGGTGATATGGTGATGGGGAATGCATGAGGATTACAATTGATGGCAAATATATGCAAATTTTAAAAAATTTATATTAATTAAAAATTTTAAAATAAAATCTTTAAAAACAATAAAAAAAATCAGAGACAATCTATATTAATGGGCATGAAAACGCAATATTGTCAGGAGGTCACCTCTTCCCAATTTGATCTATCATAATTCAATGCAATCCCAAAAAAATTTCCAGCAAGTTATTTTGTATATATCAACAAACTGATTTTAAAGTTTACATGGAGAGGTAAAAGATCCAATTAATTAATTCAGCTTTGGAGAAGAACAAAATAAGAGGGCTGATACTACCTAACTACAAGATGAACTATAAAGTTAAAGTAATCAAGACAGTGTGATATTGGTGAAAGAATAAAGGAATACAGTAATTGCACAGAACAAAGAGCCCAAAAATGGACTAAATACAGTCAACTGACCGTTGACAATGGAGCAAAGACAAAAAAATGGGGCAAAAAATAGTCAGTTCAACAAATGCTGTTGGAACAATTGGCCATCCACACAAAAAAACTATAAATCTTGATACAGAACTCAGTGTCTTCACAAAATTTAAAGCAATCATGGTTCTAAGGATATAATACAAAACAATAAAAGTCTGAGTAGCTAAGATAAGAGAAAACCTTGATAACCTTGGGAATGGTGATGGCTTTTTTTTCCCCTAAAAAGTTTATTTTATTGTTCTATTGAGGTAGTAACATTGGTTTACAATGTTGTCTACAATGTAGAGGTATAGGATCATCCTTCTCAGGTGTTGTTACCACACCATACCCCCACCAAGACACCCATAGTCCATTGTACTCCCTCCCCAATTTGATGTCTTCCCTTCCTCTTCCCCCTCTGGGAGCAGGATCCAAATTTTCAGAGTTAGTTATTGGCTTGGCTTTATGTGATCCTTTGTTTTGTTTCTCTGTATTCCACATATAAGTGACACCAAGGTGATCATTTTTAGATTCAGCACCAATGGCACAATCCATGAAGGAATAGTTGATAAACTGGACTTTATTATAGTTATAAACATTTGCTCTGTGACAGACAATGTCAAGGAGATGACAATAATTGCCATAAGCTGAAAGAAAATATTTGCAAGAGAAACATGTGATAAAACACTGTTATCCAAAATATACAAAGAACTCTTAAATTCAACATAAAGAGAATGAACAACTTAATTAAAAACGGGCAAGATCTGAACAGACACCTCACCAAAAAAAAAAGATGCACAGATGGCAAATAAGCATATGAAAAGATGTTCAACATCATATGTTAAAGTGCAAATCAAAACAGCAATAAGACCACTAGGATACCTACTAGGATGGCCAAATTCCAAAAGATTAGCAGCACCAGTGTTGATGGAACAGAGAAACTCTTATTCATTGCTGGTAGGAAGTCACTTTGGAAGACAGTTTGACAGTTCCTTACAAAACTAAACATAATCTTAGCACATAATCCAGCAATGACATACCTTGGTATTTATCCTAATGAATTGAAAACTTATGCCCACAAAAAACCGGCATGCGGATGTTTATCAGTTTCTTATTCATAGCTACCAAAAATTGGAAGCAACCAAGATGTCCTTCAGTAGATGAACGGATAAATAATCTGTGGTACATCCAGACAATGGAATATTATTCAGTGCTAAAAAGAAATGAGCTGTCAAATCATGAAAAGACATGCAGGAAACTAAAATTCATATTCCTAAGTGAAAAAAGTCAGACTGAAAAGGTTAGATATTGTATGATTCCAACTATGTGACAGTCTAGAAAATGCAAAATTATGGAAAGAGTAAAAACAATGAGTGGTTGCTAGGAGTGAGGCTGGAGAGCTAAGCACAGGGGTGAAGGTTTGCCAGAACACAGGGGATTTTTAGGGCAGTAACACTATTTTGAATGATACTACAATGGATACATGCCATTTTACTTTTGTCAAAATCTGTAGACTATCCAACACCAAGAGAGAACATGAATGTAAACTAAGGACTTAGTTGACAATGATGTAACAATGTATTGATTGTAAATGTACCACCTATGGTGTGAGAGGTAAGTAGTGGGGGAGGTTGTATGTGGGGACAAGGGTATAGCGGAACTCTCTGTACTTTCTGCTCAAATTTGCTGTGAAGCTAAAACTGTTCACTTTACTATAAATCAGAAGTATTAAAAACAATATAGTATTAGCACAAAAAAGAGACCAGAATCAAATCTGGTCAATAGACCAGAATCAAAAGCCCAGAAATAAAGCCACATGTATAACAGAACCTTATCTATGATGGAGTAAGCACAGCCATGTGATGGAGGAAGGAGAGTCTCTTTAATAAATGGTACTGGGAAGAATGGAAGGCCACACATAAAAGAATGAAGTTAGATCATTCTCTAACTCCACATACAAAGATAAATTCCAATTAGATTAAACATTTAGATATAACACCTGCAACAATAAAACATTGATGATAGGTTCCATATCTTAAAAAAAAAAAGAGAGATGTTTTTGGAAACTTGACCTCTATGGCAAAGACTCTGAAGTTAAGAGCTGGAGAAGGGGTGAAAATGGGAGAAGGGATGTAAGAGATGGTGGTGGGGAAAAAAATAATAATAAAATAAAAGCCATGATGAGTAAATTTTTAAAAAGAAACTAAAGCTACTCTAAAATTATTAAGTTTATTAATTTTTTAAAAAGAAAGCTTTATGGTGCCAGTTAAGTTGTGGTATCACTTGAAGATTGACCACCTAGCATTTAAAGAAAAAGGAATTAAATATCTAAAATGTATATGTGATGAGCTTTTTCAAGGCTAAAACTTACTTGTTAAAGCTTTTTATATTACAAATGAGAAAGTCTCCAAAGTACCTGACAGGCTTTGTCACTTTATTACACTGACTGGAAAAGTACACAAAGTAGTTGAAGATCTTGCAAAACCTTTAGAATTGACATTTCTGGATACCTGGTGGCACAGTGGGTTGAGCACCACACATGAAGCATCTGCTGCACAGCAGCTCAAGTTCGACCCCCGATCCCCAGCTAGAGAAGGGACTCACAAGGTGCAGCAGACCTCTACCTGCCTCACCCGCTTCTCCCCTCAGCAGTGTTTTTCAGTCGATCTACCTGTCTGCTCCCCACTCTGTCTCTGGTGAATCCTCTCACCTCCTGCAACTCTGGCCTGTACCCCAGCACTTATATGCATAAATAAATAAAATCTTAAAAAAAAAAGTCACCAAAGGAATTAGGGTAATAACATGCCATTTGCCATGCACAGTAAATTGTTGCATTCAATACTTAGCTACAAATTGTATGTTTGCTTTACCAATGGGACCAATCTATAGACCTGGCTGGGCTTTGCTGTTTTGCATCTGTTACCAGACCCAACAGCTAATTATCCAAGATCTCTTATGGGAACATTTGGAATGGAATACATAGAGTTGAATAACTTTTTTGACAAGAAACTATTGCTTGGCAGAAAGCAAAAAGCATTGAATGACTTTTTTTGAATCTTCTAGTTTATCTTGGAACAAGTCTATTGGCATTTGAAGGGATGATACAAAAGCCAAGGTGAGTAAAACTGCTGGCAAAACTGTGGCATTCATACTAGCAGTCTTTGTATTCTTCACGGTGCCATTTTAAAAATAACTAGGTTCATTTAGGAATGCCCTTGATGAAGCTATGAAAGTCTTTCATTCAATTACATTTCAGTTCCTTAAATACACATTTTTTTGCAGTTTTGGCAGGACAAAATGGGAAGCCCTGGGCTGCGTACTAAGTGTGTTGGTTCTCAAAGAAAAGAGCCTGTGCAGCTGTTTCAGTTACTAGCTAAACTAGTTAATTCTTTCATGGAACACCATTTTTACCTGAAAGAACAACAGAAAGACCAATTAAGATTATTCAGGGGCCTCCCTGGTGGCACAAAGGGTTAAGTCTCAGCACTATCAAACTATCACCAGCCACTGCAACATGAGTTTGATCCCTGACCAGGGAGCTAACCTACATGGCCACAGCAGACCTCTCCTGTCTTGCACGCTGCTCCCCTCAGCAGTGTATTTCAGTAGATCCTCTTGTTCTGCTCCTGACTATATCTCTGGTGAATCCTCTCACCACCCACACCTCTGACCTATACCCCAGTTCTTGTATGCATAAATAAATATCAATTAATCTTAAAAAAAAAGGTTATTCAGACTTGAGAATTTCACACAGTGTGTCCACATTACAAAGTGAATCTTTTATTTCAAACTATTTTTTCTTGCCAACGATACAGTTCAATCTTCAGGGAGAACTTAACTATAAAAATTGTATTCGTCACTGTGAATCTGACAGCTTCCCAATAATTTCCTTATAGATCAATTGGTGATATTAGTGAATTATTTTGTATTTTATGAAGTCTGTCAACATTTAGAAAATATACATACCTCAACAGATCAATAGTTCCCAAATAAAAGTGTGATGTTATAGAAATACATGAATAAAATATCTACTTGGAGCATCAGATAGACCAAAGAACACTGATGTATCAAAGTAAGAAAAGTTTATTATCATGGTTGATGATTCAGCATTCAATTAACCATTAAATACCATTTCTTACTGAGTTTTTGGTGTAATGTCAAAAGAGAATATCGACAATTATCTGGAGGAAAAATGATGAAAATATTCCTCCACTTCCCAATGATCTGTGTGAGGCTAGATTTTTTTCAGTCTTTAACCAAAATAACATACACAACATATTGAATGCAGAAGCAGAATGAGAGCTGTCTTATTAACTCAAACGATAAAGACATTCAAGAAAGTATAGAACAAGACTGTTCATATAGCTAAATTTTTTGTGGTTTTGAAAAATATCATTTAAGAAGTATCATTTGTGCTACTATGTAATGGGCTTATTTCTATTATTTTTAAACAAATAAACTTCCACCAAACATTTGCTAACACTGTACAAATCTCTGTACATCACTTGTCACACACCTACCAAACCAATAAACTTAAGTGATAAATATTCAAGGTATTTCAATTGCCAAAGTTTTCCTCATTTTTTTTTCACACTAGTTTTCATTCTGACTCCACCTCTAGCCAAATACAAATTTTTGCCTTGATTTTCTGCCACCCAATCCTAAATTTATGTGTGGCAGCGAATCTCTACCTTCTAACAAAGCTGCTAAAAGAATCCCAGTTTTGTTCCATGGGCGCCACCTTAGAGTCACAATTGACTTCCACACAGCAGTCTTACATGCAGGCCACCAGAGCCAAAAACTGAAGCAGCAAATGAGATTAGGTGAGTATGATTTGAAACCAGCCAAGTGCTATCCAAATGTTATTACAGAAATTACTCTTTGTCCTAGAACCAGTCTTTAGTGCCTCACCTATGAAAAAGATACATAACAATAGCAATTTATTTGACATTTTCACTTTTCACTTGAAAAGACCAAAATGGAAGGGAGTTCACAGGCAGCATCAAACACATTATGAATTTGATTCATCTCATGATCCTGGTTGGGTCACATGGTCTAGAATAAGCTTCTAAGAGTCTTTTTCACTAAATGGGTCTGAATTTAATTTAGAGGATAAATTTAAAGTAAGACGTATGGCCTTCTGACAACCTCACCATGGGATAATATATTGGCCACCAGCTAAAGTGAACTTGACTTTTTCAAAATATCAAGAACTTGGCCAATCCTGTGTTGAACCACTCATCAGCATGCTCAGGCAAGGTCAACGGCTGGAGAGTCTCTGTAGGGCTCTGCTCACTGTATCACACATCGGAACTAACAAAATGACCAGGAGGAGAATGAGATGACCCACATTCCCTCACAGTCCATTTCCCCTTAGAACAGGACAAAGGTTAGGACGTCCCTCTCCTTTGGGGAGAGACTGAGTGTGACCTCTCAGCCTTTGAGCAAACCCAGAGGTGAGGAGAGGGTTAAGGAGGCACTTCCAAGTGTGGAGTGTGAGCCAGGGATGGGAAAAGATGTGAACACTCCAAGGTTCACTTTGTGTTCCAAGGGTCACTTTCTGTTTGGAATTGAGTCTGTGCCCTGGAATTCTGATGTGGGACTATTCATGCCCATGGAAACCACCCCCAGAAACCTGGCCTGGGTCCATGCTGTGAGCTACACTTGTACCAGTTGCCCAGCCAGCTCAGGAGCTCCCTGGTGGTCTGAGTCTGAACCCAAGCTCCCTTTTGTTTCCCAAATGGTGTTTATCCCAAGCTTTGGGAAATAATATAAGCAATGTTAAATGAGAATTGATCATGAGGTCTGGAGGAACCCCATGCTTTAGCTTAAGGCCAGCTTAAGGCCTGGCCTCAGGATTGGCCTCCTTTGAAACAGTGCTGGTGTGAGCCACCTGCAAGGCTTGGCTTTCCTGCTCACCCCACCCCTCTGGGGAGGAAAGCAAAGGAAAGGGGGGGGGTGGGGAGTAAGGTGGAGCAGCAGGGAGGAGTTAACTTCAACTTTATTTTGTAATGATCTATTTCTCTGCAAACATTTTATGGCAAAACACTAACATGGCATTTTGAGGGAAGTAATTTAATGATTATTTTTCTGAATTTTTAAACTCAATAGAGTATTTCAAATGTTAACAGTGGTAAAGTTAGTAGTGACACATTTTTAATCCTTTTATGTTGTTCTCACATTTCTACTAATGAGCATGTTTTTCTTTCCTGATCAGAAAATTAAAACGCATGCTGAGCAGTTGTTTATGCAGAGCTCTCTGAGGTGGGTGGCAGGTGGAGAGCTTTTTGTATCCTGTGCTTTACAAAGAGGTGACTCGGCACAATCTATGTGTACAGTCATTTGGGGGCAGAATAAAACCATCTAACACAGAGACATAATATAGACGTGGCAAATTCCCCACCAGGTCAAAGGTAAGCACATAACTGGCATGAGGGGAAAAGACCATTTTCCACCTGCACTTCAACCAGAAAGTTAGCCCATTATCCAAAGGGTAGCTATGAGAGCCCACCGGATGCTGAAATCTACAAGGGAAGAAGCAGAACAAAGGTTCAGAACTGGGGAGAAGCCATGGTGGGGACAGGTGACTCCTCTCCTCAGATCATATCAGAGGGAAGCAAGATCTCCTTAGCAATTTACTAATGCAAATGAAGACATTTTTACAAATGAAAGTAAGGATTCTGATAGAAAAATGAAAGTATGGAGAGAAGGGGAGGGCAACCAAGAGATATGAGCAGCCAGCCCGTGGACACTGCAAGAAGCTGACATCAATCAGATGGGAACCTGGGCTCTTAAGGCTAAAGCTCTCACCATTTGCTCAATGGGGAGGCCTGGATGTTAGAGGCAACGCTTTGTGATATTGTCACTTGAGTTTTTTAAAAAACATATTTATTTATTTGTGCATACAAGCACTGGGCTACAGGCCAGACACGTGGGAGGTGAGAGGCTCCACTAGAGACAGAGTGGGGAGCAGAACAGGCAGATGGACTGAAACATACTGCTGAGGAGAGCAGAGGGCGAGACAGGAGAGGTCTGCTGTGCCCATGTGGGTCACCTCCCGGGCATGTGGCAGGGATCGAACTTCTGCTGCAGTGGCTATGTTGGCTTCGCAGTGCGTTGCTTAACCCATTGCGCCACCAGGGAGACCCCTGTCGCTTTATTGTGTGTGTAAGAATACTGAGTTGTTTAGAAGAAAATCCTGTGGTTCACTAGGCCTGAGTGGGTATGTGTGTACACTGAGCACTTCTACTTTAAGACAGGCTCATGGTAAAGAATTTGGCCAGGTACTGTTTCGCCAGGAAGGTTTCACTTCCCCTGTCAAAATTCAGTTTTTAAGAATGAGTAAAACCAAGTAGGGAAGTAATATAGTTCTGGGTTCCTGCCTTCTGGAACAGTACTTTGATAAAACATCTCTCTCTTTACACAAATATCTGGTGTACCTTGTCATTTCACCAGTGAACAGGCATAGATTGGACACAAATAGTAGATACTAGGCACTGGATTTTAAGAGAACCTAATAAACAAAACAGATATTACCCCTGCTTTGTTGGAGGCATCCCAGCATTGCTGTTCTCTCCTTCATAAACATCCTACCTGGTTTACATCTAAGAACTCAAAAGCCTTGACACATTGATACAAATTTCTCTTTTCCATTATAACTTACTTCCAGGTGAAATCAGCTACATATCATGGTTAATTTTATGTGTCAAATTCATGGGCCTATGGTACCCAGATATTTGTCAAACATTATTCTGGATGTTTCTGTGAGATTATTTTTTTTATGAGATTAACACATAAATCAGTATACTTTAAGTAAAGTAGCCATTCCTCCACAATTTGCATGGTTCTCATCCATTCAGTTGATTGGCAGCAATAAACCAGAGATAAACATTCCCTAGACAAGAAAGTATTTTGCCAGCAAATCAACTTGATCTATGACATTTATTCTTCAGACTTGATCTATGACATTTATTCTTCCCCAGGCTTCCAACTTGTTGGCCTATGCTTCAGATTTTAGACCTGAAACTTTGTGATCTGTGAATTTATTTCCCAAAATTAATCATTAATCTCTCTCTCTCTCTCTCTCTCTCTCTCTCTCTCTCTCTCTCACTCCTTCATTTTTTACTCTGTTTCTCTGGAGAACCCTAACACATATGTATACTCACAAAACTCCACATCACTCACATTAAGATAGAAATGTCCAAGAGAGTGGCGTTAGGTGAATGTCTACATTACCAATATTTTCCATTGGTGTGAAAATGATGATGGGTTTTAGTTGCTAAAACTGACAGGAATCTTTAGACAAACAAACTACCTACACGTTATTTAAACTTCTTTTTCCCAAACAAAATCTTAGTTAGAATTCCATTATTCTAAAGTGGGATTAAAAAAAAAACACTTATTTCAAAAGCCACATTTTCCTTCCCACAGCATCCCTGGAAGCACATTGCCTTAACTTGAATGTTCCAGCTCATTGTTTTTAAAAGGGTGAATACATATACTCCCTAGTAAAAAATTCTTGTTTTTTTGTAGTGCTTCTCAAGTCTGCACCATCCTTATGGGTATGAATTCCTTGTGCTCATAGTTCTTGAACAACTATAATAAAACAGAATTATAAATTCAATTATGACATTACTAGCAAACCAATAAAATTTAACTTAACATTAATTTGCCAAATGATGTTGTTTTGCTCAAGCTAAATTACTACTGGTAATATGAATATGATAATGACTTCTCTGGAGGAGGTTTGTGTATGTGTGCGTGTGTTTGACATACTGGTTCTTTAATGAGCCTAAGTCAAAGGTATGTGAATGCCCTTAACTTATCCTTGCAACTTTTCTGTAGATATGGAATAATTTTAATTAAATAGTTGGAGAAGGAGGAAATTTTTATAAAGAACTTGCAGCTTCCACAAATATGTCTCTATCCCCCATGTGAGAAACTTTGCTATATTTCTACCCTTTATTTTATTAGATTGGAAGTTTGAGGGCCATAGAGCAGAAATGATGTAGGGAGGGTTTACCAGGCTAATTAATGGAGAATCAAGACTAGAACCTCGATTTCTTTGCCAAGACTCTTCACCATACTGACTATGGTCTCACACACTGACTATGAGTTGCAGGGCTAGCACCCCACAATTCCTCACAGGATTATATACTTCTGGAAGAATTTTGTGAGGATTTAACAGTAGACCTGTGTATCTTGAATACTGCTAAGCTTTCCTTTGAGAAATTACCCGCTCATATACCCTAAACACATTATGGAAATAATGAAGAGTCTAGTACACATGGAGAAGGAGCTAAGGTATTACTTTCCCATGAAGCAATCTATTCTTAAACAGGAAAGCAATCTCTATTCTTCTATTCCAGGCATGGCTAAATCCTTCTCTAGTCAGAACACCTGAGGTTGGGTGGAGCTTGGGGGGCACAACCTGGGGCCACACCCATCTCTATATCCCCCTGACGGCATAATGTAGAGTCCAAATCCTGTCTCCAGCCCTGCCCTTTAATTCCTCTCTTCAGTAAAAAGAGATCACATAAAGCGTAGGAAAAGAAGAAAACTTTACATAAAAGCACCTTCAAAGAGGAGTATGAAATAAAATGCAAAATATTTTAGGAAAGGCTCATCATTTTCCCCAAGGGACAGGAATCTGATTCCAGGTTAAGTGACTAATTGACTGGAAGACGTTGTTACGACAGACTGAACCATCTAAAGAGTTGAGAAGAATTTATGAAGGGGTTGAGCAAGTATCATTATCTCTAGCATGCTCAGAAGGTCAAGTTCACAGGGAAAAGTTAAGTCATGTTTAATGTGAAACACAGACACAATAGGTATTCATCTGTGGAAACTGCACGCACAGAGAGCTATTCAAAGAAAACCTTATTCCCCCTGCTGCAAATATACAGAACTGCAAATATATGGCAAAAACGAACTATCCTTTAGTTTTCGATAAACATTCACAATCCCTGTGAGCTATAATCTAGTTCTTAAGAGTCTACACTTACGATTAAGTTGAGGATGAACCATTTGACCGCAAACTTTAGAAGTTGCACAACGTTTTCCACAAATGTTAGGTTCACAGTTCGTTAGAAGGACCCTGGATCCTAGACCAGGGTGCCAAGCTAGCATTCTGGTGCCTTTGGGAGAGTCTGGTGGTGGGAAAGAAAATTCAGGGCAATTGGAAAACAAAAGTTTGTAAGCTGCCTGGGCAGCTTATAGTGCTCATCTTTAATCTCCCTTTGGAGCACAAAGGAAACCAGTGTGGGCTGGTCCAGCCCCTGACGAGAATGATGGGACTGGTCAGGAAAGTGGTTTCTGGAGAGGGAGCCGCTTTTAGAATTGTGTTCCCCAGAAGTGTTGCCCCACTGTACTCTTTCACATTCCCACACATTCACTGAGCAATGTCATCCAGTTCCCGATGCATCCACCATCCATCCATCTGCTCCCATCACAGTGTTTCCAACCTGAAGCCTCCCCCAAATCCGTCCCATAGACTCTCCTTTGGAATCCCACAGACATCTCCACCTTGTGTCCCAAATGGAGCTCAACATCTCTCCAATGTCATTCCTGCTCCTCCTTTGATGTTGGTTTCTTTGGAAGACACCACTAGACTCCTTGACCCTCTGAGCATCCTCATAAATACTTCTGGACTCCCTTCTCCTTCGCTATTTCATCCTTGCTTCCTGCACTGTACACCATCTCCACTTGGTGCTCCTGCCTCGAACTTGTTCTCCCTGACTTCATCCTTCAGTGGCTCCTTCAGGTTCTGCAGGACTGTATTATCTCTACCCCGTGCTTCTTTCATGTTTCCTCTGATGCTTGGAATGCCCCGCCAGCCTCACTTCCAAGTCCACTTACTGCCTTCCTTTGTCAGCCCATTACTAACTCATGCCCTGAGATAGAGTTCAGGTGTTCGCGCCTCCTAGCCATGGAACTAGCCTTCTGTTATGGGATTGGTTGTGGTCCCTCCAGACGTCCTAAACTGTGTCATGATGTGACAATATGCCTCTGTCATTTTCTGTAATGATCTCTTATGTTGCTGTAGGGTCAGTGAAAACTGTCAGACTTTTCTGCCCTTCCGCCATTGGTGTCGATAATAGACATCTGTGGTCCTGCACGCATGCCCAATGGCGGGCACCTCAAGTAGGGTGTGGGCATGTGCAAGTGGGCGCACCTGGGCTGAGACACAAGGTGTCTAAGGGTGGCATTATGAGGACACCAGCAGAGAGAGCATAAGCAGCAGGGAGAGAAGAGCAGAGAAAGCAGCAGCCCAGAGAGTGAAGATTCGCTGGGGGCTAGGAGGCCTGCCAGTGTCCTGGCCCCCTGGCACCCCTGCCTGCCATCACCTGGTCGCCTCTGATGTAAAGATCAATAAAAGCCTGAAAAAAGCCACGGAGGGCTCCAGGACTCCTCCTTGACCCGTCTGCCCGGATCCTTGAGACCCTGCCCGGGGCCCTCCTGGCACTACAACTACAGATGCTGGTATTGTCTCACACTCACCTGTGAGCCCAGAGTGAGCAGAACCCTTGTGTGGTCGTTATTTAACAAAAGCACTTCAAAGTTTCAAAGTCTCTTGCTGAATGAGTAACTTTTCTGGTCTTCAGGGAGCTATTTCCTAAACCAACCATCCCCAGCAAGGGGCCGTGGGCTTCCCTGGAGGCAAGTGAACTTGAAGCCCTACTATACGCAACCTGGTAACCAGGCGCTGATGACCCATACTCTAGGCCAGAGATCCAAATGGCAGTGTAATAAGGGACTTGGCTCAAAAAAATAGGGTTATTGGCCTGTAGTGCCAGGAAGGAGTACGGAGCAATTTCTCGATGATTCTAGCAGACAGGGTAAAGGAAGAGTCCTGGAGCCCTCGGTGGCTTTTTTGATTTCCAGAGGTGGCCAGGTACATGGCAGGCATGGGTAGTGGGGGGTGGGGAGGCAGGGAGCTGGCAAGCCCCTCAGCCCCCTGCACATCTTACTCTCTCAACTGCTTTGCTACTTCTTCTCTCTCTCATTCTGCTGGCGTCCTGTTCTCCTGCTGCTGCTCTTCTTTACTGCTGCCGTATGTTCCGCTATACTGGCATCCTCATGGCGCCGCCCTTATATGCCCGTGTCCAAACCCAGGTGCACCCACCTGCACATGCCCACTTAGGCATGACGGGAGGGCAGAAAAGCCTGAGACTTTTCTCTCTGACCCTACATAGCCCTATGAATCAAGCTCCCTTCTAGGCCTCAGTCTCTAAAGGAGTATCTTAGGTCAGCTCTGAATTTCCTTCATTTTGAGAAATCCCATCTGCTAAAGCAAAGGGGGTTTGCCCAGGAATTGAAAAGTGATGAATGATGAGAGAAGGAAGGGGACACACCTGTGCTGTGGTCACCCTACTGTGATGCTGTGGTGCCAGGAAGGAGAACAGAAAAAGTGCTCGAAGCCTCTGGCAGACAGGGTAAAGAAAGGAGTCCTGGAGCCCTCAGTGGCTTTTTCAGTTTTTAGTACACCATTATCTCATAGGTGACCAGGTATATGGCAGGCAGGGGTGCCAGGGGGCTAGGAGGCTGTCAGGCGCATTGTAGAGGCCAGGAAGGTGGCGCAGAGCAAGTTCTGGAGGTTCTAGCAGACGGGGGTAAAGGAAGGAGACTTGGAGCCCTCGATGGCTTTTATGCTTTTATTTACAGAGGTGGAATCAAGTACATGGCAGGCATGGGGGCCAGGAGGCTGGCACACCTCCCAGCCCCCGGTGCATCTCACCCTTTTGGCTGCTTTGCTGCTGGCATCCTGCTGCTGCTGCTGCTGACATCCTCATGACGCCACCCATATAAGCCCATGTCCAAACCCACTTGCACATGCCCACCTAGGAATGTGCGCAGCACAGCAGGTGTCCATCATCACACCAAGGGCAGGAGGGCGGAAAAGCCTGATTAACTTTTCTCAGACTCTACATGCATCTTCACTCTCTGGGCTGCTTTGCTGCTTCTTTCTCTCTGCTCCTATTGGTATCCTGTTCCGATGGCGTCCTCCTCATGACACCGCCCTTATACACCTGTGTCTAAGCTCAGGTGCAACCACTTGCGCATGCCCACTTAGCCATGCATGCAGGACCGCAGGTGTCCATCATCACACCAATGGCGTGAGGGCAGAAAAGCCTGATACTTTTTTCTGACCCTACAGATGTCCTAAAGTGGTGTCCCATTCCCCAGAGTGGCGAAAGAGATTTGACAACACTAAAGACATTTTTGGTTGTTCTCACAGGGAGCTAAGAGAGGAGGGGTGCTGCGGGCACATAGTGAGCAAAAGTTGGGGATGGCACTAACTCCTCCACAGCAAAGAATCATCTGGTCCCAAATGTCAAAACTCCAAGGTGGAGAAATGCTACCTACAATGTCACTCCTTCCCTTTGGCCTCCTAATTTGCTAATAGGCCCCTGGCTCAGGCTCAGTGGTCGGGTTGGTGCTGGTGAGCAAGGTTACCGGGATCACAGCTGTTGCTGCCTCCACCTCTCACCCTGGTAATTGCCAGGAGTTCTTGTCTGTAAAGCCGTAAAAAGGAATTCACAGACTTTTTAGATAAGTAAGCAAAGAGAAGCAAACTTTGTCTTGGAAATCAAAGAAAATTTACTTAGGAAAAAAAGGTAAAGAGTAAAGACCCAGGTATATGGCACCTGGGAGGGGCAAAGAGAGCCCCGGTGGAGTCGAGCCTCAGGGAATATATGGCTTCTTTCCCTAATTATTCTAAAATCTCACTGGTCTTCCTGTGATTGGTATTTCACAGATATAATGATGGTCCCACTTAACTACTATTATCTGGAACCTTTGGAATCTTTGGGTATCTGGAATCTTCGGGGGCCTTTTGCTTTTTTTTTGTCTTGAAAAGAAAGGTTTATCTAGGAAAAAGGGTAGAATAAAGACTCCCAGAGAACAATTGCCTTCTTCCCACATTATTCTAAAATTTTACTAGTCTTTCTGTGATTGGTCATTCTCGATGGCCCTACTTAACTTTCTTTTGCCTAGAACTTTTGGCACATAGAATTTTCCACCTGGAGTTCTGGTTTTTCTGGAATGGACCTCAATTTACATCCATTAGCTCTTCTTTATGCTTGAATCCTGGCCTTTTCTTCAGAAGTTTGCATTTCCCTATCTCCTGGTGACTTCCTGAGATGCTTCCTTTCCTTTGTTTCAAGACAACTATTTTAGGGTCCCATCTACCTATTTCTCCCTAAAACTGACTATTTCTCTTTACCTTTGAATGTCCTTTCATTCCCAATTCTAGAGTGTTAACTAGCTCTCTAGTTTTCATTTCCCATCTGGGGGGAGTGGGGGTGCCTTCCTTTTGTTCCAAAACAACTACTCTGGGGTCTCACCTATCCATTTCCCCTAAAGCTGCCTAATTATTTCTTTTTTTTTATTTATTAATTATATTTGACATCATTTGTAGTCCCCAGGGAGTACCCACCACCATTTCACCGGTGCACCATCACCTCAGTCCCTTGTGCAC
>JAGFMF010011796.1:6500607-6521931 GCA_019455555.1 Galemys pyrenaicus
TCCTTCTAGTTCCATCCATGTTTTTATAAATGTCCCTAGTTTCTCATTTCTGATTGCTGAATAATATTCCATTGTGTATATGTACCACATCTTCTTGATGCCTAATTATTTCTAACTTGCCCTAGGCCTCACCATCTTCTATGCAAAACACACCTATGTCTTCTGCAACACTAGGAAATGTCACCATCACAGGACTGCCAAAAGAGTTTTCTGGTCATGTTTGTGTGTATGTGTGTGTGAGGTGAAATGTTTAGGGTGCTCATGTATTGGGAATCACAGGGGCAAGTTTGATTGGATTGCCATATTCCAGTGTTCCAAATAAACTGGGTAAAGGCAGACAAGAGTGATTCTGGATAAAATCATCCTGTAACGGTGTGGTCCCCAGGAAAGGGGGAAGTTCCAGAATCTGGGTTCTGCCCTAGGTGGATGGAGCTGAGCAGAGATAAGAAGATTCTGCAGAGAAGAAATAGGAGGACAGAAGGAAGGGAGGAAGAAGGAAGCAGGATGGAGAGCAGCAAGGAGGCCTGGAGGAGGCACATGGAGAGGGACATGTAAAGAAACTGCCCTTACTTTTTGGTCTTGGACTAGTTGGAACAGATGTGGGTGAGAGACCCATGGGCAGGTTAACAATGGCAGGTTTCATCTTGATTTTGATTTTGCTCTTTTCCTCCCAGATTTATCTGACTCTTTCTGACCCTTTTCTATGGGTCTGTACTGAAAGTTCCTTTAGAACAAGCAAGGGTTTGGGGTTTTGCTTTGGGCTAATCCTATTTGGCTGGACTTTTACCCTCAAGGAGATGGGTAACTTTGGATGCTTCACTTAGTCACTATGTTCTTTGTCCTTTCTGTATTCTACCCTAATTGCATTAAAGTTCCTTTCCATTAAAGGCCTTATATGTTTGTCTTGATATGGCAGATGGCAGAACCCATTTAGAGAGAGCATGTTTGGGGGTTCTAGGGTGCCCCTCTCCCTTCCCTATAACAATACTGTAGTTGAATTTATAATATCCCCTCTACTCCTCATTACAATCCTCTCATTGTCATTTCATTCCTGCCCATGAAGAACTCTGAGTCAGGAGTGATATGTGACAATTCTTCCATTTTGGAAGAGTTTCCGTGAAGGGTTCTGGGAAGTCCTCTTTGATCCCTTTTGCTTTGATACCAAAGTTGTGGTGGTTTCTACTAGAGAGCCTAGTGCTCACTTACATATGGCTTAGTGTTCTCCATGGGAGGGCCCTGTAACATATCCTCAAGTGAACTGTAAATCCTTCTAAGAGTTTCTGTGACACTACAGTGCCTACCACATCATAGAGTCTAAAGTAAAAGCCATAAAAAACTTGTTTGATTGATTTCTACCTTCTAAAGGGATAATTGGAGAATGATAATAAACTCCTGCTGATGAGGAGACTCTGACCCTATCAAGTTTACTGTTAATGATTCCTTTTCTCTGCACACCTATGTCCCATTGCAACCCTACCACAGTTTCATAACTCTGACGGCAGGAGCTTCTGACTGGGTAGTGGGAGATGATACTGCAGAAAGAGGCATTTGGGCCACCAAAGTTGGAAGCCTCGTTTTCTTCATAGAAAAGGTAGGAAGTTGAGATAGAAATTTTCTTAAATGTCCCTCTTAGTCCCATGGGATGTGGCTGGGTTTTGCTCTTTTACCTCCTCTCTAAACTTCTAGTTGAAATAGAAGTCAAAATTCTCTGCAGACAGGGGGATGTAGTGACAGAACCAGGTAATGGGGAAGGGGTTTTGTAGTATGTTCCTTCTCTCTGTCTCCGCCCCCTATTCATATCTGTCTTGATGTGCAAGTTATTGCTTATATCTGCTTGGGTTAAAACACAAGATGGTAACAACTGGGGTTTTTGTGATTACAATGCTCCTACTGACGACATCTGCTGCTGTCAGATACTCTTGCATCAGCAGAATGTATAACATTTCAGGACCACTACCTACTTTTCAAGTCTGTGAATGCAGAATGGAAAATGCTTTTAGAAGACACATGATGAGAGCTTGTTTAGAACTAAACTAACCAAGACATGGACATTAAAATGACTATTTTCTATAATTGCTTGTATTAGATAATCACTCCTGAAAACTGGCTCATCAAAACATAATCAGGGAGTAGAATTAATGTCAGATCCCTGCCTTCAAATCTTATTTAAATCACATGTGCTAATTAAGATGCTTATACTTTAAGTCTTGATGGAATGAATCCTTGACTAAGAGTCTGCAAACTTGCAACCCGATTCCTGCCTTCTCACTGACCTTCAGGAAGTCACCTCATCTCTTTGGTCCTTTTCTCCAAAATGTGGGTAACCGCACCTGCTCTACCTGCCTCCTAGGTAGAGCGGTTTGGGAGTTTATGTGGCACTGCACCATTCGAAAGACCTCTTGGGGCCACCTGTGAATGGATGGTCACCTCACCTTCCTGGGTTGTGCATCACCATCACAGGAGCGCTAGAGGAAACCGCCAACGTCGCTGGAAGGCGTCCCATTTACAGGATGCCCTTTCTAGTCATGGGTCCCTATCTGTTCTGGGCAGATTTCTGGGTAATTTTCTGTTCATAATTCTGACTGCCTATTATGTTTATAGCAAAATTTAATATTCTACTGAAACACTGACCTCTTGAAAACTCATTCCAGAGGTCAGATCTTTGCTTAAATGCTTTCAGATACAAGTTCTGGGATTACCCTCAAATCCTGCTCAGCATTCTCCTGTTACCTGGGATCCCTCTGGTTGACACCCTACGTAAGTCACCTGGAAACTTGGAGACTTAGTTCATGAAGTCATGAATGCTGTATGCAGCCAACATCCTATGTTCTTATAGTGTTAGACTGAGCAATCCCAGAATCCCTACATTGCCCTAGTGGCCAGATGCTTCCATTCATGCTGGGCACCCGCCTGGCACACTGGGTCTCCCAGGCGCCCCCCAGTTGAGTCTCCTTCCCACCCCCAGGCTCTCCCACGGCACTGCTCGCCAGCTGGGCTGGGATCCTGCATTGTGCTGAGGAGCAAGGAACTAAGTGTTGGTGGGAAATATTATGCAATTCCTAGGGATTCTGGTAATGTGTATTCACCCTCAATTTAATCATAAGTATAGACAGTTAAACACAAGATTATAGACATCAGAACTTGTTGATTGTTTACTAAAAACCAAGAGGACAGTACAATGTGATCCAAGAGTATATATTCATTAAGGGAGAAAAAGGAAGTCCTTTTAAACATCCCCACTGCATATAATTTACTCTGATGAATACCCACAGAGTATGTGTTTCATGTCAAATACAAGTTAATTTTCCCTCTGGCTCTTTCTCATGAACTTGCCACTGGGCCATGGCTACTTAATCTCACTAGCACTAGAGTTCCAGAAAAACCCTTACTAAATTATAGCACTGAAATAATTCCCTCATCCTACCCCTACTTTATTCTCTCAGCTTTGCTAACCCCACATCTTTTATTACATTGTTCTTGGAGTCCCACATATACAATATCCTCAGGCATCTCTCCGGGTTATTCTGTCCTCAAAAGTATCTTCCATGACTCCTCTGACCTCTGGAAAACTCATTCCAGAGGTCAGATCTTTGCTTAAATGCTTTCAGATACAAGTTTTGGGATTACCGTCAAATCCTACTCAACAGTCTCCTGTCACCGGGGAGCCCTCTGAGTGACACCCTACACAAGAATCACCACCTTTTTATTGGGGATGTTAAGCCCCAATATCACAAACCTGTGAGTCATCTCTGAAAGAATACAGATCTGCTCTTTTTAGGAGCAGACATTAAAATCCTGGGCATCTAACTACATTCTTAAAATAATAATGGGAAAACATTGATGCTGGAAACATCTGATCATATGACTGGTTGGGTCCCGCTCTATCAAAGGTAACCTCTACTGCCATGAGCTTCCTCTTGCAGTTTCTTCTCTATATTGCAACATCATTTCTCTCTTTATTGGATCATATGCATAAATAGACGTGATTTTGCATCTCACATCTTTAAAGAAGCAAAGTGAACCTTGACCTCAAGTCCCCCTCTAGCCCTTGGCCCCTATTTCTTCTTAATAGTTTGTGTTTAATGCTGTACGATTCCTCACTTCCCATTCTCTCTTCAACCCAGCTCTCATGAGTGATGGAAAATGCAAGGTGGGGGTGAGGGGAGGTGGGGGGAATTCTGTTACTAGAAATCAGGGAAGGGCACATGTGAGGGGAAAATTAGCAACCTTCCATGCATCTCCAAAATACTTACTACTAGGACCTTGGAATGTTTCAACTTTGGATTAAGATAAACTTGTTGTTGTTGTTGTTTTTAACTGAAAATGTCTTTTTTGTCCTTGTTCTTGAATAAAGGGCTAAGTCGATAGTTACTTTTCACATCTGAAAAATGTTATCACTGTTTCTTCACCGCAAATGAGAAGCTGGCTCACTGTGTAACTGTTGTTCTTTTTACATAAACTGCTTTTTCTTCCTAGCAGCTTTTAAGTTCCTCTCTTTGTCTTTGGTGATTTGTGGTTTCACAGTGCTGTAACTGGGGGCTAATTTCTTATTATTTAGTTTGCGATTAAAATAACTCCTAAGTCTGAGGATTTGAATAGTTCATCAACTCTGGAAAATTTCTTGCCTTTTAATATTTGATCCTTCTTCATTATACTTACAGAATTCCAGTGTACTATGCTTTAAACCTTCTCATTCTGTCCTTCATCATGTTTCTTTTTGTCCCTTCCATATTTTTCATCTGTGTCTGTGTACTGTGTTCTGGGCAGATTTTTGGGTATTTTTCTGTTCATAATTCTGACTGCCTATTAAGTTTATAGCAAAATTTAGTACTCTACTAAAACACACTAAAATTTTATTTACACTCATATCTTTGGGTAGATTTCAGCATTAAACAGTTGTATACATCAAGTTTATTTATTAACAAGGTAAATCTCAAAAGACATACCAAGGTGATTTTGTGAAGGTAGGTGGAAATATCCTCACCTGTCTTAGTAGAAATTGTGTGGATGGCTTCTGAAAACCTCCACTCTATGTAGCTTTACAAAAGGAGACTTGATTTAGAAGTCTGAGCCTTCCTTCCTCATTTGACATCCAACTTCAGGCATTGAGTAGAATTTGGACCAGTTAGGGGGATCTTTAGAGTTAAGCATTGTTCCTTCTGTCCTATTGGCATAAAGACTGAACATTCCTTCTGTCCGAAATGGCACAGGGTGTTCTAGTACTCCAGCTACACCAGGAGACCTATGAAATTGATGCTATGGCCTGAACACTCACACGAAGACAGAAAAATGAATTCTTAGAAAATGATCGTCTTCTTCAATTCTTTCAGTTGCATCTAGTCTGCCTTTTTACCTATCGAGTTTTAATTTTCATAATTATTGTGATATTATTTTATATTGAGAAATCTTATAGTTATTTTTTCACATCTGCCTGGTCTTTTGATTATAGAGTAGTTCCCCCTTACTCACAGTTTTGGTTTCCAAGGTTTCAGATGTTCAGTTCAACAGAAGTCTGAAAAGATTATGTACAAAATAAGAGCTTTTGAGAATGAGAGAGAATATTTATCTATGTTTACTGTAGTATATTGCTATAATTGTTCAATTTTGCTAGTAATCATTATAGTTAATCTCTTAGTATGCCTAATTCATAAATTAAACATTATCATGAGAATGTCAGTACAAATAAAATACATTTTATGTATATAGAGAGAGGGGGGGTCTAATACCCCCTGTAGATTCCAGCATCCACTAGGGTTCTTGGAATAGATCCTATATGCATTGGAGAAGACAACTGAAACTGACTTCTTGCCTCTGTTTTTGATGCCCTCTTTTATTTCTTGAAACTTTGTAAAAATGCTTATTTTAGATTCTATGGGGGATAATTCCAATGTTCTTATGTCTTTAAAACAGTTCTGGGCCTCCCTGGTGGCGCAGTGGGTTAAGCAACGCACTATGAAGCAAACCGCAGCCACTGCAGCACGAGTTCGATCCCTGCTGCCGGCCAGGGAGGGGACACACATGGCGCAGCAGACCTCTCCTGCCTTGCCCACTGCTCCCCTCAGCAGTGTACTTCTGTTGATCTGCCTGTTCTGTTCCCCAGCCCTGTCTCTGGTGAATCCTCGCCGCCCCCCCCCACCCACCTCTGGCCTATACCCTAGTGCTTGTATGCATAAATAAATAAATCTTTAAAAAAAAAATAAAAGGATCCCAGTGAAATCAAATCACCTTTAAATCCTGGGACCCTTTAAAAATATATAAATAAATAAATAAATAAATAAATAAATAAATAAATAAATAAATAAATAAATAAATAAATAAAACAGTTCTGACTCTGCTGTTGCTGACTCTTGTTTACTTGTGTATTTTGTAATTGGGGTGTGAGCTCAGGTCCTTTTTACTGGACTGTATTTGTGGAAACTTGGGAAACTTTGATATGAACTTGCAAACCTCCAAAGAGTTTTTCTTTTTTCTGCTGGGTACTCTCAAACCAAGACCATTCTATGTAGTCAGCTCTGAGGTGTCTGGGCAGATTGCGTGATTTCTGGACAGACCAAATGATTTAAATTCATTTCCCTAATCCATGTGAAGGAAAACCATGGATACACGTTTTCAGGAGATGTTTTTACCTGCATTTAGAACCAAGGACAAAGCAGTTATGTTTCTTTTTTTTATTATTAATATAAAATTTTTTAAATTTACATATATTTGACATCAATTGTAATCCCCATGTATTCCCATCACCGTAACACCAGTGCACCATCACCTCAGTCCCCCATGCTCCCGTCTGCCCTCCGCCCTTCCCCTCTTCCCTCCCCACCAAGTGTCCCCAGTTTGTCCTTGTCTTCTCATTTTGGTTTTTGTTTCGAGTTATGTTTCTTTGCTGGTGCACAAAGTTAGTTTTTCATATCCATTTTTATGGACATGGCTGAGGGTGCTGTACACATGTGAGGGGGTCTTATTTCAAATTTCTTAACCTGTGTGAGCACAAGGCCTTATCTCCTTATTTGATAAAGCCTCCGAAGCCCATGACTTTTGGAAAATGAGATTGACAAACTCCTTTGTGGGGGTCTATATATAGAAGCTGCCAGAACCTGCATACTACTGTGTTACCATGGTCTCTCTTTACTTTTAACTCCTGAGAATTTTCCCTGCTTTCTGAAAATGCAGCCACATTTATTTTAAAAAGCTTTCATAATCAAGTTTTATTTCTAATTTATATCTAATTCTTGTTTAATTTAGCATAATTTTTACAGGTATCTATTCCAGCATATTTCTTAAAAAGAAAGTTTCCTCCCATATTAAAAGTCACTTTTCACTTAGGTTAAGAAATCTTTTGTACAAAAAGAAATATTACTATAACCAGAACAAAACCCTGGAAATCAATGTACCTAAATGTGTGGAAGTTGCTTATAACCTGGGCTGGGTTATCAACCTAGATAGAGTGACAGATGAATGCTTAAATTAGGCTATATTCTGTTTAGGCAACTTTACCTTATATAACGCCATTTAAAGATACATATAACTTTGTTTCCCTAAGACAAATTCCTTTGTAGCATTTGTACAATTATATAAGTCAAATAGAAGGCTGGTTAGGAAAGAAACAGAACCATAGAGGAAAAATGATATGACTAAGCAAGAGAATGAATGTGCTGGGTGACTCAGAAATTGCTGATATGCTTAATGTCAGTATGGTGTGTGGAGTGGGTAGCTGGATGCTGGAGACTAACTAGCTCAGACCCACTCTTAGTGAAATTTAATTGTTGCCTAGACTAATGATATGTGTGGTGGCACTTGCAATTGCTGGTGCATGACTGTCCCACCATCACCCAGACCTTGTATTTGCCTGGGCACAGACAGCTACCTTGGTGAGCCCAAGGACCCATTAAATGGCTGGCTCCACGGGGGACTGAGGTGATGGTGCACTGGTGATATGGTGATGGGGAATACATGGGGATTACAATTGATGTCAAATATATAAAAATTAAAGGGAAAAAATAGAAAAAAAAATAAAGGTCAGATTGAACTAAAAAATAAAAAAAGAATAATTATTGGATTGAATTGAAAATAAATAAATAAATGGCTGGCTCCCCAAACCAGACCGTGGACCTGTGAGGCAGAAACTGTTCAAGTGTAGGAGCAGCCACGGGATGCTGCTTTAGAGCAGCTCTAAATACTCTGATGGGAAGCTTCTTTAATTCAATGGGTGAGGGCATATGCTTAGGTCCCATGACAAGGTCTAGAGGAAATGTGTTCGACGCTCATGGCTCATTGGAACTGCTCCCTCTGTCCTAAGTGGGATTGTAACAGGGTGGTCCCCAGGAAAGAGGGAAGTTTCAGAATCCAAGTTCCACCCTAATAAACAGAGCTAAACAAAAATTTAAAAATATTAAAAAAAAAAAAAAAAGAGGAAGAAGAAGCAGGATGGAAAGCAGCAAGGAGACCTGGAGGAGGCACGTGGAGCAGAGGGGACATGTGAAGAAACTACGCTTGCTTTTTGGTCTTGGACTGGTTGAACAGATGTGGGTGAGAGACCTGTGGGAGCTTAATAATGGCGGTTTTCATCTTGATTTTGATTTTGCTCTTTTCCTCCCGGATTTGTCTGACTCTTTCTGACCCTTTTCTATGGGTTTCCACTAAAAGTTCCTTTAGACATGTGGCAGGCTTTTGGGCCTTGCTTTAGGCCAATCCTATTTAGCTAAATTTTTACCCTCAAAAAAAGAATAAGTAATTTTAAATATTTAACTTAGTAACTATAATCTTTATCTTTTCTGTTTTATTCCCTAATTATATTAAAGTTCCTTTCCATTAAAAACCTTATATATTTATCTTAATACAACAAATAGCAAAACCCATTTAAAAAAACAAGTTTAGGGGTTCTAAGGTGCCCCTCTCCCTACCCTGTAACAGTTTAACTGTGTGTATGTGTGTGCGCGCATGCGTGTGTGTGTGTGTGTGTTTGCCACCTTCATACATTTCTTCTGTTGGCATTGGCAACAGTCTTGGGGCACAGTAGAAAGTAACAGCTGGTTATTGATGTCACACAGCATGAATTAAAATCCCAGTACTGACACCTCCTATATGAACTTAACCTCTCTGCGCTCATTCCCGCAAATGAAAAAATGTGGGTTGTAATAGGACAAAGTTCATATGTGTATATATGAGGACTGAATAAGATAAGGCAAAGCCTTTTACACACATGAGCACTTAAGAAATATGAGCTCTTAATTTTACAGTGTCTGTGTTAGGAAGGGTAGAACAGAGGTGGAAAAAGTGAATAAGAGAAAATGCCCCAGGCTCTGGCTTCCTTTGACCTGGTACTGTGTTTCTTTCTTCATTTTTTTTTCTTCCTCTAATTAATTCCTGGTCCATAGCACAGGACTTGGAGCTGTCTTATATCCTGCTTATATCCTGATCCTGTTATTTTACTAATTAAGTGACCTTAGAAAAGAATAGATTCTAAAGTAACATACTTCTTGGCCTGACGCATCAAAGTTTTTTTTTCACTCATGCAGGGTTGGCTGTGGGTCCAAGGAAGCTGTCTTCTCTACCATGGCTAAGCAGCACGGGCTGTTGGCACACGTGTCTGCCAGGTGAAGTCCCCACAATTGTACTGGCCGAGGAAGGGGGTCTGTGATGTCCCCGATTCTATACCTCTGCATCTGCTTCTTCTCCCAGCTCACAAGCCAGGACTAGTCCTGTAACCCCTCTATTGTGTGGGTGAAGTTCTGTGGGGTGTGAGGGGGTGTTATAATTGGCAAGCATGAGGGTTTCAGCTATAGCAAATCTTTTAGCCTCCCTGTGCCTCATTTCCCTTTCTTAAGAAATGGAAATAATTCCTCCCAGGGATACCATGAGGATTAAAAAAAAAAAAAGTAGTAGTACATATAGAGGATTATCTGTCAGAGTCCTGGCAGAAAACACAGCACGCTGGCAAGAAGTTCTCATTGTGAGAAGATGATGACTGACGGGACTAGGTGCAGAGTGCAGGCAGAGCTGGGGGAACCCACAGGGGCAGTGTCTGAGTATGATTTCTTAGAAGCAGGTCAAGCTCAACTCGAAACCAGATGGCAAGGGAGCCCTGGCGATTCAGAGGTCATTAACCCTCTTGGCACAGAACAGGCCGATCTGAGAGGGGAGTAGCAAGTGGGGAATAACCAGCACGGTGCATAATAAACATTCATTAAATCTAAAATGTTCAACCTCTATCACCATTCGCCTGGGCTTCACAGGCTTCGGTGCCACACCCCAGCCCACACTGGCCTAGTGGCATTCTCTGGTCTTACTCTACACCCTCACTGAAACCAGCCAGTAGGAGGGGTTGTAGGTGAAGACCCCAGACTGCAGTAAAAAGTCAGAGGTCAGGTGCTTGTGACAACTGTCACAGTCACCCCTCCCATATCCTTAGGGTGATGCAGGGATCCCCTTTCTTATGCTCTTGGATCCAGAGGACTCACCTGAGAGTGAGGAATGGTGAGGAATGCTAGGAATTTAATCCCCAGGGTTCAGAGCCTCCTCTTCTCTCTGTTGGTCTGTTGTAACAGACTCCCTGCTGGGTGCGACTCCCAAGAGAATACTATTACTCCCATTTCCAACAAATCTGAACATTCCCTCTTTCAGAGAGAACTGGGCCCAAACTCCTCAGCCTGTTCTCCGAAGCTGCCATCCTTCACACTTGCCATCACACTGCCCACCAGAGGTCTATTCTGCACAAACTTGGTCTCCATTTCCCAAATTTCCTCACCTGGTCTTGGCAGCCAATGGGATCCCCTTCCACACCCACAGCCACTTGCTGAGTCCTTCCCCTCCTCCCTGTGGAAGGCCCACCCAATACCAATACACATGCCCTGGAGCACAGAAGTCCCTTTTTACCCTCTATGTTCTTGTGAGATTTTTGTCAGCCTGCTGGTGTTGTCTCCTTTGCTAGATTCCAAATGTCAGTGAAATCATCCTCATTTCTTTTTCCTTTTCATGCTGCTTGGCAGGTGTTTTGCTTGCAATAGATACTCATAAAACTATACCAAAACAATTGGGCTGAATCCATTTTTAATCTTTTTCAAAAGTAACTCCTATAAGTGCCGGGGTGAGGGAAGGCTTCATTGAAAGTCATTAAATTAGGTAAATCTCTCTCTCTCTTTTTTTCTTCAATTTTTAAACCTCCAACTTCTACCACTAGATATGAAGTCATGGGAGCTACAACTTGGGAGGTGAGGGGTGGTTTTCACATGAAGCAGGTAGGTGTCCCACAAGGATTGTTAAAAGAATGTCAAGGGGCTTGGGCAGCCTAGGGACTGCTTTAGTTTGCACCAGAGTTGGGGTTCTGGAAGCAGCTCCCCCTTTTACCTTGCATAGCAAAGACAACAGAATCTGGTTCTTGTGGTGGCTTACGACCTTCAGTGTCAAAGTCAGCATGGGCGCAGAGACGGAAGGTGTGGCTCTCCCCAGGGTGCTTGTCCAGATGGACTCGGAGATTCTCTTCAGGAAGTTTGCATCCACAGACTCCCAGCAGGACAGCACGAGGTGCCAGGATCCTTGCTCACCTCCTGCAAGTCTTCTAGTCAGTGATTTATTTGCAAAAAAATGTTTCCATCTTTACAACTGAATTGCCAAGGAGGCTTTGCTTCCCTCCACTATTTTCTGAAAAATCTGGCACCCTCCTTACTAAGATGGTTCAAAGCCTCAACCCCCACTGCTCTACTCTCAAACTCTGGGAAGTTGTTGGTTATTTCCTGTTCCTCTGACCTGCCCCCCACTGTTGCCCCAGAACATTAGGAGACTGCTCCTCCCTGTCTCTCCTGTCTTAAGCAGCAGCTTACAAGTAATATCCTGTGTTTGTGTAGCATGTTCCAGCCAAGACTTCCAAAGCCCTTTGCAAACATCAGCTGGTTATTCCTGCACCTCTCCTTTTCCACACCATGTCATGGCAAGGAAGCTGTTGAAAGGGCACAGTGTTTTGTCGAAAGGGGAAAACAGCATTTGGAATACAAAAGAGGAGGTTAAAAGATGGGAAAGGTCAGAAAGCCTACACTCCAGTTTTTGAATAAAATTCACTCTGGTTCTAAATCAAAATTGCGTTCTTTTAGACTCCCACCACCTGGCTGCTCGCTTGGTGACATTTTCGGATGGGTGCAAGGATTTTCAAGAGGGCAGGCTCGCTATGATTTGCTAGTCTGGTGATGGCATGGAAAACAGGACCTGACTTTGTGTAGAAAAGACTTCATGGATTTAGGAAGCCTGTTCTAATTCTGACTTCTTTTATAGACCTTAAGCCATCGACCTTAAAAATTCTCCCTTTGACATATGAAAAACTGAAGACTCGGAGATGAGCCTGATCCCAACAGCCACTGCTCTTTCACGGACCACAGCTCTCCATTTCACAGGTGACCCCTGAACAGCGCGGGTTTGAGCTACATGGTCCACTTACATGTGAGTTTTTTCAATAATTAAAATACAGTACTTAAAAGTATCTTTCCCCCCTTTATAATTTTCTTGGTAACATTTGCTTTTCTCTAGCTTGCTTTAGTATAAGAATCCAGTCTACCATACATATGACATATAAAATACATGTCAATCAACTGTCTATATTGTTGGTAAGGCTTCCAGTTAAAAGAGGACTATTAATAGTTAATCTAGGGAGTCAAAACACAGGAAGAGTTTTCAGCGGTGCCTGGGATGGGTACCCCTAACCTTCACATTGGTTAAGCACCAACTATACTGAATTTGATGAGATGGGGTATTAATAACCTTGATCTACGCAGAGTTTAATTCCCACTGTTTCGATATGCACAGCCTATCTTCACATTCCAATCAGGTTTCTTGCTAGAATGAGCAAAGCACCAAACCTGGCCAGTCCACCTGTCAGTACTCACTTGCATCTCCCTGACATGTCCTTCCCTTCTCCATTTCCATCAACCAAATGCAAGTCTTTCTTCACAGCCTATTTCACACCTCCTTCGTGAAGTCTCCCCGATGCCCAGTTTGACATGTCTCCTCTGAATCCCAAAACATTTCTCTTATCATCTTCTTCCATCCTGTAGCAGTCTTATGTTATAAACTCCTGAATATAAGTCAGTGTCTCCTTTCTTTTTGATTCTTCCAGGGTACACATAATCGATCTAAATAAATGTCTGCTGATTACATGATGAATGTTTGCACTAATAGCTGCTCCATAAATATCTGTTGAAATTGATTTGCCAAGGACCCTCAACTCTACTTCTCCAGCTGTGACTTCTTCATCAAAGCACCAAGTTTGTGCTCCAAATGACTTCAAGGATGTATATGGTAATATCTGACCTTAATCTGGAGAAGAGTAGGTCAAAAATGGAACGAACTGTTCTCCCAACCCCACGCTTGGCCCCAGCTTCATTACCTTTGTCTTTTTGCCTCAAAAACCTACTCAGCTTGTACTTTTGTCAGCGTTACCTCATATGGGGCATCAGAAATTTGATCAGGTAGCCAAGTTCCCAGCACCTGACATCCATGGATTAATCAGTATCACAAAATTATAGGATGTCAGAACTAAGAGCAACCTTGGCCCAACCCCTTCATTATAGACCAAGAATCCAAACCCCCAGAGGGATTTGCAAGAACTAGAGGCGGAACAATCACAAGACTCCTCTCTTGGCCCAGGTCTCTGTCCTCATCTAGGTCTTCATTAGATTAGACATGACCTTTCTAAGTGCTTTGTTTTTCCAGGTGCTTCAGGTGGTTCTTTTTCAAGTAGCTGCTTGTTTCAGCATCTCTTTCTCTTTGACTCCCACAGAGTGGTTTTCACAATACAAATCTTTAGAATCTACAGCGCAGGACTTAGACAAAGCTGTCGCCTTTCCCAGAGTCGTCTGTACTGTAAAGCTCATTATCCCTGATATCTGATGAGCCTATTACTCTAGAAACTTCCTAGCAGTTAGCCGGTAGGAACTTTCCATTACTTACCAAGCAGCAACCTCAAATTCTCTTCATTTTATCTAACATCCCCTAAAAAGCTAAAGATAACGTAGGGTACTTTAGGGCTTTGAATAGTTAATCAACTCAAAAAGAGTTATTTAGAGTATGATTAGAATTACCAAAAGTCCATGGAATACAATTTGAAGCAGACAATACGCACTTGGGCTAAATCAGCCAAACTCACAGAAAGCCCTCAGAGTGACACTGATTAGAAATTACTCATGTACATCTGGTCTGCTGAGCAAAACAAGGTCAGAGAACACTTCCAGCTGGCCTCCTCTCTCCAGGGCAGGGATGGAAGAGAAATACTACTTTAAGCAGTAACTATGCACTTTATATATGTGATCTCATTGAATTCTAACTTCTCAATAACCCTGTGTAGTGATGTCCTCATTTTCCAAGTAAGAAAACTGACACACACATAATATTGGGGTCATTTACTCTGATTGATGAACTAGATGCAGAGTCAGTATTCAAGCCCAGCTCTGTCCCTAGCCTCAAAAACTAAACTCTTTCTCCCTTTTTCCCTTCCTTTTTCCTTTCTTTTTTTTTATATATATAGAAACCAAATTCTCTTTTCAACTGAAATGATACCCAAGCTGAAATACATAAAATACATTGAGTCAGAGTTGCTTTGTTTTATTTATAATAGACAAAACTGGAAACACCCCCCAAATGACCATCAGCAGGTGAGTAAATAATCAAACGGTGGTATACAACACGGTGGAATACAACTTAGTGATTAAAAAGACATGAAGCAGGGCCTTCCTGGTGGCACAGTGCACTATGAACGGCACTATGAAGAAAACTGCAGCACGAGTTCGATCCTTGCCTCTGGCACAGCAGATCTCTCCTGCCTTACCTGCTGCTCCCCTCAGCAGTGTGTTTCAGTCCATCTGCCTGTTCTGCTCTCCACTCTGTCTCTGGTGAATCTTCTCGCCACCCCACACCTCTGGCCTATACCCCAGTGCTTGTATACATAATAAATAAATCTTTAAAAATGAAAAGAAATGAAGCATAGAGACACACTGTAAGGTTAGTGAAAAGTGATCAGGCTTTCCTGCCCCCCCAAACATTGATGTTGATGATGGCCATCTGTGGTCCTGCACGCATGCCTCATGTAGGGTGTGGGCATGCGCAAGTGGACGCACCTGGGCTGAGACATGGGATGTATAAGAAAGGTGTCACGAGGATGCTAGCAGCAGGAGAGAACAGAGGACAAGAGAGTAGAGAGAGAGCGGAAGCAGAGGAGTAAGAAACAGAGAGCCTAGAGAGAGTGAGATTTGCAGGAACTAGGAGGCCTGCCAGCCTCCTGGCCCCCCAGCCCTTGTGCCTGCTGTGTACCTGGTCACCTCTGATGTAAGGAGTAATAAAAGCCTAAATAAGCCACTGAGGACTCCAGGACTCCTCCTTGACCTGTCTGCTCTAATCATGAAGAACCTACTCTGCCTTGCTGGCACTACATACATACACTCATGGATGAATCTAAAAATAATTCTGCTGAGCAAAAGAAGCCAGACACAAATGAGTATATACTATACAATGGAACGCTTACATGGTGTAGGGTCTGAGATGTCTCAGGCTTTTCCGCCCTCCTGCCATTGGTATAATGATGGATACCTGCGGTGCTTGCTGCATGCATGCCTAGGTGGGTATGTGCAAGTGGGTGCACCTGAGTTTGGACACGGGCTTATATGGGCAGCATCATGAGGATGCCAGTATGAACAAGCAGCGAGGAGACCAACCAGCAGCAGCAAGACCAACGAGCACCAGTGAGAGCAGCGGGAGGACAGAAGACCAGCAAAGCAGCCAAGAGGGTGAGGTACGCCAGGGGCTGGGAGGCCTGCCAGTCTCCCGGCCCCCTGGCACCCTTGCCTGAAATGTACCTGGCCACCTCTAATAATAAAAAGGTATAAAAGCCACCGAGGGCTCCAAGACTCCTTCCTTTACCCCCATCTGCTAGAACCATCTAGAACCTGCCCTGTGCCACCTTCCTGCCACTACACATGGACATTTAGAAAAGGCAAAACCAATCTATAGTGAAAGAAAATCAATGCTTGCCTGGAGTAGGGACCAGAATGCTTATTGAAAAGTGGCTAAAGGAACGTTCATTCATTTCGGGGATGATGGAATGGTTTTGTATGTTGATGGTGGTAGTGGTGTATATATTCATCAAAATTCACTGACCTTCACATTTAAAAAATGAGTGCAATTTATTGTGTGTAATTATAATCCAATGACATCAGTTTAGTTTTTGTTTTGTCTTAAAGCAGAATTACCTTAAAAATTTTAAATCTTTTTCATTATTATTGTGGTAACAATAGTTTACAACATTGTGTAAGTTCTAGGTGTACAATCTTATCTCAGCCACTTTATATATCATACTACACCTACCACCAGATGTTCAGTCATCATCTACCACCAACAAATTGGCCCCCTTCTACTCCTTCCTACCTCTCTTCCTCTTCTGGTCACTAGTGTTTGGTCATCTAAGAGTGCGTTTTAGTTTTAGTTGTTTTTTCCGCAATGTCTTTTTATTCTACAAATGTCTTTCTCCCTCTGACATATTTCACTTAGCATAATCCCCTCAAAGTCCATCCATGTTGTCTTAAATGGCAATGTTTCAGACTTTTTATGGTTGAGTAGTATTCCACTGTATTTAAATATCACATCTTATCCATTCATCCATTGTCATTATTGAGCATTTGCATTGTTTCTATATCTTATCTATTGTGAACAGTGCTGCAATGAGCATAGGGGTATAGACATCATTTTGAAATATTTTTATGTTCTTGGGATAAATACACAGAAATGGGATTACTAGGTCTCAAAGTGATTCTACTTTAATTGTTTTAAAGATTTATTTATAAAAACTGCATGATATTGGAACAAAAACAGACACACAAACCAATGGAATCATATAGAAAGCCCAGAAATAAACCAACAGACTTATGAACAACTAATCTTTGACAAAAGAGCAAAGAATATACAATGGAATAAAGACAGCTTGTTCAATAAATGGTGCTGGGCAAACTGGACTGCTACATGCAAAGGAATGAAACTAGAATACTGCCTTTCACCATTCACAAAAACCAATTCAAAATGGATTAAGGAATTAGACATGAGACCTGAAACCATAAAATATATAGAAGAAAAAGTAGGCAAAACTCTATATGACATATACCTCAGTAACATCTCTAAAGACACAGCACCCAAAGCAAAGATAGTGAAGGAAAAGTTAAACAGCTGGGATCAAACTTAAATCAAACTTAAAAGCTCTGTACAGCAAAAGACACATTAACCAAAACAAAGCAACACCCCACCAACTGGGAGGAAATCTTTGCACACAACACTACTGACAAGGGACTAATCACAAATATCTACAAAGAACTAACCAGACTAAACAAAAACAAAGTAAACAATCCAGTCAAAAAACAGGCAAAAGAGCTAAAAAGGCAATTCTCCAAAGAGGAAATGCAAATGGCCAACAGGCACATGAAAAAATGCTCAACTTCTCTTGTCATCAGAGAAATGCAAATCAAAACCACTATGAGATACCACCTCACATCAGTGAGAATGGCACATATCACAAAAAGTAGCAACAACAAATGTTGGCGAGGATGTGGAGAAAAAGGAACTCTCTTACACTGCTGGTGGGAATGCAAGCTGGTCCAACCATTATGGAAAGCAGTATGGCGGTTCCTCAATCTACTAAGAATGGAACTTCCATATGATTCAGCAATCCCACTCCTAGGAATCTACCCCAAAGACACAAAAACACTGATTCAAAAGAATACCTGCATCCCTATGTTTATAGCAGCACTCTTTACAATAGGTAAGACCTGGAAACAACCTAAATGCTCAAAACCAGATGACTGGATCAAGAAGATGTGGTACATATACACGATGGAATTCAGCTATCAAAAAAAGATAAACTAAAGTCATTCGTAGGAACATGGATGGAGCTAGAAGGGATGATGCTCAGTGAAATAAGGCAGAAGACGAAAGAAAAATACCGGATGGTTTCACTCCTAGGAAGAATATAAGGGAACCAAATAAACAAACAAGGAAAAGAATAATAACAATAAAAAAAAACCCCACAACAAAAACAAAAGACAAGGACAAGGACAAATCAAAAACACTTCATGGGAAGGGGAGGGAATGGGTTGAGGGCAGAAAGAGCACAAGGGACTGAGGTGATGGTGCACTTGTGAAATGGTGGTGGGAAATGCATGGGGACCAGAATTGATGTCAAATATATATAAAGAAAAAGAGGAGGGGAAAAAAAAAGAATGAATTCTGATGTTATATAAAATCTAAAAAAAAAATCCACTGGCCACATGGCTGACAGCTAAGTGTCCATCAGGTTTCTCAGAACATGTGAATCTTTCTAAATGGACTAAGAATTACTTTAGCATTTTATCAGGAATAAGTGATATTCTCAGTGGATATAAGTTGCATCAATGTGAATTATAATTCTTCTAGACCAGGCTGAAAACAATTTTTCTTTTACTCTTGTGAGGTTTTAATCATCCTATAGAATGCAGAAGAGAATGAATATGCAAAAAAAATATATACAAATCCTAGGGGCCTTCCTGGACGGATGCTCAGATTGGCATAGTTGTCATGAAGGCAGTTTATTTCCTCTTAACTCAGTGAGTATTACTCGAACAAGATGTTTAGTTTCTTGAAACCCCAGAGAAAATCTTGCTAAAGCACCAAGAAATGCACTGATGAAGCGTAGGGTAGCAGCAAACAGGGGCTTTCCACCCCAGACTTAGGGGAGGGACCAGAGGCATTTCCTCACTGTACCAGCATTCTAACTCCCACCAGTGAAGTCAGGATGCCTCAGGGACCCAAGCATCCTATTCTTTTTTTTTTTTAAGTTCCAGTTCAGCGGTTCTTGAACTGCAGCCTGCACCCGGATCATCTGCAGGGCTTGCAAACACAGATGGCTCACTCATTTCATGGCTTCTGACGCAGTAGGTCCAGAGTGGGGTCTCAGAATTGGCATGTCTAACAAGTCCCCAGGTGATGCTAATCTAAAAGATTCTGACATAGATAAAAACTACCATAGCATGGTGATTCACGCAGGAATCACTTGGGCAACTGTTTTAACTATAAACCTTGACTTATAACTACAATTGAAAGTAGGACATGGCATTATGTGTATACAACAGGAGTCATTTTCACTGAAACTGAACTGGACTAGTCAAAGAACAAAAGCAAAAAAAAAAAAGAAAGAAAGAAAGAAAATCTTACCCTATTGTTCATGATTGACTGTTGCACACAGGACAAAGATTTGGGTAGGGAAGAAAGAGTGATACAGGGACAGAAAAACAGGGGTACCGAGGGGAGGAAGATATGTTTGTGGTCTGCAGTCACAAGGCAAGCCCAGAGGGAAAGCTAAAGCTTCTGAAAGTTCGCTGGGTGAGATGAGATTCTGGACTGATGTTCCCTGCAATTTGGAGAGCAATCGTTATGGCAGAAAAGCAGGTCCAGGACCCAAGGCAAGTGAGGAGACACTTTAGGTTCTAAGTGCACCCAATGCCAAAATATTCCGCAGTTTACAAAAATAAAAAATTTTCAAAACTTTTCATTATAAACTTGTAATAGGCTCACAAGAAGTTGCAGCAATGGTATATCCAGTTTCCCCCAATGCTGACATGATATTTAGTTACAGAACAATAGCAAAACCAGGAAATCAACCTCTGAACAGTACTGCTAACTAGACTACAGGTGACCATTGTTTAACTTATAATCATCTCATGTGTGTTTATATGGATAGCTGAGTGCAATTTAAGATGAATAATTATTTAGTGCAATAATCCTAAAGATCAAAATTAAAACCAAAAACTCTAGATGAACATGATTGACATGTTCAATAAAGACAGGATGAGTAAAAAGCTCAGCTAGTCATATTGGAGCCTGAGGCAAAAGAAAGATAAGTAACATTTTGTTCATCATGGATTTTTTTCCATTAATTTTGACTTTTAAAAATATCATGTTAAAAGCTTATTTGTCTTGATCGGTGAGTTCTCGGGGCCGCCTGAGATTTTGTGCCGAGTGGAATGCAGCTCTGTGGAAAAAGAACATCCTGAGTCAGTGCCCAATGCTGACCCGCTGGACACAGGAGGAGGAAGGAATCTTTCCCTGCTGCTCTTTTTCATCACCATCTGCTCTGCCTTTGGGGCTGAGCAGGGTGGCGCTGGCACTGTGATTCAGCCCTAATTACAAACTACAAGACACAGGACCTCCTTCTGGAGGCCAGAGGAGCACAGCAGTGGGTCCTTAGTCCCTACATCCTGCTCCCACCGCACCCCATTTGTGGGTGCAGCTCAGCAAAGCCATCACTTTGCAGCAATGTCTTCACAGCCAAGTAAGAAAGGCCTATACCTCGCCTCTCTTCCACCCATCTCCTCTTTCCTTCCCTTATGTTAGCAGAAATCCTTCCCGCAAAGCAGGCTGCTTATTTCCTGGAGCATAGGAGTAAGGGGTGAAAGAGGGTAACTTAACTTCAAGTGAAAACTAAAGCATTCAATTCATTTACTAGCCTGACACTCTCATTTCTGAGATGCTCTAGTGACTACAAGACTCTTCTAAAATTGAGCAGAGAAATCAAGGGTCTGCCTAATATTCCATCCAAGCCCCGGGAAGATTATTTTCAAATGGGTACGTGAATGTGAACTGGTCCAGCCACTATGGGAAGCTGTATGGAGTGTTCTTAAAACACTAAAAATGAATCTACCCAATGATCTAGCAATTCCACTCCTAGGAATCTACCCAAAGGACACAAAAACACTAATTTGAAAGGACACCTGCATTTCTGTTTATTGCAGCACTATTTACAATAGCTAAGGTATGAAAACATCCTAAATGCCCCCAAACAGATGAGTACACCAAGAAAATATAGTATAAACGTAATGGAATACTACTTGTGATCAAAAAAAGTAAATTCATGCCACTTGAGGCAACATGGATAGAGCTGGAAGGGATTCTGCTAAGCAACATAAGTCAGAAGGAAACAGATAAATATTGAATGGCTTCATTTATTGTGGAATACAGAGAAATCAAACAAAGTGTCAGGGAAAAAACAAAACATCCAAGCTGACCATAGATCTGAGGCATACATCAGGGGCCAGGGAGGTAGAGAGGTCAAAACAGGGGAGGGACGAGCACAAGGGGCTACCACGATGGATCATGGGAGATATGGTAGTAGGAGAACGAAGGGGACCGCACCAGAGGGGAGAACTCAAATACTGTCCAAAAATTTTCAATGATTTATTTTTTTTTTAAAGATTTATTTATTTATGCATACAAGCACTGGGGCACAGACCAGAGGTGTGGGGGGGTGAGAGGATTCACCACAGAGAGCGGGGAGCA